>QANY01003589.1:117186-168120 GCA_003255025.1 Datisca glomerata
TTTTAGAGGTTGTGTGCTCTTCAATCTTCACAAAAATCAGCAACTCCTCCCTAGAATCTCTCCTTTGCAAAGTCAACAAAATTATCCTTTTAAGAACTCTAGCACAAGTAGGATTCTTTGTCATTTATCACGAGAAGAATTTAAAATTCAAACTTCAAGATAAAGGATGGTAGATTCTAGCTCAAGAGATAAGCTAAGGTCATGATCTTTATCTTTATCCTTCACTGATTTAAAATCGTAATAAGATTTGATCCCTTATTTTGACCATGTTAGAATAATCAAACAAATACGAAAAAATATTCAAATGTAGATTAATCTCTTATCTTTCCAACCGTATAATATTTTCAATGTAGAAAAAATGGTATCATCATGTCACATTCGTTTACCTTCGACTGTGCAAATTTATCGAATTCCATGCTTAATTTGAAATTCAAATTTTGAATTGATCTTCAAATTTGAAATGTCAAAATTCATAAGATGGCACATGGAGACTTGGAGGCAGCTGGTGACATAGAGTTTTAGACCATTTTGAACTCCTTTTCATGTTGCTTATTTTTGTAACCTGAAAACACATTAAAAATAAAATAAATATCTGAATGTAACATTTGTGAAATAATTACTTAAAGCATCATATTTAATCTCTTCTTCTCACAAATGTTATTATTTAAATAATGAATAAAATGTGTTTTTATGCACTTATCAGGCACGACGGGGCTCTCACCCTCTCTGGCACCCCCTTCTAGGGGACTTGGGCCCAGGCCGCCGCTGAGGACGCTCTCTAGACTACAATACAAACACCAAGGGTGCCCGATTCTCAAGCTAGGCTCTTCCCGACTCACTCACCGTTACTAGGGTAATCCTTGTAGGTTTCTTTTCCAACTCTTATTATTATGCATAAACTCAGCAGGTAGTCCCGCGTGACCTGGGTCACGTCGATAATGTCGAGGGTTGACGCAGAAGGGTATATTAGACCTCAGTTTTTCATCAAAAGCATACGACAGGAGACTGAGGCTTTGACAACCATCGTTTGTTGGGGCGAATGAAGCTGAGGTATTGTTTTAGGCCAACCACACAGTAATGCGCACATGAGACCAATGCCTACTCCTATGATGCAGTCACTTCAAAGAGATAGTTGTGTTCATGGGGGCAACAATACGTGACGCCCAGGCAGATGTGCCCTCAGCCAGAAGGCTTCAGGCACAACATGTGTTCAAAGACTCAATGGTTCATGGGATTCTACAATTCACACCAAATATCATATTTCTCTACATTCCTCATCAATGCGAACGCTGACATATCCGTTGTCGAGAGCCATTATGAATACCACACGTCACGTTAGCCCCACGCACACTGGTATCAGGGTGACATGCCACGCATGGTGGTCCTAGTCTCGGACTCATCGACTGTCTGTGTACTGATCGAGTTCGTCCCACAACGAGAGTGAGTTATCACATGTCAAGTGGATATGGGCAAGGGAAATCTGACTATTTAATTAAAGCAAAGCATTGAGATGGTCCCTGCAGATGCTCACGCAATGTGATTTCTGCCTAGTGCACTGAATGTCAAAGTCAAGAAATTCAACCAAGCGCGGGTAAACGGAGGGAGTAACTATGACTCTCTTAAGGTAGCCAAATGCCTCGTTATCTAATTAGTGGCTGGATTAGCGAGATTCCCACTATCCCTATCTACTATCCAGCAAAACCACAACAAAAGGAACGAGCTTGGTAGAATCAGTGGGAAAAGAGGACCCTGTTGATCTTGACTCTAGTTTGACTTTGTGAAATACCATAGGTTTTTTTCGAACCACGTAAAAATAATGTGAGTCAAATCTCTCTTCCCTACTTTTTTTATTTACGTGCTATTTACTTTCCCGACTTAATTTTTCACACGTTTAATTTTCGCACTTTAATATTCTACATCATTGTTGATACTGTATTTTGTCTAGTCCAATACTTTAAATATACACATTTTTTTTGCCCATATACTAATCTATATGTATGATTTGAAAAAAAAAATGAATGTATAAAATAGAAAAATAGCCCAAAGATTAAAAATAAGAAAAAGAGTCAAATGACTAAAAAGATAAAATAGAGAGCATAAGGACTAAAAGAAAAAGGAGAAGCCCTAACTTTGCCTATAAATAGGAAAATGTCTTCACTTGAAGTGGTGGTTTTTTGGAGAGAGAGAGGGAAGAGGTCTTTTTGGAGAGAAGGAGAGAAGGACTTTTTTAGAGAGAGAGAGAGTAAGAAATAGAATAGGTTTTCTTAACGAGAGAGAGAAAGGAGAGGAAGTAATGTGATTGACTTCTAGATACTCAAATGTAGTGGACGACTCTATTAATTAAATGAAATTGAGTACTTCTAGACTTTCACAATGTGCAGTATCATTTCTCATCCATAAATTTACTTTCATTATTATTATTGTTATTATTATTTCTTCTTTTTCATTAGTAAAATCTACAATCTCATTGTTTTATTTTTATTTATTTTAAGAAACTTTTTAAAGGTATCCCATCAATTCTAACATCCCTATTGAACGCGAGCTCAAGTTAGGGTCATGGACGAACAAGAAAGAGAGCAAACGCGAGAGGAAATGAAAGAAGAAATTAGGGAGCTGAAAGAGCAAATGGCCAGAGTCCTAAAACTCCTCGTCGCCAACAAAAGAAAGACATGTCTTGAAAATCTATAAGGAGCTCAATCATCACAGGATATTCTACCAAATAATACTCCACTTTATCCTCCTGGGTTCACTCTAACCTATCAGCGTCATCAGGCTGACCAGTTTCAACATGCTTAATCATTACCAGTAAAAATCCAATGAGGATAACTGGGTACAACACATCGACAATGGAACCTGGCCACAACCAAGCTTTCACTCTACAAGGTAAACATGCTAATGAGCCAATCATCATACCTGATGTTGATAACTCAAAGACGTAGAGGCCCGTTACCAAACCAATCAAAGACCTATTATCGGGAGAAACTAGATTTTCTAGAAGAGAGATTGCGCATTATTGAAGGATTATATATGTACGATACCATTGATGCCACATACTTATGTCTGGTCCTGGATGTGACCATCCAACACAAATTCAAACTACTTGAGTTTGAAAAATATGATGGTAGTATGTGCTCGAAAAATAGTTTCTTGTGCAAATGATGATACACTATAGAAAAATAGTACTTCACCTTATTAAGTACTGTAGAAAAATAGTNATGTTTGGTCCTGGATGTAACCATCCAACACAAATTCAAACTACTTGAGTTTGAAAAATATGATGGTAGTATGTGCTCGAAAAATAGTTTCTTGTGCACATGATGATACGCTATAGAAAAATAGTACTTCACCTTATTAAGTACTGTAGAAAAATAGTTGCTTGTGCAAATGATGATATGCTGCTAATTCATTCCTTTCAAGACAGCCTAATGGGGGTTGCGTCTCGCTGGTATATCCAGTTGGATAGCCAACATATTCAAAGGTGGAAAGATTTAGCTGATGCTTTCTTAAGACAATACATGCACAACATAGACATAGGTCGTGATCATCTTGATTTGCAAAGATTGGAGAAAAAGCCTACTGAAAGCTTTAAAGAATATGCGGAAAGGTGGAGGGAATTAGGTGCTCATGTACAGCCTGCCTTGTCAGAAAAGAAAATGGCCGCAATGTTTATCAATACATTGAGATCTTCATTCTATGATAGGATGATTGGAAATGCTTCAAACAACTTCTCTGACATTATAGTGATTGGTGAAAGAATCGAATATTAGATAAAGAATGGTAGAATTTCAGAAGTCATATCATATGCATCCTCCGTAAAAAAGGGCCCGCCGCAAAGCGAAAAGAATAAGATGTACAAACATTCAATTTTGGATACCCATCACAAGCTATGAACCCCGGGCAGAGATTTTTAAAGTATAGTGAAGGGCTGAAATCTATGACATCATACATGGAAAATACCTCACAACTGCCATACAATTATCACTCTCAACAATTAATATTTCAAAACAATCCAAGGTCTGAAATGAGACCACCAACTCGCTAGCAAAATGTTGGACAGGCTGATAAGCCTCTAAGGGGAATTAGAAATGATCAATGTTTCGTCCAATATGATCTAATCCCCACGTCTTATAGGGAACTTTTACCACATTTAATATGAAATAATCAATTAGTTCTGATTATTATGAACCTCTTTAGCCACCATACCTAAGGTATTATGATCCGATTGCTCGATGTGATTATCATGTTGGGGCAGTGGAACATTCGACTAAAAATTGCACGGCACTAAACGGTAGAGTGCAAGCATTGATCAATGATGGATGGTTGAATTTTAAAAAGGTTAATGGGAACCCATATATCAATTCTAACCCTCTACCAAATCATAGGAACCCTGCTGTAAATGCAGTTGAGCAATCATTTTCATATGATAAGAAGAATGTGGCAAATGAGAGCACATAAGTGGAAATACTTTTCCATCTTCTTTTTAAGGCATGTACATCTACCCAACACGCTTAGAGCACAAAGACATTTCTGGAAAACATATGCATGACTTTGATTGTTTATTTCATGAGAACGTGAGTGGGTATACAATTGAGGAATGTGGTGATTTTAAAATGGAAGTGCAAAGGTTGTTGGATGCAAAAATACTTACCATAAGCCAGAAAGGAGAAAGGGGATATCAGCAAGGTGACTCTTTAGTCCTCAGTTTGACTAAAGAATCGTCTGAAGTAAATCCTGAAGTGGCATCCTATGTCCCAAAACCTCTCACAATACATTATGAGGAAAGTCAACTCGCACCATTGCATCTTATGCTCTGAAGCCCATCACGATCTAAATATCGGGTGCATTTGCTTATAAAGATTCAAGAACAGTACCATGGTGGTACATATATGAGGTTATTGCAAGCGATAATGACAAAACTCAAACGCTAAATCCATTAGACCTCGATTTTACCATAACTAATACTTTGGGAATAGGTGGAATGATGATGAATAGCAAATTCTACATGCCAGATGTTTTGTAAATGAATAAAAATGATGAGTTTGAAAGGCAAGGAAAGGGAAAGCCAAAGAAGGTGACAATGGTTATGAGTTCCAAGGAGAGACATATGGCGGCCAAGTAATAGACCCATACATAATGAAGGGTACAGAGAAAGAAATATCAGTGTTTGAAGAGGAAGTATGTAAGTTTTTAAATCTTATCAAGCAAAGCGAGTATAAGGTGATAGAGTAACTTAATCGCTTACTGGCTCGCATATCCTTATCGTCAAATTTTCTTAATTGTGAACCACATCATCAAGCATTATTGAAGGTTTTGAATCAAGCATATGTCTATCATGACATTACGGTGGAGAAGTTGAGTGGAATTATAGAAAATATTATTGCATCAAATTTTCACTTTCACAGATGATGAAATCCCTACCGATGGTACTGGACACACCAGAGCTCTACATATATCGGTGAAGTGTAAGGATTAAGTTGTTTCTAAAGTATTGATTAATAATGGTTCGTCTTTAAATGTAATACCAAGATCTACACTAGTAAAACTCTCTATGCACGTGACACATATATGGTCGAGCATGATGACAGTAAGAGCATTCGATAGCACCCGAAGAGAAGTAATTGGAGACATTGAGATACGAATTCGAGTCGGACCATTCCTATTTGATATTATTTTTCAAGTGATGGACTTAACTCCAGCATACAGTTTTCGTTTGGGTCGATCATGGATTCACTCTGTTGGGATAGTACCATCTTCCTTACATTAGAAGCTTAAATTTATGGTGGATTATAAACTCATTTGTATATATAGGGAAGAAGACTTACTGGTATCTAAGTCAGACACCATGCCATATGTTGAGGCAGCATAAGAAGGATTGGAGTGCTCATTTCGATTATTTAAAATTGTGACACCATGTTTGTTGCTAATGGGAAACTCGTTCCAATGCCAAGCCTATCAAAGGCATCTTAGATGGTCGTAAAGGTGATGATAAAAGGGGGATACAAGCCAGGCAAAGGACTCGGGAGTGAGCATCAAGGCATAAAAAAGTTAATCGAAAGGGAGAAGAATGAGCAAAGGTTTGGGCGTGGATATAGACCGACCAAGACTGATAGAGGGAGAGTGGAAGCTCAAAAGAAAGAAAAGAGAATTGCTAGGCTCGAAAATAGAGAATTCGATATGGAAATGGCAATCGTACCTTATATTTCTGATCCTTCAAAAGTGGGGGAATTCTTTTCGAAGAACCGGCTAAAGTGGAGCCATACGACCTTGAAGATGATATAGCCTAGTTTTTTATATCTGCAATTTTGGGAAAATCATCAGGTGCAAGTACAGAAGACTTGACTTCTCNGCAATCATACCTTATATTTCTGAATTCTTCAAAAGTGGGGGAATTCTTTTCGAAGAACCGGCTAAAGTGGAGCCATACGACCTTGAAGATGATATAGCCTAGTTTTTGATATCTGCAATTTTGGGAAAATCATCAGGTGCAAGTACAGAAGACTTGACTTCTCGACACGATTCATATCATGAGCTTAACAATTGGGATGTTACTGAGTTGCCAATGCTTCTTGACGATTTTCAAGAGTAATATGTCAATACCAAATTTCTATTGATTCTGTCCAATATCTTAGGAATTTCATTGTTATAGACCAACATTTTCATGTGTTTCATGTCATTTCTTGAATGAATGCCCAAAAACTTGTTTTTATGTTAATAATAAATATGATTCCAGTTTTTTTTCTCTTTCTCTCTCTGTCTACTTTTCCTTTTTTGAAATGTTGTTCATACTCATGCATTTTTTTATTTTCTTTTCTCGCCTTCATTTCATCCAATAATCTAATTCAGGTTTGAGAACGGTGGTTTGAAAACAAGTGCATAAGCAGTAACTTCGACAATCTCATTCTTAGCGTAGTGTCAGACGAAAGTGATAAATATAATTTTGAACCATCTCCGCAAGTTTTAAGAATGGTAGAAGAGGATGATAAAATAACTCAACATTATTAAGATTTCATAGAGGTGATAAATTTGGGATTGTACGGAGAGACAAAAGAAGTCCAAATCGGCACTTCTAAGACAAGAAAGAGCTGCCAACAATTAATTTACTTACTCTAGGAATATATGGACATCTTTGCATGGTCTTACCAAGATATCCCAATTCTAAAACTGATACTGTGGTCCATCATTTGTTACTTATGTCAGAAAGCAAACCAGTTCAACAAATGTTACAGAAAATGAAACCAGACATGCTGGTGCAAATCAAAGAAGAAGTTAAAAAGGCAAGTAGATGCATGTTTTCTTGAAGTAGCAAAATACCATGAATGTGTCAATCATATAGACTTAAATCGGGCAAGCCCCAAGGATAATTTTCTATTACCCCACATCGATGTCTTAGTAGATAACACTATAGGACATTCAATCTTCTCTTTCATGTATGGTTTTCCGGGGTATAACCAAATCAAAATGGCTCATGAAGACCGTGAAAAGGCCATTATTGTTATTTTATGAGGTACATTTTGTTATAAGGTTTTGCGAATGTAGGGGTGACTTATCAACAAGCAATTATAACATTGTTTCATGATATGATGCATAAAGAAATTGAACTGTATGTTGATGATATGATCACAAAATCTCGTCAAGGGAAAGATCACAATGTCACTTTGTGAAAACTATTTGAACAAGGGGAAGGCTTTATAAGGAGGGGTGGTTTCCGAACGAGAGCCTTTAGCTTTTCCTGGAGGTTTTCTCTTCTACTTGCTTCTAGGGTTAGTTCTATGGCTAGTTTGGAACCCTTCCCTTGAACAGGAGCTTCAGCTTAAATAGCCGCTAGTGTCGAAGTGGAAACTGCAGGATCTGTTGTCGACGTAGGAGCTTGTCTCGTCCACTGCTATCCCTCTAATGAACGATGTTGGGTATTTTATTTTACAATTCAATGAGAAAGTTTCAATTAAAGCTTAACCCGACACAGTATACATTCACAGCATCTTCAGAGAAATTACTTGGCTTTGTCATTAGCAAGTAATGAATAAAAGTTGACCCTGACAAGGTTCGAGCCATCATAAATATATCACGAACTTGAACTCAAAAAGAATTTGGAAGGTTCTTGGGGAGATTAAATTACATAGCTCGGTTCATCTCATAGCTAACTGTGACTTGTGAACCTATCTTTAAACTCCTATGAAAAGTGATATAGAAGGATGGAATGATGATTGCCAAAATGCTTTTGAGAAGATCAAGCAATACTTGCAAAATTCACCTTTACTTGTTCCTCCAACTCTTGGGTAGCCACTTATTTTGTATCTTAAAGTAAGAGAAAAATCCATGGGTTGTGTACTTGGTCAACATGACGCCTCTAGAAAGAAGGAACATGCAATATACTATTTAAGCAAAAGGTTCAAAAGTTACGAGGGTAATTATTCGATGTTAGAGAAATCATGTTGTGCATTAGCCTGAGTTACTCATCGGCTTAGACATTGCATATTATACTACACCACTTGGTTAATTTTAAAGATGAACCCAATCAAGTATATCTTTGAAAAATCGTCACTTTCTGGGAGGATTGCTAAATGGCAAGTTTTGCTCACGGTATATGATATTGCTTATGTCACGAGGAAGTCAATAAAAGGATGTGTACTTGTTAATATCTGGTAGACCAATCAGTGCAAGATTATAAGCCTATGAAGTTTGATTTCCCTGATGAGAACATATCAGTCATACTAAGAAGTGAAGAAGAATCTACTGCCCTAGAATTATGGACACTGTTATTTGATGGGGTATCTAACGATGTCGAATATGGAATTTGGGCAATCCTTCTATCTCCTTATGAAAAGTTTTTCCCATTCAGGAGAAAACTATGCTTTGACTGTACAAATAATGTGGCAGAATACGAGGCATGTTCCATGTGAATTCAAGAAGCTCGTGATATGAAGATAAGAAAATTTTGAGTGTACGGAGATTCATTATTGGTGATACGACAACTAAATGGGGAATGAAAAGATAGAGACTCCAAGATAATACCTTATAACAAACATGTAACCAAGTTAAGCCAATTTTTTTAAATGATCTCATTTGACCATATACCCATAGAGAATAATCAAATTTCAGATGCAGTGGTAACTCTAGCGTCTATATTTGCTGTAGACTTTAAGGAAGAAGTTCAACCCATAAAATTTGAGAAACAAGATCTTTTTGCTCACTGCATGAGCATTGAAGAAGAGCCAGATGCAAGACCATGGTATTACGACATCAAGCAATATATAAAGAATGAGAATATCTTTCCAAAGCTTTCGAGAATGATAAATGCACTTTTAGAAGGCTATATATGAGTTTTTTTTAATGGTGAAATACTCTACAAAAGGAACCACGATATGGTGCTTTTAAGATGTGTTGATACAAGGGAAGTGAATCAAATCATAGAAGAAGTTCATGAAGGAATTTGTGGTGTTCATGCTAATGATTATATGATGGCTAAACAAATCTTGAGAGCATGATATTATTGGTTAACTCTAGAATCCAATTGCATCAAGAACTCCAAGAAATGTCATAAATGTCAAATTTATCCAGATAGTTATCCAGATAGTTATCCAGATAGAATTCATGTACCAGCATCCCCTTTACATGTCATGGTTGTGCCTTGACTGTTCTCTATGTGGGGTATGGGTGTCATTTTCCCTATCACACCAAAGGCTTCTCTAACAAGCATCGTTTCATTTTGGTCCTACTTTACCAAATAAATGGAGGTGAGTACTTATTCGAGCGTGAGTAGGAGTGAAGTTGTTAAGTTCATTAAAAGGAGATAATTTGTCGATGTGGTCTACTTGAAAGGATCATCACGGATAACGAGATGAATTTAAATAACAATATGATGAAAGAATTAGTGAACAATTCAAAATTAGGCATCATAATTCATCTCCTTATCGTCCGAAGATGAACGGGGTAGTGGAATCAGTCAATAAGAACATAAAAAATATAATTGAGAAGACCACAGAGGTTTATAAGGATTGGCATGAGAAGCTTCCTTTCACACTACATGGCTATCACACATCAGTCCGAACATCAACTGGGTCAACGTCATTCTCTTTGGTATATGGCATGGAAGCGGTCCTTCCAACGGAGGTTGAAATTCCCTCCCTCAGAGTCTTGATGGAGGCTAAATTAGAATAAGCAGAGTGGGTAGTAACACAATATGAGCAATTGAATTTCATTGAAGAAAAAAGATTGACTCCATTATGTAGATGGCAATTATATCAAATAAAAATGATGTAAGCATATGACAAAAAGTTACGTCCCTGATGTTTCTGAGAAGGAGATTTGGTGTTAAAAAAGACATTCACATAACAAAAAGATTGCCGAGAATGGACCCCAAATTACGAAGGACATTTCTTAGTCAAGAAGGCCTTCTCCGGAGGAGCTCTCATTCTAACAAACATGGATGGAGACGATTTACTGCATGCAATTAATCTTGATGCAGTCAAGAAGTACTTCGTTTGACCGCTCTTAAGTATGGTAAAGGCGAAGTTAGGCAAAAAATATTATTTTCAAAAAGAGTTGTCTCGAATATTGGAGAAACCTTATTCCATAATTTTCCCAAATCCTTATTTTTAAACATTGTTCATCATCAATGAAGAGTCTTTTTTTAGTTGACAAACATATATACTTTGTTTTCCCATTATTTTCATTATTTCTTATTCCTCTTAATTTCAATGCATATAGAAATATTATTAATTACTCTTGAAATAACTCAGAAGCACAAACTTGGTTAGGTAAAAGCTAATTGATTGAAAAAAAAAGAAAGAGGAAAGAAAGAAACTGAAAAAATAGTCTGAATGTGAAGTGAAATCTAAAAGTCACCATAAGGAAATTCATTATGCGCACATTAGCTAAATATATATTGTTCATTGCTCTTCATCCTTTCTCATTCATACTCATGCAGTTTTTTTTCCTTTTTCATAAATAAATGTAGAAGTATTTCTTCATTCTTTTTCATTTTTGTACTTTTAATCTTGAGTTTTGTTTCAATGCATTGATAATTTTCTTACAACTTTGATAATGAGATATACTTTGTCATCAACTCAATCAATGCGGATAAGGATAAAGCTATTTTAGGGTGTACAAATTAACTCAATGTGAATCAACCTTTTTTAATGGGTTGAAAGTGTACATTCCATGCAAAACATCTCCTATGATAATTTTCTATAAATAAAAAATACATAAAATACTATGTTGATAGTTAAATATTAATATGGATAAAGATTATGTAAATATTCAAGCTTTGAATCTTTTTAAATATTCTCACAAATTGATATTTTTAGATCTTATTGTCATTTTTTTCGTGACACTTGGTAGGACTAGTTATCGTCTATAATTCTTCTTTTGATATTTGATTAGCAATGATTGAAGAAAAGAAAATAATGGTAACTAGTAGACTATGTCATCAAAAATTAAAAATGTATATTCATACCCCAAAAAAATTATATTTTTATTTTGAGATTTTATCATCATTTTTTTGTGAAGCTCGGTTTAATCAGCTACGTCTGTAATTTTTCTTTGCTATTTGCGTAGCAATAATTGAAGAAAAGAAAAGAATGATAACTAGTAGACTACTTAGTAAATACTGATATACTTACACCAATTTTACACACGCACGCACGCAGGCACGCACGCACGCACCCACGCACACACACACGCAAGCAGCGCGCGCGCGCGCACACACACACACATATATATATTTACATATTTACATATAGGTTTAATATTTATTTATTTATAATATTTATATCAATTATATATTATATTAAATTTTAAAAAATGGGATTTTACAGAGGGTTCAACAACCCTTTGTTGGGAATAGAGGGTTGCGGCAACCCTCTGCTAAAACAGAGGGTTGTAACCCTCTGTGGACAAGGCTGCGGTTATGTAGAATATTTTTAAATAAGGATTTTCTTACATTGTTTCATGATTATTTATTCTTTTTTTAGACATTTTTACTTTTTAATAGTTGGTTGCTAATTGACTATGTTTCCGTTGCAAGTTTTATTATTTAGGGTAAAATATTTTACCCTCTGCATTTTCAGGTAGTTTTCATTTTAAATCCTCCACTTTAATAAGTAGCAGAGTAAACACTACAGTTATATTGTTGATGCACGTTAAACATTTCGTAAAAGTTTCATTTTAAAAAGTGAACGGACCGTCACGCTTATCTGACGTGACTCTATGTGACAAACAATTTAACATCACATCAATATTTTATTACCCAAAAATCACGTAGGATTAATTATCCAAATTATCCAAATTACCTTAATTTTCCATCTTCTTCTTTCTACTTCCCCCTCCCTCTTTCGCGTAGACACCCCCATTTACGGCCACTGCATTTTCGCAAAATCCATTTTCACGAAGGGCACTATTAGGGTTGGGTTCTCCTACCTTCTTCCCCCTCCCTCTGGGTGGAGGCCATTTTAATAGCCCCTGCATTTCCGAGTACCACAGCCCCCTGTTTGAAGCCATCATCATTTCTAGTGCCAATCATGATGAATTTCATGACCAAGGGTTCAGTCTTCCTCCTAATGCTGCTGCTTTTGCAGTAATGGGAATCTCTGCAAAGTCCTTGACCAAAGGTGAAGACAAGAACATTACCCCTTTCATGTCTCTTCAGAAAGCTTAAAAGAGTTCTTCTCAAGAACATACAGGAGCGAGAAAACTCGGCTCACACGAAATAGGTTCAAACGATGATCTCCTGGTGTGGAAGCACAATAGTGAAGGATCAAGGGAATGAAATTGTAGGGGCTGCAAATGGGTGTCTGCGCGAAGAGGGAGGGGGAAGAAGAAATTAGTAGAGGGAAATTAGGAGTAATTTGGGTAATTTATACCATGTGACTGCTGTGTAATAAAACAGCTGATGATCGTTAATTTATTTATCATGTAGTGTCACGTCATACAATCGTGACGGTCCGTTAATTTTTTTAAGTGAAGTTCTTACGGAAGGTTTAATATGCATCAATAATGTAATTGTAGGGTTTACTCTACTGCTTTTTAAAGTGGAGAGTTTAAAATAAAAACCAACCTAAATTGCAGAAGTAATAACCCTATTATTTAAGAATTTTGAATTAAATATTGATAAGCTTTAAAAAACTGGATTCATTTGCTTTACATTTTTCATAAATAAATTATTAATATTTTATTATATTAAATGCTTAATTAATGTTAAAGAGAATAACACTTTCTAAGCTAATAAGGTTTATAGTTAGTGGACGTTCCACAGAAGTTTCAAACAATCATTTTCTTAATAATTAAAGTTGAATGATTATTTATGATTCTTATTTTATTATTGCATTGTGTTATAGTGTTAGACTGTAGTCTGTTAGCAGTGTACTACAACACTACATTATTAAATTTAATCTTAATATTATCTTTCTTATTTATAAAATTTCTTTTAATATGTAATTACATAATCAATAATTAGATAAACATGAATGGACGCGATGGCACGTTATGCGTGCGTAAGGCTTATACTTGTGCTCGCCAAATTTGCTTATAACGGTAGAGGATAGAACGAATCGAAATGGACCGACACAGTTAGGGCCTCCCTACTACAAAAAGGGGGTTTGATGACAGGTAAAATCCGTCATCGACGGCTGATCAATTGTCATCTATCGGGCTGTCATTTTTATTATTTAAAAAACCATCATTATAAGGGGTACAATGACATGGAATCTATGTCATTGTAGGTACTCTGAAAAGTAGATAGATGACGGGGAATCCCCGTCATCTTAGTCACCGCAAAAAGCATATAGATGATGGCCCGTCATCTAAAGTTACTCCACGTAGACTTTAGATGACAGAGAATTTCCATCATCTTAGGTACCACATAAAGCAAATAGATGACGGAGAATCCCCATCATCTAAGGTTCTAGAAAAGAAAAAATAAATAAAAACTTTTATATTAATAAGCTTTGTGGCATAGCCTCTTGTATTAAATTACACAGTATTCCTAAAAAACCAAACTAGAAAAAATATTCCTCAGAAACTAGAAATCTAGAAATGAGAAGCAAATAGAAAAAAATGAATCACAAAATTTGCTATATTAACTAACAAAAAATAAGATAACCTTATTCTCTTTCAATACAAACGTACAAGTTGACAAAATAAACCTCAAGAACAATATCTTTCTTAAAAGAGCTTACCTCTGCTGCGTCTATTGAGGCAAAACTTGATTGTTCTACGAGTGGCAATTCTCTCCTGCATTTTGTCAGATAACATTCTGAGAACAACTAAAATGTATGATGTACAATAGCAAATTTTTCACAACTATATCTAACTTATTACCTTTCCATATGTGCTTTCGTATTTTATATCATTATAATGAAAGCCCAAAACATATTCATCTAATTTGTCAAAATTCCAGAAACAACTTGCAGGAGTTATGGTTAAGAACTCTGAGAAAAACTACTTTCTGAATTTCAAATAATTATGAAAAGTTCCAGAGTTTCCCAAACCCGGAACTAAACAATGATGGAGGTCCCACAAACATCATAACATGATATAATCATAGGACCACAAACACAACCATCTTTTAGTAAACAGAAACATAGAAGCTAAGTGCAATGGGAAGATTTTTGGAACGCAAATCTCTCGTTCATTAACATGATTCAAAGTCCAATTTTACAATGTAAACACATTAGTTACGCTACTACAAATTGGTTTGTTTTGATAACTATATTTTAGCAGAAACTGCATAAACCCTCAAAGGTAATACATAAAAATTAAGAAAGAGTGGAACCTTTTGGGGCCAAAGGTGACCTGGGGTAGAGAGAGGTAAGCATAGAATCTGAAGACGTCATTGAGCCACCATTGCCAAAAGTCAAGGGAACAAAAAGAAAAACTATACAATTGCGAAAAGAAACCGTATTAAAGCTTATCTATCATGTTAGCATATTAACTTATCTCCATCAATCACAAGACGTAAAGCACAGTTAATCAATGATGTCAATATATGAGAATTTTTATTTGAATCTAGGAAAAATAGTAACAATAATTAGAAAAGTCCAAATGAAAACATTTATAAAAGATGTGCTCTTGTAGCCTACCTATAAGCTATTTCGGGGGAAACTCATTTTTACAGTGATGGATGGAATCAGAACATTTAGGAGGTAGTTATTTTTGCCTGAAAGTAAAAGATATAAGCAGTTCACCCTTATTCAAGGAAAAAGGGATATACATAAACATATACCGAATTCATGAGACTTTGAAATATGTCACATACAAGCACAAAAAAAGACAAATTTAAGAAGAAAGTTACCAAAACCAAAGAATGACGAGTATTGATCTCAACAACATGGATTAACTTGCCAAGAATCCCTGCACTGAATGGTTCACAATTTTACCATACGTTCAAAATTTAGATTATAGTTATCAAACAATAATCTAACACTCTAAAGAATGAGCCGTATTTTCGATCCTAGGACCCACCTTACCATGTGAAAAGTAGATATATAACTCGAAGAGAATAACACCAGAAAGGACAAATAGTAAGGATGGACTCCATTAAAAACTGCTTTACCTGCAAAAAAGCTAGACAAGAACATAGAAATATCATGTTTCATATGCTATATTTTATGGGGAAAAAAGATACACCAACAGAAATATTCATTTTTATCCTACATATAGAACGTTGAGATAATGGATCTACAAGTTCCTGTAATGTTATAATAAGCACTGATCAAAACAATATAGTATCATAATAGGCCACTAAGTTGCAATGAGAAGTTGAGACAATGATATGAATTGTGATTACATATGTACAAGTTTAAACACTTGTGAGTAGAATATAAACAATGAAAGGTGATGAATGAGGGTTTTGTTCTGATTATCTAAGAATATAGACTAGACTAAAATGGAAAATATTCTAAAACCTTTCGAAAAGTCTTCCATGATCCGATATCTCATCAGCAGAGGGTGTTTTCTCATTTGTTTTAGGAACATGCCGCAAAGTGCATAAAAGTTAATAAAACCAAATGTTCTCCATTTATTTTCATGGACACGACAAGATAGAATACAATCAGATTGTTAACAAGTGGCTGATACGAACCAAAGCAGGAATTCTGATCAATAAATCTTTTGGCTAATATGAACCAAAGCTTGAATTTTGACCAATCAAGAAAATAATCCAAGCAGGGGAATTTCAATTCTCGAAACGAAATGAAAATAAAGAAACAAAAATCAATAACAATAAATACCCTACAATGAAAAAAAATACTATGTAAAAGAATTCTGTCCAATGACCCAAAACAATCAAATGTATAAACATTTATATCTTAGCACCAGCCTCCTCCTACACCCATTAACTTCACCAATCACATCCAGAAAAAGAAAACAAAAGAAAAGGAAAATCGAAACTCTAAACTTCAAATTGAAGAAAAATAGATTCAATTAAAAGGAATCATATTAAAAGATTATAAAAAGAGGAAAAGGAAACGCATAAAAACCCAATCAAATACATTAATACTTGGCCAAAGAATGAGAGCACCGCAAAGGGGGGATAAGAACCCTAATTCCCAAATTAACTTTGAAATCGTAAACCATTCGCACATTGCCATCTCCTTGTCTTCAGCTCTGAAGAGGTCAAAGTTACGCCAACCCTAGGCTCGAGCATTGAAGCTCGTAGAATAGAAGAGAAGAGGGAGAGATCTTACTTAAATAACATAGGGAAGGGAAGAGAGTAGAGTAGAGAGGCCTCCCAAAAGAACAAAAGAGAAAAGCTTACCGAAATCTTAAGCTGCGATTGTGGTGAGATGAAAGGGCTTTGAGAGAGAGAGAGAGATAGATAGAGAGAGAGAGAGAGAGCTTCGAGAGAGAGAGCACTGCGAGATAAAGCTTCGAGAGACCTTGCTCAAGCCATGGTGGAATCTCGCGGTGGATGATCACCGCCGAAGCTCACCTGGAAGCCGTCGTGAAGTCGCCTTGCACGCGATTGGGAAGAGGGAGCTCTAAATCGCCAGTCATCACGCCGCTCTATAAAATGAGAAGAATAAATGACAAAGTAAAGTAAAATTAGATTTGGATTGATTATATAGTATGCCATTTTCATAAATAAAATGAATTTTGAGGTAAATAGACAATTTTTTACACCATTAAACAATGACATGTTTTTTTTCCACTGTAATAATAAGAAGTTATATTGACAGCCCAAAAATTAGCTATCATAATAGAGAACACATTGACAACAACTAATTTTTGAGCTACCATCTTACTCGAATTACCCCACCCTACACTATTTTTCTTTGACAGATTTTAGAGAACTGTCATTGTATCAAAGATGTGACTGTCATCTAAAACCAAATTTGTAGTAGTGCTTGACATGTTTAAGGGCTGACACACTTAAGACATGACACACTTAAGACACGACACTATTTAAGCACGACACATTTAAGGAACGAAACATTTAAGGACTGCATGCCTAAGTGTGTCGTAAGAAATGAAATGTGTCAGGCTGGCCCGTCACGGCTAATTAGGCTGGCCTAGTAGGCCTAACATGTGCCCTGATATTTGGTGATGGACTGGCTTGTTTGACACCTCTATGCGACTACATCGTTCGAGGCTTCTTCATATGCTCAACTCGAGCTTTCATCCAGATAAGGAGCACATGGATCTCTATCTATGCCCCTTAACTTCTAGACACACTCACATGGACTGGCAGTGTCTGATACCACAGCCAAACACGATCATAACGATTGACCATGTGAGTTAACTACCAGACACGATAATAAGGATTGACATGTGGCATGATAGACAAGCACAATCACATTGAATACTTCATTTAAACTCAGAAGTCGTGACCTGCTAAACCATGTCAAACTAGGCCTTACGAATAGCTTAAATGAAACCTCATAAAGACCTACCCCAATCCTTCTAGAGCTCGAAGCTTTGACTCAGACCCAATAGGTGGGGGAAAACTGTAGAATTTGAAATTTTATAGTGAACCCGTTTCTGATAAGAGCCTACACAGCTCAATTCTTATCTAGAATTCTAAAAAGAAGCCCTTCAACAGCCCAAATTTGGACCTATCTAATTGGCCTAATGACCTATGACAGTGACCGGTGTAATTGACTTAATGACACATGATTATGTCTGATTATATGATGAATGCACAAGATCATGTCCTAAAGTAATTGACGATCCAACTATGAAGTAATGGAATGTGAAACAATTACAAATAAATAAGCAGCCTTATCATATGTAGTAATAAAGTAATAAATAAAGAGTCTTATCTATTCTAAAGTAAATGTAAAGTATTATCATATTCCGAGCAAGAAACTCTATATATAAGAGACTAATCTCATAAGAAGTATCACATTCTACACTCTCACTTTACTTATATTATGCCCAATTCACTTTACTGATTTGAGCGTCAGAATATATCAGATTAGACACCACAACAGTTCACACTAATAACTTCACGTCTCTTCTATTCTTTGTGTTTGCCATGCAATCCTCGAGCAATGGGTGGTAGTATCTTCAACAATAGATTTTTAGCATCTACATAAGATATTTGTTACCATTTCAAGTGAACTTACCCAAATATATAAAAGATTAGCCAAAAGGAAAAAGATACTCTGCTTTTTGGTACTTATGCTTTTTTAAATTTTGAGGACCAAGTGACCGCACGAAAAAAAACAATTTTTAATATGGAACAATTTTTATTTTTAACATTTTTTTTATTTTTGACATTTTCTATTATGACCTCATCAAATTTCATAAGTTTAGTGTTTTATTTTCAATTTTAGCCTTAATAATTCTAATTTCTAACCCCTAAACTAAATTCCCTAAAATTCTCAAATTCCCCCAAATCTCACCCCCTCCCCGACGACGACGAGGTCTCTCTCTGCCCTGGCCAGTGGCCACTCCAACGACGAGGTCCGGAGGTCTCTCTCTCACTCTGTCTCTCTCTCTCTCGAGCTTCGGAAAATGGGTTGGCTCTCTCAATATGCATATGCTGGCTTACTAGCAAAACATTTTATATCTTATGTATTACATGGTGAAACTATTTCCCCCACCACATTTTATATCCATGATTCCATTCTACTTAATGAATTACAAAAAAGGAGAAGGGATCTTACAAGTTTTGGTCAGTAGAGATCTACCACCACAGATCACAATCCTTTAATTGAGTTAAACACCCATTAATAAAAATCCTCTAATTGAGGATGCGTGATTCCACCATGGAAGATGAATGGTTCTCCTCCTTTAGCATCTATTTTTGTTAATTTGCCCTTTTCCGGGGTTTAGTTGAGAAGTAAACCCAGAAAGTTTCTGGGCCATCCAAACTATGTAATAGTGGATGAAATTGTAATTTTCACTATTTTCTTGTAGACCAAGAGGTGGCAAAGCAAGGAGGAGAAGGCAGTGACGAGGTGGAAGGACATGCAAGATTAGAAGAATAGACCAGTTAGCTGGAGATGACCCAGAAGAGAAAGTTACATCATCAAGAACATGATTTTGTATTAGTGAATGTTGTTAAAAACGAGCATTTTTCTCTACCCGTTGATAAATTGTACCAATTCTTTTCCTTAATTCACTATGTTTCTCTATAATAATCGGGTAAGTTGAGGCGATTCTTGCGTCGAAGGTTAACATTAAAATGTTTCTCAGTCACAGACAGCTGAAAGACAACTTAATTGAATTAGTAGGCTCTATGGAGGTTCATCTGATTGGTGGATGATTATTTGGTATTGGTTGTTATAGTTTTTTAAATAAGATTTTTCGTCTGATGGTATGCCTCTCTGCTGAACTTTTCTAACGTCATTGGTTAATTGTTACTCTCTAACTTCCATAATTATGCATAATTGTGTTTCTTGTTTTTCTTTACCTGAAAAATTATTAATTCTGTTTAGGGACATGTTTATTAGGAATTACCCGTGCATTGGACGGATTTATGAATAGTTATACATATTAAATTAGAATTATTAGTTTTTTGAGTAAGAATATTAAATTAAGCAACTTAAATGCCTGAATACTGATTTGTGAATATAAAATTTTATTTTCTATTAATTTTCAAGTAAGAATAAATGAGTAAAAACTTACAAGTTAAAATAATCTTAATTTTCTCATGTTAAGAGCCAAATTTAATAATAAATATAATCCTAAAGTTTTTTGTTCAATGTCTAAAACTATTTTTTTTCAAAAAGTGTCTAAATTTCTTTGAACTATTACATTATTTGCAAATACTATATTTTAATATCGATAAAATTTATCTTCTCAAATGTGTTTTTATGTTCATCTAAAAATATTATTGTAATAAATATACTTTAGCAATTCGACAAATAATCTAAACCTGTCAGAATAACTGACTTGCTAGAAGTATGTTAACTTACGGAGTCATATTGACATTTACTAATTCATGAAGCAAATGTATTTTTCTATTAGATATCTCAAATATTTGAGATATGTTTGTTAGCACAAATCTTGTTATTAAAAAAATTCAATCAACAAAAATTGATTGACAAATATAATTTTGTATTGATAATTTGAATGAGTACAATTTCTTTTTAGGAATTCTTTACAAAAGAATTATCTTCTGATTCTTCTCCTTATTGAACTTCAATTTGAGGCTTTGATAGTAAATTTCTCGGATCGATTGTTGAATCTTCTACACTTGTGATGTTAAAAAACTCCGATGAGTTTTTCTTGAATTCTTCAAATTCTTCTTTCTGAACTCCGGAGCTTCTTCGGGTCGTCTGAGAGCTTTTATGTTTTTTAAAAACCTTATGCCTTGTGAAATGAAACTCTCAACTATTTATAGAGGTTTTTATAGGAGGTCTAGTGACACATGGAAAAATTTTACTGGCTATTTAACATGACATATGTCATTATTTTATTTTATTTCTTGTTTTATTTGCCATAAAATAAAACTTTGTCCAATCGTTTCTTGACACTTGACATAATTTGATTGATTTTTAAAGATGACATATGTCAACTTTTGATTGATCGATATCATTTTCTAGGATAATCTCGTTATGTTTAAACAAGTTTCTTCAGATCGTGCACCATCCTTAAGCGTTTATCTCACACGTTCAAAGCTTATATATAGGCTTGGTGTAGAAAGAGCCGAATAGGCCACTTGCCATCTAATTCATGCTCAAAGGTATTGAATTCCACATTTTATCAAATTGTTCATCTTAAGCTTCAGACGTGCCCTCTTATTTTTCTTCTCTTTTGCCTGTTCATAGTCAACTGCCAACCATTCAAATTGTTAGCTTTAAATAAATATCTAGTGGTATTACTGTAACGGAAAAATTCACGGTCTTTGAGAATGAATCGTGAATTCCCTATATCATAATATGAAAATATAGAAAATAATTAAGAGAGAGAATGACAGAATAACAATGTCATGATTAACGTGAAAAACTCTCAAAGGGAAGAAACACCACGAGGAGATTTTGATAGTTTTTCATTATGGAGAAAGGGTTTACAAGGCTAATGCAAGCTATATAGTCAGCTTGTTTCTTATGGGTGTTGAGAGTTGTTGTCTTCTTTTTAGAGTTATATCTTGCTTTTATTTATAGGCCTTCAATCGATTACATAGAATATGATACAACTTATCTAATTTTATCTAAAAGTATGATCAATGAAATGTTCCCTAAGATCTAGCTTATAAATATTAACAACTTAGTAAATCTTGACCGTCTGATCAATCTAATGGTCTTGATTAGCTTCTCTTTGGAATGCCATGTTGGTAATCCATGCACTTCATCTAATTAATCTATTCTTCATAACTGCCTAGCTGATCCTACGGTTCTCGCTCTATTTTCTCGTCAATGGAATCTTCAGTTTAGATCTTGTTACGTGTCACGTGAAACTTTACCTGTACATTGGCCCCCATTACACTCAACGAGATTTTATTTATTGAAGTGTAATGTTTATTTTCTCGGCCATTATCACGTATCATTACTCTCCGCCTTTTGGCCATCATTTATGGCTATTCCGTATTCTTTGTCACTTCATCTTCCCATTTAGAGAATACCTTACATGTTCTATTCCGGAACAACCTTTCATCTTCCCGCTCAGTGAACGATTTACACTCGTTATTCTGGAGCAATCTTTCATTTCCCCGCTCAGAGAATGCTTTAATGTGCTATTCTGGAGCAACCTTTCGTATTGCCGCTCAGAGAATGCTTTACATGCATTATTCTGGAGTAACTTTTCATCTTCCCACTCAAAGAATACTTTACATGCACTTTTCCGGAGTAAGCTTTCATCTTCCCGCTCAGAGAATGCTTTACATGCACTATTTTGGAGTAACCTTTCGTCTTCCCGCTCAGAGAATGCTTTAGATGTGCTATTTCAGAGGAACTCTTCATCTTCCCGCTCAAAGAATGCTTTACATGCGCTATTTCAAAACAACCTTTCATCTTCCTGCTCAGAGAATACTTTACATGCGCTATTCTGGAGCAACCTTTCATCTTCCCGCTTAGAGAATGCTTTACATACGCTATTTTGGAGCAACCTTTCATCTTGCTGCTCAGAAGAATGATTTACATGCGCTATTTCCAGAGTAACCTATCAACTTCCCGTTTAGTGAAATTTTCCCAAGCGTCGTTTCAGAGTTGGTATGGGTCTAGTGACATTATTCACGTGCCTTTTTTGACTTTGGTGACGACACTTTTTTCCGCAATGGCGCTCCCCCAGAGTGCTAGAATTTCCTTTGCCAACTTTGGTGATGACACATTTCCTTGCACTGTCATTCCTTAGCACGTGCGATTTCTCAAAGCTTTGTTTACGACCATAATATGTCATTTCAATGACGAAGTTGAATCTTAGTGCGCATGAGATTTTTACAAAGCTTTGAAGTGTCCATCTCTTGTCATTTCTTTTATATTACTTGCATTCTATTCTTTTATCCTTACATTTGTTACTTTATCTTTATAATACGTTGTCTTTCTTTTGTTTGACTCAATAGAAAGTGCTAAAATTTTGACCATGTGTCACATCGGTGATTTGGAGGCTACCTAATCTTCCTCTCCAGGGCGATGAACCAAGGAGATTTGCTCCTAGGCTGCCTACTTACCCTTATAGAAAAATGATCAAGTCATATCGTAGTTTGTTGAGTTTTTCTTCTAGTATCATGAAAACTCTAGGCTCATATAAGAAATGAGCATCATGTAGTTTAGGCTCGTGCGATGAGGAGCGCCATATCATCTTTCAAGAATAGTAGCGCTTTAGGAACTTTCCATTGATTGGACCAATCTTCAGACCATCACTACCAACAATTTTGTAAGCACCATTTGTGTAAACTTCGTAGACAACATATGGTCCATCCCACTTAGAAGAGAATTTGCGTTCCTGTGGGATGAGTAACAATGATAAGTCTGCAAATAGAGAGCACTTAGTCACCTACCCAAAATGATCTTGGTCGCACTTTTTTGTTGAACGCCTTAGACATCCGAGCTTGGTAGCATTCAAGGAATTGTTGTGCTTTGAGTCTCCTTTCATCAAGTGCATCTAACTCTTCTAAACGTAGCCTTATATGTTCTTCTTCAGTAATTCCTTCCTGAATGGAAATTCAAAGTTATGGAATTTGTCATCCAAGCGGTAAAACTGCTTCCACACCGTAGACCAAAGAATATGGTGTAGCCTGTGTTGGTGTTCGAAAGGTGGTTCGATACACCCAAAGAGCTTCACCGACTTTCTCATGCCAACCTCGTTTTATTTTAGACACCACTTTCTGCAAAAGATTACAAAGCATTTTGTTAAATGCCTTTGTGAGCCAGTTTGCTGGTGCGTTATACATAGAAGACTCATACTGCTTGAAATCAAACTTTTTACAAAGCTCATCCATGAGGTTATTAAATAATTGCTTTCCATTATCGGTGATGATGTATCGGGGCACACCAGAACGATAAATGATATGTGTTCGAACAAAATTAAAAACATCTTCTTTCTTGGATTTCCTTAGAGGTATGACTTCTGCCCATTTTGAGAAGTAATCTATTCTGGAAAGTATGTAAGAATGCCCCCTTGATGACTTTGGGTTCAGAGGACCAACGTGATCAAGTCCCTACCCTTCAAATGGCAAGACACTATTGTTGGATGCAAAGGTTCTGGCGGTTGGTGGATGAAGTTGGCATGAAATTGGCAAGCATCACATTTCTTGGCATAATTCATCGAGTCTTGTACCATTGTTGGCCAATAATATCTCAATCATTTGATCCTAAAATGAAGCTTTGGTCTTGATTGATGAGGTCCACAAACACCAAATTGAACTTCTTCTAATGCATGCTGAGCTTTTTCTTGTCCTAACCATCTAAGAAAGAGTCCATCAAACGAAAGTTGGTATAGAGTGTCTTTGAAGTAAATGAATCATGTCGCTCGCCTGTATATTTCAACTATATGATGTAGCTCCGTGGGTAATTTTCCATGTTGTAAATACTCAATGATCGGTCGACGCCAATTCTATTCTTCAATTACGTAAACTGAAATTATATTAGACTCTTCTTGCTCGTCGTCAATTGATGGGATCATCCATTTCTGGCATACTGGCACATTGACAGTTTCTTCACCCAATACTGATAAAGTTGTAGCCAAGTTAGCTAACACATCAACTTGACGATTTTATGCTCTTGGGACATGATCAAGTGCAATACTTTCAAATTTGTACATTAGTCATTTTGCATACTTGAAGTATGGAATTAAATCATCATACTACATCCTCAATTGATTTATAATCAGTTTTGAGTCACCATACACTTTGAGTTTGTAAACTCCAATTTCTAGAGCCATCTCAAGGCTAATTGTTAACGCCTGATATTCAACGACATTGTTAGAGCACAATTCACTTAATACGAAACTGTATGGTAACATCTACCTCTTCGGTGTGACGAAAATTACTCCAGCTCCAGCTCCATCTTGTCATGCCATGCCATCAAAGAACATTATCCAAGGAGTGCAAGTCTCGACATAGAATACTTCTTCATCAGGAAGGTGTTTGGACAGTTTCCATTCTGACGGTACGGGGTGATCTGCTAAGAAGTCCACCAATGCTTATCCCTTTACTTCCTTTTGAGGTACGTAAACAATGTCAAATTGTTGAAGTAATACATCCCATTTTTCTAGTTGTCTAGAGATCATCGGCCTAGAAAGAACATACTTAATAAGATCATCCTTGGATATCAACTGTATAGTGAATGCTTGCATGTAATGCCTTAACTTATCAATGACGAAGAAGAGAGCGAGACAGGTCTTCTTAATAGGCGAGTAGTTTAACTCAACTCCATTTAGGGTTCGACTAAGGTAGTACAATGCCTTTTCTTTTTCTTCTTCATTTTTTGTGTGCTAGAAGAGCTCCCAGATATTTTTCTTACGTGGTAATGTACAATACAAGCGGTTTGCCCGGTATTCGAGCTCCTAAAATAGGAGGGTGAAGCAAGTACTTCTTGATGCTTTCCAAAGCTTTTCTACATGCTTCATCCCATTTAAACTGGGTGTCATTCTTCATTAGGTGGTTGAATGGTTGACATCGTCTTGCCAAATTTGATATGAATCTTAGAATGTAGGCAAGACGACCTTGAAGACTTCTAAGTTCCTTTAGATTTCACGGCTCAAGCATTTTCTGGATCATGTCTATCTTTAACTGGTCTATTACTATGCCTCGATGTCTTGCCACAAAGCCAAGAAACTTGCTCGATGTAACTCCAAAAGCACACTTGAGCAAATTCATCTTGAGTTGACATTTCCTAAGATGATTAAATATATTGCGTAGATCTTGCAAATGGTCTCTCCTTTGTTTCGTCTTTACCACTAAGTTATCAACATAACACTCAACATTTTTGTGAAGCAAATGATAAAAAATTCTCTGCATCGCTCGTTGATATGTAGGCCAGCATTCTTCAATCCAAAGGGCATAACTTTATAATAGTATCTTCCTTTTGGAGTTTGAAAGCAAGTTAATGCTTCATCTTGTGGAGCCATTCTTATTTGGTTGTAGCCAGAAGACCCATCCATAAAAGATAGTGCTTCATGACCAGTGGTCGCATCAATCATTAACTCTATTATAGGTAATGGAAAGTCATTTTTTGGACATGCATTGTTGAGATCGTGAAAGTTAACGCAGACACGCATTTGCCCGTTCTTCTTCACGGGGACAATATTCACAATCCATGTTGGGTATTTAACTTCACGAATGAAGCCGTCTTCAATTAGCTTGTTGACTATATTTTCTATTTGAGCCGGCTTCAGAAGTGACGTTGTGCTTGCTTGACGGGCCGAACTCCATGTTTCACAGCTAAATTATGAATTGCTATATTTGGATCTAAGCCTGGCATTTTCTTGTAGCTCAAAGCAAATACATCTTTATATTCCAACAAAAACTTAAGGTACTCTTCTTCTTCAGGTGTAAGAAGCGCACTAACAAAAGTTAGACGAGGTTCCTCCAAAGTACATATGTTGACTTATTTTAGTTCATCAATTGTAGCCCGTCCACCATCTTCTAACACTGGAGGGGTTTCCATAACATCATCATCCGATGTTTCAGAGCTTGAATCATCTTCAATGGTGACATGGTAACTTGTACATGCAAAGTCTTCATCTTCAACTTTCTCTTATGACGTACTTGTAAACACAATAGTTCACCGTCTTACTTTTAGGGGACCCTCAGTATATATAGAGATAGATGATCATCGCTTCATTCTTGAAGGGATCTTACTATTTACCTTTTTATCATCCTTTATCGCACTTGAAGTATTCACAACCCCATCATTAGACTTCCGTTGGGTATTTACTACTATACTTTGAGCCTTCAAGTCGAGCGATGACTGACATGTTTATCATTTTTATAACTTGACCTCCTCTTGTGTGAGCAACAGTAAACCTTTCAAAAACTGAAGTGCGTACAATCAGAGCTTTAATGCGATCAAAGACGGAGAATCTTTGTACCTTATGTTTCTTCTTCCTCAACAGTGACATATTGCACACTTTTCCTCATTTTTGATTGTTATGCTACATAACAGTATGCCCATGTACTCTTTCTTCAATGAATTTTAAACTTAGTCTTTCCACAGCCTCAGGGTCTGTAAAATCATATCCTACTTTGGTTAGGAGCTTGTATACTTTGGGGTCAAGACCCGCATCCGTCCTTTTATTAGGAAAAGAACCATGCTCTATTGCCCCCTGAGTTGGTCGAACGGAGCCTTTCAACGGGTTGCTAATGACTTGGCTAGTTATCTGTATCAAAGGTATTATATGGCTTTCTTTCAAGATTTCAAAGTCACCAACTTTGATTTTGAGCACTCGGCAAATGGCGATTGTCCTTGCTTGCATTGTGATAGTGGGATGTATCATAGTACCGGTGAAATAGCTGGTAAGGGTGCTGTAAGCCTTTTTGGCAAGATGTCGATAACGATTTATACTTCATTTTTTATCTGATTTGGAAGAGTATTATCTTGTAACTTATTCGATAAACATTCTTTTACAACTATTTCCTTTAGTCCTTCTCCATTTGAATTCTTTATTCCCATTAACGAAACTTCCATCGACATAACTTCTTTTACGAACTCATTCTCCATGTAAAATTTTGCATATGCAAAATGAGACTCAGCTTTTGTGAAAAGATTCATACCAGCATTGACCTTTTGTACTATATTATTTGAGTAGTATTTGAAGCAACAGTGCCTAAGACACTCTCATTCATCAATGACATGAGCCAACTTAAACAAGCTGATCTTTCCTCATCCAAGCCCTGTGATAGGGTTTTTTCTCCATTGGCAAGTTTTTTGTTAGGTTTCTTAGTCGTGCCAAAAACTATACCATCAAGATCATGCCCTATGATTGCCCCAATGACTTAAGACCTTCAGAGAACATAGTTCCCTCTATCTAATTTGTCAGATACAGAGCTACTTAGGTTATGTGAGAAGAAGCTCTGCAAACCTCCATTGTTGCTCGATGTTGCTCCACCATTTATAGTTGCTATTTGTTGTGTTTGATTCCATTGGACGCGAGTCCTCTTCATGCTCAGACTTGAGAAAGTAAGTACAAAGAGAAGAGAAGGAAGAAAGAGATAAGAGAAGAAATGAGTTCTTGGACAAGTCTTGTAAAGACTACTTACTTCATATGATTATCAAGAAATAAAGGGTTATGAAGTTGTACTAAAAGAGAGATTACACAGTAGCTAAAGTGCACTAAACTCATGCTTACAATAGCAGTATAACAGTGTGTAAAATTACAGTTAACATCCAAAGCTAACTAACGAACCTAACTAGATATAGTTAGGTACACTTAGTTTATTATGAATAGTAAATGTTTGAAGTTTTCAGGAATTATGTCAAAATAAAAACCACAAATACGATATTTAGCCTATTAAAAAATATATAGACATTTTCTTCTCACGATATATACAGTTTTTTTGAGACTCAGAGACATGAAATAGCGTGTTTGATTTCAATTCCCCAACTTCAAGATCTATTTGAATCATGCCCATCGCTCGTTGCCCCTCTTGATTGAAACCTTGAATCACGAGATGACTTTTTGACAACTCTTCTGCAAGATGCCAAGCTGCTTTAATGTTGACTTCGGGATTGTATTGACATCAAAACCATCATCAATTAGTATGCGGGTAATTTTTTGCTCTCTTATGCAACTAGACATGAATAAAGGTTGGTTATGAGGTTTAAACCCTAATAATAGATCTTCATCTATGAATTCAATTGAGGATGCCTTTTTTGGTTCTTGGGAGAACGACAATTGAAAAATATACTCATCTGGCTTTTGTAAAGCTTCAATGAGTGCTTATCTTGTTTTTTGCGGGAGATGTAACAATTGACAAATGTTGTATTCAACTGTTATTTTTGGCCAAACCATTGATGTTGCTTCATAATGGTTTATAAGAGTATTGGCATCCTCATTGCTAGTATCATTTTCCTCAATCGCAAAGCAGGAAACTACTGGAATAGTCTCATCTCCTTTTTCCTTAAATAATCCTCTTGGAAAGTTTTCTCTGAGTAAGATAGGAAATCGATGTCCTTATACGAGTTCTTCACTATCTTTAGATTTAACTTTTTATTGCCTTCGATTCTTCACAACATTCTCCTTGGGAAAAGGTTGGGAGTTTCTTTTCTAGATTCTCTTAGGATGAAAGTTTCTAGCTGGTGAAGCTTGATTCTTCTTGCGCTTTCGACGAGTCATAATGGTCCATCCTTCATCGTCTTCATCATTATTTACATAACGTCTATTATTCTCTTCTTCCACAGCTTTTGGCGGGTCTAGAATGGCCACTAGTTCAAAGGATCCAAATTGGACTAGCTCTACATTCGTTATTGGAAGACCAAATGACGATTGAACATGGTTTTCTCGATTGACGATTGCAGCATGGTTAGATTGAGCTACATCATCGATCTCCAATTCAATTTTCCTCTCTTTAGCAAGCTTCAAGATGATTTCTTTCAAAACACAACATTTTCAATTGGTTGACTAATCACACGATGATACTTGCAATAATTAGGATCATTTACTTTCCCCATATCTTCAGGTCATTTACACTATAGTAATTCAATCAATTTTTTGCTGTAGGAGTTGTTCAAGCATATCTCCCACGTCAGATTCAGGAAAAGGGTATGTTTTCTCTGCCCTCTCCTTCAAAGTTAATCGAGGTCTTTCTCTTCCTTCATGATTCTCAACCTCTTTATCTTCTTTAGTTTTCCCAAGATCTTCAATGGTGCAGTATTGACAACCATTTAATCTTTAGTCGAGGCCTTATATGATTTATCTACCTTCTTTGTTTCTCGCTTCTCTCTTTGTTGGTCTGGAATAAACATTTCTTGATTGCTACGACTAGCTATACTTAATTCCATATCATGAGCACGAGTGGCGAGCTCTTCAAATGTGCGAGGCTTTATCCTTTGAAGAATGTAAAGAAGTCCCCAATGCATTCCTTGAATACACATCTCAACTGCAGAAATTTCAGATAGACGATCCTTGCCATTGAGACTTAGAGAACAACACCGATTAATGTAATCTACTACAAGTTCATCTTTTCCCTGCTTGGTGTTTGTAAGTTCCATCATGCTAACAGTGTGATGAGTTCTATAGAAGTGATTGAGAAACTCCCTTTCGAGTTGTTCCCAACTGTCAATTAACTCTGATTCTAAATCAGTGTACCAGTCAAAAGTATTTCCCTAGAATGTGCGGACGAACGAATTTACAAGAAGATCTCCATTTGTGCCAACATTTTCATAAATTTCAATGAAATGGACAACGTGGTGCTTTGGGCAGCCTTTTCCATCGAATTGTTGAAATTTGGGAGGTTGGTATCCATTTGGCATCCTCAAGCTATGGATTCTTGTTGTGTAAGGTTTCGAATACAAGATGGAGTTCTGCGATGGACCGCCATACTGAGCTCGAATTCTATTCATTATCATATCTTGCAATTGTTGTATAGTGAAACGATTGTGGGAGATTCATAGGTTTGATGAACTTCTGGCGCAAACTTTCCTTTACCTTTATTTTCAGTAAGCTAGTATTGGTAAAACCTTGAGGATGTGATGGAGTTCCACTTATTTCACCTTCGACTTCTAACTTATTTATGAGAGAAGAAATTTGCATGTCTTTATCCTCTACCACCTTTGTCAAAGCAGAGATCTTTTGCTCCATCTCAACGAGCTTTTCTTCAAAGGTAGTTGCATCAGCCATCATGATGGACATAGTCTCTGAACAAACATAGTATGATGGGTTTTCCCCAATGTTCAAAACTTTCATGGGAGTCATGTTCACTACAAGAAATATAGCATTCTACAGGAATAAAATACAAGAGTTTCAATCTCCTCTTATTAAAAATAAGAAACAACAAGAGAATTAAAAATCAAATAAAATTTATTCACGTCAAAAGTAAAAAAAAAGCGGGAGGGACAAAATAGAAGCGGGACACACACTTAAGCAAAAATTGGACTCACAACTCATTTTGTTCTCTCGAGCTCTCTCAGGGGGGCGCTCAAAATTTTCTTCTCTGAAACAATATTCTCTCGAGCTCTCTTAGAGGGGCTCGGCATTCTTCTCTATTTTTAGAGAAGCTCTGAAAATCGTTGTGTCTCTCTGAATTCGACCCTCAAAATCGTTACTTCTTTCTCGGCACAGAGATCCTCGGCGCAACTTCTCCCTCTCAGACAACCTAGGGCTGGACTTCGACGGAGCTTTTCCCTCTCAGACGACTTAGGGCTTGAAGATTCTCACTTATTAGCTTCTCTCTCACTCTCTCATTCAAAGATAAAGGAACTAGGGTTTCATTGATTTTCAAGTTTTATTCGATCCCGTTGTCGCCTCACCCATTTATCGTTGGTTGCCTCTTCCCTTCCTCATACTCTATCTCATTCTCTCTGAATTATGCGAGGCTTCATTCACTTTCTTTCACTATTTCTTCAATTTTCACTACTTTATTATATTGAATTCATTCAGACTATGCAATTGGTTCTTGTTATTTCAAGCTCCAAAGTGTTTTGATGAAGTGGTAACTACTCTGCTATCTTTCTTGTGAAAATTTCATTTTTCTCATTTTGGAGCCAATTGATCGTTAATGGAATTTTGTTTGCTTAGTGTCTTCTCTATCCGCACAAAGAAGGTGGGTATGTGATTATAAGTGCTTTCTCACGTATTGGTGCTAGTGAGTGATGTTGTTGACATAAAGGATACAAGTAGTAGCAGTTAACTGGATCTGGATGTCTTTATAACTTAGTCGAGTATGGTTGATGTGTTTCTATTGTGGGAGTAAAACCAATATATGACTTGAAGTCGTTAATTTCCATCTCTTCCTGTTTTACTTCTGTCAATGGTTGTTTCTGTGGATTTTATTCTTTTTCGGTGTTTATCCTTTTTTGAGTTTCTTTTTATTTTTTTTGTGACTGATGAGGGAAGAAAGGATTACATGGAAAGCAGAGGAACTAATAGTTTTTGCTTGTTTTACTTCCCTTGCCTGTATTGTTTTAACTTTAATAAAATGAAGGTGTTGAATCAAACCCAAAATAATTGATTTATGCTTTGTTGACTGAAGTTTGATGGTTTTAAGTGGCTCACAAGTTTTGAAATTGTTTAGACTCAACTAGTGTTCTTATATTTCCTCAGTCTTCTCAACAACCAAATTAAGAATTTGGGAGCTTTTGTTTGTTTGTTTGTTTGTTTTTGATGAATAGGATTCTGTGAAGTTCATTCATTTGACTATTAAAAATTATGGGAAAAAGTTTCATGTTTGGTAGGCAAATAGAGTTTGTTTAGGTTTTGCTAGCATTTAGATATGGCATATAGAAGAGGTTCCGATCAGCAGCCGCCCAGGAGGATCATGCGAGCTTAGACAACTGGGAATTTAAGAGAGTCTATGATGGATAGTGAGGTGGTTCCTTCTTCCCTTGTTGAGATAGCACCGATTCTTCGTGTTGCTAATGAAGTTGAGGCTACCAACCCAAGGGTTGCTTATTTGTGTAAGCTGCAAATTTCTTGTTGCTTTATGTTGTTTTGTCTTTTAGCAAAATGGTCTCAAAATAAATAAATGCTAACTTCACACACGGATGTTAATTTTGGAACTAGGTCGGTTATATGCCTTTGAGAAAGCTCATAAACTAGATCCCACATAGTGTTTGGTGATTTAAAACTGCACCTCTTCAACGTCTAGAATGTGTAAGCTTTTATCTCACTTGCTATTTAGTTCAGACAGTGAGACAATACTTCTACATGCTTGCTCGAACTCCTCGTATTGCGTTGTACAACTTTTCAAATTTTTATAGCCACCACTTTTATTTTATTTATTGAAATAAACTTATTTTTGACTCCCTTATTAGTTCATATCAATGTTCTAACAAATTGAACTTGAAAATTCTACCCTTTTTGCCTCTTTTAGGAAAATGAAAGTGGCATCAAAGGTGTAGTCTTCATTAGCAACTCTCTCTTTTATAAACCTTTCTTGCAAAAAAGTGGCATCAAAGGTGTAGTATGATGAAGCGAAGTGAAACATCATCTTATATGAGTAGACCTGTTAATCTTTCAGGCATGATAGTTACATCTTCTCTAATCATATGGAAGGGATTGATGTGCATGACAGGCAGTGAGTCTCCTACCGTGGTTGTTTTGTCTGGAAGTATGGAACCTGGCTTTAAGAGAGTAAGACAACTTATATGTGATTAATCCAATAAGTACAAGTCATACTTCAAGCAATGGCTAACTGGTTACTTATTTTAGAAAGTGATGCTTATCATCATATTTAAGCTGGAAAGGAAAATCTCTCTTATTTAATTCAATTTTGTAGAAGACTCAAAGCAACATTAAATTGAGCTTTTTTTATTAGAATGTCCTAAAGGTTGTTTATAATATGTCCTTATCAATCCAATTTCCAGCAAAGAATCTTGTCAAATCAAAACTTCATATTATTCTATAAAACAATTGTTAATTTTATGAAACATGGAGTTTTCATTAATTTTAGTGAAAGAAATTATTATTTATGTTCTTTATCTAATTACAATTGCTAATACCAATTCCGGGGGGACATTTTATTCTTACGCATGAGTAAGGATCCTATTCGTGCTGGAGATATTGTTGTTTTCGATGTTGATGTAAGTGTTTCAGAAGTTCCATTTTGATTTTCTAATTATTCAGCTCTTTAAGCATAAGACTTTGATGACTTATATTTGTACTGTTCTGTCTTCCTCCTTAAGTGGTTTGACACACCTTTGTGGTTTCTGCTAGCTGAAATTTGATGGTTTTTATATTTGAACAATATATTTTCATCTTTGGTATGCCGTTTAACAAAATGTAAGTTCTCTTGCCCAAAGTAATGTTTCACACTTAATCCTAAATATAATTTCTGAGTTTCAACTCTTTAGGCAGTGTGCAAATTTGAGTCTGGTTGAGAGTGTGAATGTGTAACAATGGGCATTCATCATTTGTCCTCATACATTTCCTTTTATTTTGATTATTTATGTGGACTCTTCAACTTAAATAAGAATGAGCTAAATGCATGTTTTTCAAGCTTGAGATCTATTTTATTCTTACTCTTCTACTGTCTTTTTATTTATGCTCACATATTCTCTTTGTATATTTTGTACAAGGTTGAGAAATCCCAATTGTTCATCTTGTGATAAAGGTAATGTAGACATATGGCCATATAATATTAGGGCTTTCAGATCTTGTGAGTTTTGTACTTGTAAGTGTTCTGAAGTTAAGAAAATGTTCTGAACAAAATCAAGACGAGAAACACAGTAATAATTTTATTACTTGTTCTGCATTTTTGTCAATATTATGGAGAATTTTCTACTTGTTTATTCATTGAAAATATATGGTACTCTTTACTAAGCATAATGGTGATGATTGTTTGTTTACATGTATCTACAACTCTTTGGAACTGTTGTAAGGACTGCTCGAGTTTGAAGAATAGATTTATATTTTTGAGGTTAACTTACATGATTTTGTATGAATCTTTTTATATTTTTCATTTATTGGAACAACAGTTGCTTGTATAGTATAATGATATGTTAGTTAGTTTTCTAGTTAGATTTATTTGTAAGCAGGTCAAATAAATAATGTAAAACTCTGTTGAAATGACTCAATGTTAATGTTGTCAATTATTGGTGTTCTTTATGCAGTTTAAAACTATTCTTTTGAAAGTGTTTAATATGAATACTTTGAATCTTATGGTATCTCAGTTTATAGGATACAAAATACTTATGAATATTAATTCACGAGAATTAAAAACACATGTTGAATAAAAGTAACATGACTCGTAAAACCTCATTAAACAACGTCCTGCAGGAGTCGAAAAATCTTATAAAAAATGAGATACCACAAAGGTCTTCATAGGAAGCGCTGCGCCTCGCGAAAAACGAGAACTTTTAATATGATGGGCTATCACAGGGGCCGCGTGATCCCTGTGGATTACTTTTCATGGGGATATCTGCTTCTTATAGAATGCCATATTTCTTATAGTGGTTACTCTTTCCAGCAAGAAAATTCAAAGAGATGATTTGTTGTCTTTCTGGCTTGCGATATGTAGAGAAAAATTGTTGATTAATTTGAAGACCAACACTTCTCAAGCGACTATGAGTCATCAGGCCACTGAACAAGTCTTTCCTTACATTTGTCATCTGGTTGGTGTTTTTTGTGATCACAGTTTGATCAACAGCAGGAATGGTAATTGAAACATCAACATCAATAAAGTTGATGATTTGAGAAGCTTTCTTTGAAGCCATTTAACTTGATGATGGTAAGAAACTTAGAACTTAGAACTTGAAAGGAGAAAGAGATGAGAGGCAGAGAGGTCCCACCGGGCATGCCAGAAATTTTTACGCACAAATTTTGTTATTACAAAAAATCGAACAACGAAAATTGATTGACAAATATAATTTTGTATTGATAATTTGGATGAGTACAATATATTTTTATGAATTCTTTACAAAAGAATAATTCTCTGATTCTTCTCCTATAGTGAACTTCAACTCGATGCCTGATAGCGAATTTCTCGGATCGAAGGTTTAATCTTCTACTCTTGTGATGGTAAAAGACTCGAATGAATTTTTCTTGAATCTCTATGCTTCGAGCTTGTTTAGAGATCAATGAAACTCGTTGTGTAGCTTGAACGTTTTGAGCTTGAAATGAAACTTTGTGGAAATCTTGAAATTCTTCTTTCTGAACTCTGAAACTCCTTCAGATCTTCTGAGAGCTTTTATGTTTATGAAAAATTTATGCCTTATGAAATGAGACTCCCACCTTTTTATAGAGTTTTTTTAGGGAGGTCTAGATACAGGTGACAAAATTTTACTAGCTATTTAAGATGACACATGTCATTATTTTATTTTATTTCTCTTTTTATTTGCCATAAAACAAAGTTTTGTCCAATCGTTTCTTGACATTTGACATAATTTGACTGAACTTTAAGAATGACACACGAGAACTTTTGATTGATCGATTATAAACCCACCAACTTATAACGTGATAAATTTAATTGGTCTAAAATTTTGTGTCCTACAATGTCATTTTGTTCTCCGTTTGTGCTAGTGAAATTCTCTCACATTTTTTAACTACATAGAGAGAAATTGAAATCTTCAATTGCATGTTCAACAACCGTGTTATTTATATTTCTGATTGCTTTATTTTTTGTTCATAACTATTGTCTTTTGGCATTTCTCCATTTGCTTTAATTTGAGTGCATCATTGTGCCTTTACTTCTCGTTAAATGTTTTTTTATATTGTCTTTCTCCCTGTGCATTCATTACCAACTCTCTTACTCCTACTATAATTTGTTCTACTCTAATAAATTATATAAAGACAGTTGCTTATAGAAATTATAGAGTTGAATAGCCTAAATTAAAACAGTTTCTAAATTTGTAAATATTAATAACATATGAGTTACCCCGTTTGATTACCGTTATAAATTATGAGCTAACGCTGAAGCGGCTACTATTTCCAATCACTTGTATACGGGAATGTTGTAATATAATAATTTTAATTTCAGTTTAATTTAGACACAATATTTTAGAATTATAAAATGGCGAGATATGATTTTTAGCTAAATCTTGATACCTATATAATAAAAATAATCCTACAAATTTGAGAGTAACGATTTGTAAAATTAAATTACAATGTTCAAGAGTTTATTCATCAATAAAAAGAGTTTTGGTGGATATCTAATAATTTTAAAATGTGTAAATTACATTTATATTTAATTGTTATTAATATATTTAACAATTTAAAGTATATGTAATTAAATTAGATTGTTATATTAAGAATTCATATATTTAGTTTGTAATTAGTATTATGACACATGAGATAAAGTTGGTATGGACACAGCTATATATATATATATCTAAGAATTTAATGTAGTTATTTAATCTAGAACTGTGTAGTTAAATTAAACAAATTGAAAGTGAAGATTTGTGTAATGAAATAGACATTCATCCATAGACATAAATAGCCAAACTATAGTATTCAATGTAACTAATATTAACTATATGATGGAAGGTGGAAAGGTGTAAATCAATTCTAATAGAAACATAATCAAGTAATATAAAAAGAAAATTAAAAATATCTATTTTTACAAATAGTATATCAATAGAATGAAAAAAAATTATATTAGCATGCCATTTAACATAAAGAGTAATTAATTATATGTAAGTTAAATGATTAAAAAGTTCAAGAAAAAATTTAAAAATAAAATTTCAAGCTATAAAATAATGTAGGTTATAAACTGATTTTCTAATATCTTACAAATCAAATCAAATAATTTATATTCCAACAAAAGAATATCCGAAAATTTTGAAGATCTTTAGATAAAATAAAATGATTCATACTTTTAATATGATCCCAACAAATAAAGAATTTATCTTGTGACATTTTTTTAAATAAATTCATGTCAACGAAAGAAACTAATTTCATTAATGAAAAATTTTCACCTATAAGAGTTTAAATGCCAATTTAAAAATATTTCGTAGTACAATTAATAAGAATATATATATCTAAGTATATATAATAACATATAAATGGATATAAAGAACTATAATGATGTTAAATGAAAATAAATGTATATAATTTAGAATTGAAAAATTGAAAAATACATAAGTAAACTTTTAAGAAAATTTATCAATTAATTAAAAAAATATTGCAATATTGTGTTTATTAAAGTATTGATCGATTTAATTGATTAAACAGAATACATAAACTTAAACAACCTTTTATCAACTATATTGGATGAACCCAATTTATCGAAAAGAAATTAAAAGTGATGATATGAATAGCTTACATATTTTTTAAAAAATAATTTTGCCGAGGATGTTCTTCTTGAAAACATGGAAGAATGCAATACGAAAGTTCAAGGTGGGTTGATGCTTGGGTAGAATGTGATGGATGGTATTTATATACATATGCTTGTAACTCTTTTTATTTATTTGTTTTTTTTTGCCAATTTATAACTCTTGAATTTATTAGGAATCTAATGCCTTCTCATCTTTAATGTCCTCTCATTTTATATATCAGTTCTTTTTTATTTCAATAACTTTTCATTTATCCATGCTCAAATATTCTTAATTCTCTAAACTTATTAGTTAATTAATGATTTCATTTATTATATATTTATCTAAATAAAAATATATAATAAGATTATTAAGTAGTCAATGACACATGGCGTCATGCGAGTTAAAGAATAATGCCATGTATCATAATTTTAGACTTACATACCCAATCATATATATAAGATTCTCCGTGTGTCTTGTTTTGGTTGAATCTAATTTATGGTTGATTTGCAGTTGAATCTAATAATTGATAGCATTATTCTTAAGAATCTGATTTGTGGTTGAATGTTTAATATAACTCTGATTTATGCGCTAAAATAGAAAAAAAATTCAAAAGAAAATAAATGGAATCATTGGATTCACATTCACAACCTTCTGAGTACTATACGGAGTCATCTAGACGTCGACTTGTAACTTTTATGATTTCGATGACAATTGTAAACTTTATATCTCGATATTTCACTTTATATCTCTCATACATATTTGTGTGTGCATGCATATACATTAGAATAAGATAAAATATATCGTAAACAGAAACATGAGTGGAATCAGTGGCCCCACTCAACCCGAATCCTGACTCCGCCCCTGTAGAACACTGACCATAATAGTAAATCAAGCGTTGGCCTCCATTGTTGAATGAATACTTTTCTCCAGATTATGTCTTTGGGGAAAAAAGCAGAACGTATAATTTTTTAACCTAAAAGTAGAAAGATTAACTAAATTTTCATTTCAGAACCAGTTGAATATTTGAAGTTCTAACTCAAAAGAACAAATCGAAAATTAAAAATATAAAAGTGAGAGTCTCTCTACTTATAATAAGGGCATGGACGAGGCCAGTAAGTTAATAAAAGTAGAGCATTTTTTTTCAAACGTAATGTTATTTGACATACAAAAATATTTTATACAATTTTATGATATTAAAAACTTGAATGAGATAATTAGTATATATATTGTTATTTTACGAATTCAAATTGGATATGTAATTAACAATTTATGATTTTATAAATTTGAAAGGGACAAATAGTATTATAACTGTAATGTGATTTTTAAAAAGTAAAAATTGGGAAATTACAAAATTAGACTAACAAAGATCTGGTCTTTTTTGGTAACATGAGGTCTTCATTTGGTTGAACTTGACCATGGCCTCTAATTTTTAGTGAAATAAAAATTACATGTAAGTTTGACGATGTAGAAACGACATAAAATTAGTTATATATAAAATCGTTGTTTTTTTTGTTAGACTATATAAACGCAATCAATATTGACTTTTATTACGTACGGAAATTTCGAAGGATGACATAAATTAATAACTGATATTCTGACTTTCACCAAGGAAAAGAGAAATGGTCAGAAAAGTTGGAAGAGGCAACTCTATAAATACATGACCTAAGCTTTCTCTCCCCATCACAACTTTTATCAGCCTTCTCTTTGCTTTTGTTTCTTCAAATCCTTCATTACAATATTCATTCGTTCGTCATTATAAACCCAGCAACACCTACGTTAAAGCTTAGGATTTAGGAAAATGGCAGTACTCTCAAGCTCTTCCTTCACTTCTCGCCCTGTTTTAGCTGCCTTTGTGTTGCCAGTCATGCTACTTTTGAGCATTACAACATGTGAAGCTCATCTTTCTTCTACATTTTATGACAATACTTGTCCAAATGCACTTACTACTATTAGAATGGCCATTAGACAATCGATTTCACAAGAACGCCGGATGGCCGCTTCTCTCATTCGCCTCCATTTCCATGATTGCTTTGTTCAGGTGATTAAAGTTTTGAACTAATTCTATTAACATGGATTACATCTCTTTTTGTACAAACAAAAATTCGTTGTAATTTTGATTTTAGTAGTTTACTTATGAGATTTATTTTCCTTTTTGAAGGGTTGTGATGCATCAATACTACTAAATGACACAGCTACGATGATAGGAGAACAAAATGTAATACCTAATAGGGGTTCTGTAAGAGGTTATGGAGTCATAGCCAGAGCGAAATCCCAAGTAGAACAGATGTGTCCTGGAGTTGTTTCTTGTGCTGACATTTTGGCTGTTGCAGCCAGAGATGCATCCGTTATGGTAAGTTGTAGCGTCTTGTAGCAATAACAAAGTTTTTTTTTATTATGATTGAAATCTTATGGGTAGGGCATAATAATGATATTGAACTTGGTCTAAAATCAGGTGGGAGGTCCATCTTGGACAGTAAAGCTTGGAAGAAGAGATTCTACCACTGCAAACCCAAGTGAAGCAGGCTCAGATCTCCCTGGCTTTCAAGACAATCTTGGAAGACTCATTTCTCTCTTTGCTAATAAAGGCCTTAGTGTAAGAGATATGGTTGCATTGTCAGGTTCACATACTATAGGACAAGCACAATGCCTCACATTTCGTGAGAGGATATACAACAATGGAAGCGACATTGACTCTGGATTTGCTAGCACACGTAGACGTCGTTGTCCATCTTCCAATAATGATGGCAATGCGAACTTGGCACCACTTGATTTGGTTACACCAAATTCTTTTGATAACAATTACTTCAAGAATTTAATTCAAAAAAAGGGTCTTCTTGAATCTGACCAAGTACTATTTAGCGGAGATTCTACGGACAGTATTGTTTCAGATTACAGTAGAAGCCCACGATTGTTTAATTCTGATTTTTCTTCCGCGATGATCAAAATGGGAGATATTGCACCTCTCACAGGTTCAGCTGGACAAATCAGAAACATATGTAGCTTTGTCAATTAGAATCCACACATATGTTATTCCTTTGCTAGAAATTTGTTATTTGTTACCCCATTCTTTTATTTGTTTGCTAGTGATTGTTATTTGTCTCATTATCCAATTGTAATTGTTTGTACCTTTGTATTCTTATCTCAATTGTGTAAAAAGCTTGTGTTGGAATTGTGTCCTAAAACCACTGCTTTCTTGTTTTAATGATATTGTTTATGGTTATGGTTAGACTCGTTGCTCATTAATAAGTGTTGGATTCTGTTATTATACGTCTACATACTAGTATAGAGTCAACAAGCATAAGGTATTTAGTTTATGTGCAAAATAAAATTTAGTTTAAAGACACAAAGTATAAACTAGGAAAAACTAATAATTTAGTCATCGTAATTTGTCTCAATTTTTAATTTAACTATCGGATTTTTAAAAAATTTCAATTTGACTATCTTACTTTACTTAACGTCTCAATATAATCATAATGCCACAATCTATTTAGAGACTATGCCGAAGACGTAGGTGTAGCATGTTAAGTACTGACGTAGCATGTTAAGTACTGACGTAGCATGTTAAGTCTTTCTTACCTATACCCCCTTTATTAATTAATTAAAAACAATTTAGCTTTTCATTTTTTTCTTCCATTACTTCGCCATTTCATTTTCAGATTTGTCTAGCTTTCTCCTCTCTTCCTCTCTCCTTCATGATTCCACACTCAAGTCACTCTTCACATTTTTTAGACCAAAATTCATCAGTTAGTTCTAACACTGATTTTCACCGAGCCTATACCCTAAATGATGGTCGAGCTTTTCAATCTTCTTCTCCTGGTGGGATAGCAAAGAAGGATCTCTCCAATCCCGTAGTGGTTGTCTACGAGAAGGCAGATGTTACACAGAAGGGTTGTCAATGAGACGAGAGAAGACTTACTTTAACAGGCGAATAGGCCGTTAAGAAGACACTTTTAAGCCCCGGTAATAGAAGTAGCTTTACTCTTTGAGAAGAGGGCAACATAATACCATTAAGAGGGACTTAAGAGATTCTGGGTAGCATCAGGAGACTGATATGCTATAAACTAATAGTGAACGTTGACATAACCTCTTAAAAATGCTCTAAGGGATAAAGCTACATGAACAATATATTGATTTTTTTCTCCAGCAACAGGCTCAATGGAGTAGCATCGATAATGATCAAGACTGGTAAGCTAGAGAAGCGGCCTTAAATTGGAGAGTCTTGACCAATTTGAAAGATCATTTGATGTAGGTGAAATAACTGAAGTATGGGTTGTTCGATCAAAGTAAGGAAAACTCAACGGAATTCATAATTGCCTCAATATCTTTTTTTAATTGTCTGAATATTCAAAATTAAGACCACTCTAAAACTCTTTTTCGACACCAATAAACTAAAATGACAATTAGGATACGTACAAAAATTAAAGCTTCTATAAATATGGATACCCCTAATACATCAAAACTCATTACCCATGGATAAAGAACAACCATTTCAACATAAAAAATAACAAAAACTAAAGCAAACATATAATAACAGATTCGAAATTGTAACCAAGCATCGCCCATTGGAAGGAATTGGCATAATTTAGTTAGGTCCCAATGAGGGGAGACCGGGTCATGGGACGGATGCAAGCTAGACTTTGAAGCAAAAAAAATCCAAGATTTCATAGAAGAAGGAAAAATTAACATGGCGGTGAGCAAGAAGCTCATAAGAACCCCAATGAGAAAATGAGAGTTTTTAAGTGCTCGCTCCCTAGTCACGCTCTGGTCTCAACATGCTGGGCCGAATTGAAAAACTCATTACTATAGAGCGGTGGCTCTAGAACATTTGACAGAGATAAGATAACTCTACCAGTAATGCTTTAAGTCGGAGTATCTTATGCCTCCTTGAACTCAAAGGCTTAAACTCGAACGCTCCTTCAGACTTGGATGATCCCATAGCGTAAAGCTTCACCTCCAGTGCACCCACCTTAGGCAGGGCCGATCCAGCGACGAAGATAGCTGCGCTAGAGGTTGCGCCTTTTTCTGGGTTTTGAATTGACACAAGAACACTTTTTTTCAATAACCTAATGTATTCACATATCTCCATTAGAAGTTAATAAATGGAGCTACTTTATGTCATACATAAAACATATTTATTTTTTTATATATTCTAATAGCACTAACAGCAGAAAAAATATTAATAGTAGAAAAAAGATATTCTCTACTGTATCTAGGTATCGTTTACCCATAGAAATATCAAATGAAATAGAATGGTCTTAGAAAGGATATTCTTGGATTGGTTCTTACCATAAAAATGATCCTTTTTATTTGACCGAAGAGGACAACAAAATTAAAACTAATTATATTTTTAAAGATATAACAAATAGAGAAAATAAATATAAAAAACGTATTTCTTTTTTGAAATAATACTAGAAAAAACTAGAATATCTTTATAAACTTGTAATGCTAAAATTGTGATCGATAAAAATATCCCATTTTTTTCATTCGTAAAACGAATTTGAGTTTTCGATTTCAAAAATTAGAAAATTAAGAAATGTTTTGGCACATATAATTTGCAAAAAAAAATGCTGAAATTATTTATTAGATAACATGGTTAGAGCACAACTTCTAAATATAAAGACAATTTATAAATTCAAGCTTACAATTTTCTACTACCATTTATTCATTGCATCACTAAAAGTTTAAATTAAGCAAATCATAGTTAGGTTGACACTCATTCCAAATATGAAATCATTTACAAATATAAAAAATTATAAAATAAATAAAAATAAAAATTTAAAAATTTAATTAAATAAATAAATAATTTAAATAATTAATAAAAAGAACAAAATAGGCAAGACAAATTGCGTCGTATGCTTTGGTACTATGTGGCACAGCAACACATTGTTGCACTCGCAGCAGCAAGCTGTTGTGAGCTACTGTGTCAGGCCCCACACACTTATCATGTGTGCCTAGCCAAGCCCCGCATGCAAAATTTTAGCGTGCCAGTCCACAAAAAATATCCCAAGCCCGTTATAGGATCGAGGATGTATGCAGGGCTAGGGCCGACACGATAAATTTTATGACAGGCCAATGGGAGGCCCGACACTTGTTGACACCTCTATTTTTGCAATCCTCCAAACATACATAAAGCCTATGAAAAAGTGGCACCTCAAAGGCCTGCCAACTTTCATCTTAACAATGCTGTTGATTCGGATTGTTTCAGTTCCTCACAATACTCCTACAGCCCTGTTGCGATATTTTTATAGTGTAACTGTACACTATTATCATCAAGTAATAAATTTATATAAAATAGAGTATCATCCACATGATTGATTGATATTAATAATTGAAATTAACTAAACCTCAATTCTACTTGAGAATGATGAAAAGTTGGGATATTTAACTAAACTAAAATTCTAATTAAACTAAAACGATAAAGATTTGGCAAAGATAAAATTTGAATAATTAAAAGCTCTAGGGTTTTCGATTTCACCAAACCAAACACGCTCTAAATTCTAATTCTCAATCAATTAACATTTATTCAGAACATCTGTAGTGAATTTCTCCAATATAACTATCAATCTTTCTCAAGCATCGATAATAATGAAACATAAATACAAATCATGCATCTCTATCAAGATTCAATATAATGAGACTCATTAAGCACAAGAAATTATAGTTGCTACACTAGATTCATAATTATCTTTAACTTATGAAATTTTAATGGTATTATAAACAAAGAGCAGATTCAATCATCACTTCTCAGTCTCAGAATTAAATCTGAAATAATGCAATAGTTGGCCAGACAATCACAAGCATTAAGAACGAATTGTAACACTCAATAATACTGAAAAAGCATCGATTATATTAAAAATCAAAATTTATGAACAATCATGGTTTGACTACGTCATAACCCTAGATAAGAAATTTAGAACATACTAGAATAAGATGATATCCTAATAATATTCATGAACATAGAGGAAAAGAGAAGAAAAAACTAGATTTGAGGATGAATTGAAGTTGAGATCTGTCTCCCATTTGGATTCTTCTTCATTTCCTCTCCCAGAAGCTTTCTCTTCTGCCTTTCACATCCTAAAAAGTCCTCCAAGAATCTTAAAATTTATATTTATACACTAGGGTTCATCAAGGATTAGATTGGACAAAAAAATCACAAAACAAATCTAAAATCTCACCAGCGTCGCGACGCTGGCCAATCTGTCACGCCAGCGTCACGACGCTGACCAATCTGTCACGCTCCAACGTCACGACGCTGGCCCTCCTCCCCAGTTCTGTTCTTTTTATGCTTTTTCTGAGTTGTTGACTTCCAAATCTTTCCAAATCAATCCAAATGCAATTGAATATCAAACCTATAAGATAGAAATAAAAAAATATAAATCAAGCAATGAAACTCAAAGAACAATCAAAATTAAAGTTAAGATTATCTAAAATATGAGTGTGAAACACACTCATCAAGCCCGACATATTATTTGGTAGAAGTTCCCTCTAACAAACGAAGAGCATGTTGTTTTTCCCTATAAGTTTGATTTTTTATGTTAACCAAATGGTCCTTCTTTACTAGTTAAACTATCTCAATCAACCTCCATCTTCTTTGGCTTTTAAATTGTCCAAATAGTTTCTCTATACCTACTTTGAAGTCACACGTCGATTGTAAAAGTCTCCATCACAATTATGTGCTGGTTCATAAAGCTTGATTTGCAAAGTGTTCTCCAACTCCATCTTAGAAGAAAATACCCTCCATTTGCAGCCTTTTCCACTATAAATCATACACTATCTTCTTCACATTTATGTAAAATTTCAAGTCATGATGACTTCTAGCTTGTTTAAAGTTAGTAGAGTCCTTGAACTTCATCCCCAACTTGAACATAACATTTAACAAGCTCATCCATAAAATCAAAATACCTCTCACCATCAGGACACTCACACAAACAGAGATGATTCTCTCTCTTGACATTTCTCTTTCTTATGCCTCACTATATCTGGTTGATTTTAATTAAAAAGGGAAATTTCTCTAAGAAACCCTAACCCCTGAATAATCAAACCCATTTTGAAATTTTTGCTCAAAAGTATTTGAGAGAACCCTCGCTCTATCCTAGAGGCTTTCTCTCTCTCAGAGGCCATCCCTTCCTCGAAGATAATCTCTGTCCCATTGAACAAAAATATTCTTCTCTCTATAAAAGATCCATACCTCCTGAATATTTTTCATTTTGAAAGATTTTCCTGAACCATAGCCAATTCGAGAAGCTTTCCTTAAAAGATAATCTCTCAATTAGCAAGACTGGGAGATATTCTATTGAGGACCATTTGATCTATCTAAAAGGGAAAAAACCATGTTTCAAATGAAACTAAGAAAATCCCTTTTTACATGGTGTGAAGGAAAGTTAATAAGAAGAAGCCGATAAAGGTCAATTTGGAGAATAATCGGAAGAAAAAATTTGGAGCTTCAAAATAGAGGTTGAGAGTGAGAATAAGGTACAAAATTTATGGATTTTCAATGAAACGAAGATGAAGGTATGTAACCCTAGAACTAAAAAATTCTTGTCTAATTTTATCTCTGGAAATCTGAGTACATTCAATTTCAGTGCATATTTTTCTTATGCGGGTTTGCTGGGTGCCATGCATGGGGTTTGAAAGCATGAGCTGAGAGCTTTATGTTTCCCAGTCCTAATTTGATAGGTACTAAACATCTTTATAGATGTTTTGTATTCTTGTCTCATTTTTCTGGGTTCTTGTTTTTTTTGGTTTGGAAGTTAAGTGTTTTTTTTACCTTGGTTTATCTAGTTTTCTTTTATTTTGATTTTGGTCTAATTTGTTTTATAGCTCACTACAAAAATAGAACTTTTAGTCGGGAAAGGGTTTTGGCAACGACATGATTTTGTTGCTAAAAGATTTAGTGATAAAAAATGTCATCGCTAAAACCCTCAGAGACGACAAGATTTTTGTCCCTGATGGGTTAACCTTTAGCAATGATTCTTTTCGTCACTCAAGGGGAAACGTTTAAAAATATAAAACAAATAGGTTTTGGGTTCAGTTTCATTTTTGGGTTATGAAGAGGTATTCTGAGGAAGGGGATAGTATTCTAGACATTGGGGATGTTCTCTATGAGAATCAAGATAAGGTGGAGGGCTGGTTGGTAGGGAAGTTACTCTCGGAGAGAGATGCTAACTCTAATATGATGTTTTATATTATGAGGAAGAATTGGGATGTGAAAAAAAGTTTGTGATAACTCTAAGAAATTCAAGTTATTTACTAATTTTCAAGTTTAATTCATTAGGATTTTAAAAGTGATGTGTTCATTTTTAGCTTTATTATAATAATTCCCTGATTTATTTCGTTTCTTAGGGTTAGGCTATCTATCTAGCTTATCTGGCATTATTTAGGATGATTTTGTACTTAAACTACTACATTTTATGTAGAGCTCTAAGGTTGGCACTCAACTGGGTAGATGTTGTAGCACAAGGATACAACATCACTACATCAGTAGACGTGCATGCATGGTAGAGAGCTTTTATCATTTAGTCCTGCTGGCACCTAAAAATGAGCAAAGAAGCTTGTGCGCTCAAAAACCCATTAGCCAGCTGGCGTCGTATTCCATCTACTGGTCCCCAACCTTTGCTGCTACGTGACATGTGTTCCTCTTTATGGTTGAAGCCCTAGCTTGAAGGTCGATATATAGAAAGTACATTATTTTTAGAAGGGAACTGACACTTTGGTTAAAGAAAAAGAGATAAATCTTCAGAGAACGAAGAAGAAAAGGATAGAAAAGGAAAGGGAGGAAGCTAAGGAAGAAGATAAGAAATAGGATATTCTTTTATGCTCTTCTACTTTCCTCCTTTATCTTTCCTTAATATAGTATTATCTTCTCATTTTAAACTAAGTATCCTTGTATTTTAATGGATGTAATACTGTTAGAATTTCTGCTTCAGCTCATTATGAGCTAAACCCATTAAGCTAGGATGTTCAATGAACCTTGGAGTTTTTAATCTTGATTATTGAAGTTTGAGTTGTAAGCTTTCTATGGCATTTCTTTCAAGTATTTTTTATTGCTTCATCTCACTAATCGATTAGCCCACATTTCATGAGAAACCCATATATTTGGATTCGGGAAAGGTTCAAACCAATAGATCTAACTTGGATAATACATGTTTGCTTGATTCTTTTATAATCCAAGTAATTAATGGTTAATATAGGAATATATCACTCACTTTGTAACCTAACTGGTGGTATTACTCGATAATCTGAGTCTAATTTTCGTTTATTAATAAGTTAAGTTTGATTAAGATTAAAGCTACAAAGATGGAAATCATTTGTAGATAGCTAAGTTGAGGTTAATGTTGTTAGTAAGGCTATAACAATTCAAGCAGTTTTAAACCAAGGTTATTAGCGAAAAGGAGAATTAATCATTCTAGCCCATTCTGCCATTGATCGTCACTTGCTATGTTTTTGTCTCATCTATAATTAATGTTGCTCTTCTTTAATATTAGATCACCTTACAAATCAATTTCCATTCCTTTATAGTACTTTAATTTAGGTTTAAAATGAATTTAATTAGCTAACTGCTTTTTATCAATCCGTGTGGAGAATGACAAAAACTGTAACTATTTAGATCAGTTTAAATCTAAGTCTTAGGCTACTATAATGAAATTCTAATACTACTCTGTTGCAAGATTTTGGATTTCTTTTTATGGTAGACATTTATTACTTGAAATCAATTTTGATCAAGAAATAGATTGAACTTTAAGGCAATTGAGAAGTGAATAGAGAAGGTTAGTTGTAGTGAGAGAAATGACAACAAATGAAGAAGGAGTAGTCCTGAATGAGAACCAGAACCATAATGCCAACGGTGTTAATAATGCTAATAATGTTATTGTTATAGCAAATGACAGAGAGAGATACATCATGGACTATGCAATTCTCACCCTTCAGGCCATGAATCCTAGAATAGTGAGGCCAGAAATCCAAGCACCATATAAGTTAAAGCTTGTGATGTTCCAAACACTTCAAATTGTGGGGCAATTTAAAGTTGTACCTACTAAAGATCCTCATCTTCATCAAAGGATGTTTACGGTAGTCAATGATGCTTTAAGATCCCTGATGTTTTAGATGATGTTTTAAGGATTAGGCTATTTCCATATTCATTGAGGGATAGAGCTAGAGTATGGTTAAATTCTCTATCACCTGACTCTACTAGCACATATATTGATCTAACTGAAAAATTCCTTATGAAGTATTTCTCTCCAATAAAGAATACTAAACTGAGAAATGAGATCACCTCTTTCCATCAATTAGAGGAGAATCCCTATATGAAGCTTAGGAGAGATTCAAGAAATTGCTAAGGAAGTGTCCACATCATGACATTCCTCATTGCATTCAAATGGAGACTTTTTATAATGGCTTGAATTATTCCACTAGGCTCATGGTGGATGACTCAACAAATGGAGCGATTTAAGCCAGCAACGACTATCAATGCCCAACCTCAAGCCCAACATCTAGTAAAAGAGTTGCAGGATTGCATGATGTAGATGTTGTTACAGCCTTGACAGCCCAAGTGTCATCATTGACCAATATGATTAAGTCATTGGGCATGGCATCCTCAAAATCTCATAATCAAGGATTGAATCAAATAGTGAACCAAGTAGCTGACATATCATGTATTTATTGTGGAGTGGATCATCTTTTTGAAAGTTGCCCTGGTAACACTGCCTCAGTCAACTATGTGGAGAACTTCAACAGAAATAACAACCCTTATTATAATACTTATAATCCTGGCTGGAGGTAACATTCCAATTTTTTCTGGAGTAATCAAGGTGCAGGACCATCAAACTCAAAGAATAGGCCATCTTGTCCTCCTGGTTTCTCACACCGAGTCCAAATGTAGAAGCCAACTCCAAGTGAGCAACCTGGTGAATTAGAAAGCTTATTGAAGGAATATATAACAAAGAATGAATATGTCATCCATAATTAGTAAGAAATGACTTAGAGCCAACCTATATCACTCAGAAACTTAGATATCGAAGTAGGACATGTAGCAAAAGGTTTGAATACCAGACCTGAAGGTACCTTATTAAGTAACACTGAGAACCCAAGAAGAGGATGAAGAGCACTATTAAGGCTATACACTTGAGAAGTGAAAAAGTAGCAGTACATCCCCTTGACAAATCAAAAGTATAAGCAAAAGAAAGAATCAAAGAAGCCAATCATCCGATGAAAGCTGCAGAAAAAAATACTGTTGAAGCATCACAACCTGTGGAACAAACATCAAGGGGAGAATAGAAAGACCATTACCTCATTTCCTTCAAATAATGCAAAAGAAGAATTTGGATGGGCAATTCAACAAGTCCTTAGATATGGTAAATTAGCTACACATCAACATTCCATAGGTGGAGGCTTTGCAACAAATTCCTATGTTAAGTTTATGAAGGACATTCTGACAAAAAAGAGGAGATTAGGAGAGTTTTGAGAATATTGCATTAACTCAAGAATGCAGTCTGATTTTTGCAGAAGAAGCTACAACCCAAGCTGAAAGACCCTGCGAGTTTTACTATACCTTATACAATTGGAAAGACATACCGTAGGGGAGCTTTGTGTGATATTTGAGCAAGTATAAATCTGATGCCATTGTCAATCTTCAGGTAGTTGGGAATAGGAGAAGCTATACTTACAACCATTACTCTAGAGCTAGCTGACAGATCATATGTATACCCAAAGGGAAAAATAGAAGATGTGCTAGTTCATGTTCACAAGTTTATTTTTCCCGTATATTTCACTATACTGGATTATGAAGCATATATAGAGGTGTCTATTATCCTTGGAAGACCTTTCTTAGCAACAGGAAGAAAATTTATTAATGTGCCAAAGAGGAGTTAACTATGTGGGTCAATGATAAGGCGATTTTTTTAATGTATTAAATTCTATGAAATACCCCAATGATGATGTGGAGGAATATGCAGCTATAACAGTAATTGATTCCATTTGGGTGGAGAAGCCGAGTAAAAGCTACAGCAGAACATTATTCCTAGTACTGACTTTCAAGGACTTGGAAGATGCTAGTAGTAAATTAGAAGATGTTGAAGTTACATGGCAAGAAGCTAAACAACCCTTTTCAAGGATTAGGAGGCGGTTTGAATCTCTAGAAATAGTTGAAAGAAAATTTAAGCCTTTATTACCATCCATTGAATCACCATCTATTTTGGAGCTAAAA
>QANY01003589.1:174688-241434 GCA_003255025.1 Datisca glomerata
CTAAAAATGAGCAAAGAAGCTTGTGCGCTCAAAAACCCATTAGCCAGCTGGCGTCGTATTCCATCTACTGGTCCCCAACCTTTGCTGCTACGTGACATGTGTTCCTCTTTATGGTTGAAGCCCTAGCTTGGAGGCCTATATATAGAAAGTACATTATTTTTAGAAGGGAGCTGACACTTTGCTTAAAGAAAAAGAGATAAAGTTTCAGAGAACGAAGAAGAAAAGGATAGAAAAGGAAAGGGAGGAAGCTAAGGAAAAAGATAAGAAAGAGGATATTCTTTTACGCTCTTCTACTTTCCTCCTTTATCTTTCCTTAATATAGTATTATCTTCTCATTTTAAACTTAGTATCCTTGTATTTTAATGGATGTAGTACTGTTAGAATTTCTGCTTCAGCTCATTATGAGCTAAACCCATTAAGCTAGGATGTTCAATGAACCTTGGAGTTTTTAATTTTGATTATCGAAGTTTGAGTTGCAAGCTTTCTATGGCATTTCTTTCAAGTATTTTTTATTGCTTCATCTCACTAATCGATTAGCCCACAATTCATGAGAAACCCATATATTTGGATTCGGGAAAGGTTCAAACCAATAGATCTAACTTGGATAATACATGTTTGCTTGATTCTTTTATAATCCAAGTAATTAGTGGTTAATATAGGAATATATCACTCACTTTGTAACCTAACTGGTGGTATTACTCGATAATCTGAGTCTAATTTTGGTTTATTAATAAGTTAAGTTTGATTAAGATTAAAGCTACAAAGATGGAAATCATTTGTAGATAGCTAAGTTGAGGTTAATGCTGTTAGTAAGGCTATAACAATTCAAGCAGTTTTAAACCAAGGTTATTAGCGAAAAGGAGAATTAATCATTCTAGCCCATTCTGCCATTGATTGTCACTTGCTATGTTTTTGTCTCATCTCTAATTAATGTTGCTCTTCTTTAATATTAGATCACCTTACAAATCAATTTCCATTCCTTTATAGTACTTTAATTTAGGTTTAAAATGAATTTAATTAGCTAACTGCTTTTTATCAATCCGTGTGGAGAATGACAAAAACTGTAACTATTTAGATCAGTTTAAATCTAAGTCTTAAGCTACTATAATGAAATTCTAATACTACTCTGTTGCAATATTTTGGATTTCTTTTTATGGTAGACATTTATTACTTGAAATCAATTTTGATCCAGAAATAGATTGAACTTTAAGGCAATTGAGAAGTGAATAGAGAAGGTTAGTTGTAGTGAGAGAAATGACAGCAAATGAAGAAGGAGTAGTCCTGAATGAGAACCAGAACCATAATGCCAATGGTGTTAATAATGGTAATAATGTTATTGTTATAGCAAATGATAGAGAGAGATACATCATGGACTATGCAATTCTCACCCTTCAGGCCATGAATCCTAGAATAGTGAGGCCAGAAATCCAAGCACCATATAAGTTAAAGCTTGTGATGTTCCAAACACTTCAAATTGTGGGGCAATTTAAAGTTGTACCTACTAAAGATCCTCATCTTCATCAAAGGATGTTTACGGTAGTCAATGATGCTTTACGATCCCTGATGTTTTAGATGATGTTTTAAGGATTAGGCTATTTCCATATTCATTGAGGGATAGAGCTAGAGTATGGTTAAATTCTCTATCACCTGACTCTACTAGCACATGGAATGATCTAACTGAAAAATTCCTTATGAAGTATTTCTCTCCAATAAAGAATACTAAACTGAGAAATGAGATCACCTCTTTCCATCAATTAGAGGAGAATCCCTATATGAAGCTTAGGAGAGATTCAAGAAATTGCTAAGGAAGTGTCCACATCATGACATTCCTCATTGCATTCAAATGGAGACTTTTTATAATGGCTTGAATTATTCCACTAGGCTCATGGTGGATGACCCAACAAATGGAGCGATTTAAGCCAGCAGCGACTATCAATGCCCAACCTCAAGCACAACATCTAGTAAAAGAGTTGCAGGATTGCATGGTGTAGATGTTGTTACAGCCTTGACAGCCCAAGTGTCAACATTGACCAATATGATCAAGTCATTGGGTATGGCATCCTCAAAATCTCATAATCAAGGATTGAATCAAATAGTGAACCAAGTAGCTGACGTATCATGTATTTATTGTGGAGTGGATCATCTTTTTGAAAGTTGCCCTGGTAACACTGCCTCAGTCAACTATGTGGAGAACTTCAACAGAAATAACAACCCTTATTATAATACTTATAATCCTGGCTGGAGGTAACATTCCAATTTTTTCTGGAGTAATCAAGGTGCAGGACCATCAAACTCAAAGAATAGGCCATCTTGTCCTCCTGGTTTCTCACACCGAGTCCAAATGTAGAAGCCAACTCCAAGTGAGCAACCTGGTGAATTAGAAAGCTTATTGAAGGAATATATAACAAAGAATGAATATGTCATCCATAATTAGTAAGAAATGACTTAGAGCCAACCTATATCACTCAGAAACTTAGATATCAAAGTAGGACATGTAGCAAAAGGTTTGAATACCAGACCAGAAGGTACCTTATTAAGTAACACTGAGAACCCAAGAAGAGGATGAAGAGCACTATTAAGGCTATACACTTCATAAGTGAAAAAGTAGCAGTACATCCCCTTGACAAATCAAAAGTATAAGCAAAAGAAAGAATCAAAGAAGCCAATCATCCAATGAAAGCTGCAGAAAAAAATACTGTTGAAGCATCACAACCTGTGGAACAAACATCAAGGGGAGAATAGAAAGACCATTACCTCATTTCCTTCAAATAATGCAAAAGAAGAATTTGGATGGGCAATTCAACAGTCCTTAGATATGCTAAATTAGCTACACATCAACATTCCATAGGTGGAGGCTTTGCAACAAATTCCTATGTTAAGTTTATGAAGGACATTCTGACAAAAAAGAGGAGATTAGGAGAGTTTTGAGAATATTGCATTAACTCAAGAATGCAGTCTGATTTTTGCAGAAGAAGCTACAACCCAAGCTGAAAGACCCTGCGAGTTTTACTATACCTTATACAATTGGAAAGACATACCGTAGGGGAGCTTTGTGTGATATTTGAGCAAGTATAAATCTGATGCCATTGTCAATCTTCAGGTAGTTGGGAATAGGAGAAGCTATACTTACAACCATTACTCTAGAGCTAGCTGACAGATCATATGTATACCCAAAGGGAAAAATAGAAGATGTGCTAGTTCATGTTCACAAGTTTATTTTTCCCGTATATTTCACTATACTGGATTATGAAGCATATATAGAGGTGTCTATTATCCTTGGAAGACCTTTCTTAGCAACAGGAAGAAAATTTATTAATGTGCCAAAGAGGAGTTAACTATGTGGGTCAATGATAAGGAGATTTTTTTAATGTATTCAATTCTATGAAATACCCCAATGATGATGTGGAGGAATGTGCAGCTATAACAGTAATTGATTCCATTTGGGTGGAGAAGCCGAGTAAAAGCTATAGCAGAACATTATTCCTAGTACTGACTTTCAAGGACTTGGAAGATGCTAGTAGTAAATTAGAAGATGTTGAAGTTACATGGAAAGAAGCTAAACAACCCTTTTCAAGGATTAGGAGGCGGTTTGAATCTCTAGAAATAGTTGAAAGAAAATTTAAGCCTTTATTACCATCCATTGAATCACCATCTATTTTGGAGCTAAAAACCATTGCCATCACACTTGAAGTATGCCTATCTTCACCATTTTGCCAGTCATTATTTCTTCATCTTTGAGTTGTGAAAATGATCAATTGTTGCTGGAAATATAAAAGGCATGGTGGTACATGATTGAAATCAAAAGAATCAATCCTTCCATTTGTATGCATAAAAATTTACTGGAGGAAGGAATCAGCAACTCCATTAAACAACAAAGAATGTTAAATCCCATCATGAAGGAAGTAGTGAGAAATGAGCAAATGGTTAGATGCTAGATTAGTTATCTAATTTCAGATAGTGCATGGGTGAGTCTAGTACAATGTGTACCAAAGAAGGGATGAGTAACAATGATAGCTAATGAAAACAATGAATTAATTCCAATAAGAACTGTTACAAGCTAGTGAGTGTGCATGTACTTTAGGAAGTTAAACAAGGCCACCAGGAAAGAGTACTTTCCATTACCCTTCATTGACAAGATGTTGGACAGCTGGGAAGGAATATTATTGTTTCCTGGATGGATATTCAAGCTATAACCAAATTTCTATAGCATCAGAAGACCAAGAGAAAACAACATTCACATGCCCATATGGTACCTTTTCTTTCAAGAGGATGCTTTCTGGACTATGTAATGCTCGAACATCTTTCTAGAGGTGCATGATGTCCATCTTCACACACATGGTGGAACAAACTCTTGAGTTATTTATGTATGATTTTTCTACTTTTTGAGAATCGTACATGAATTATTTGATTAACCTAGAAAGAATGCTTAAGAGATGTGAGGAGACCAACATTGTTTAAATTGGGGAAAATATCATTTTATGGTGCAAAAATGTATTATTTTAGGCCACAGAGTATCGATGAAGGAAATAGAAGCAGACGGAGCAAAAATTAGTCATTGAGACTGCTTGCTCCTATAATAGAGAAGGGAATTAGAGGTTTCCTCAGACATGCAAGTTTTTATAGAAGGTTTATTTAAGATTTTTCAAAAATTTCTAAACCTTTATGCATGTTTCTTGAGCATAACAAATCTTTTGAATTTAATGATGATTGTAAGCAAGCTTTCGTTGAGCTGAAAAAGGCTTTGGTGTCAACACTCATCATAGTTCCTTCAAACTGGGAGCTACCTTTTAAGATGATGTGTGATGCCAAGGATTATGCCGTGGGAGCTATCCTTTACTAGAGAAAGGGTAAAAATTTTCATTTTATATATTATGCTAGTGGAACACTTACTGATGATCAACTAAACTATAAAGAAGATGTATGCCAAAGGAGGAAATTCAAGGCATTCTACATGAATGCCATTCTTCTCCTTATGGAGGACATTTTAGAGGCCAAAGAACAGCTGCAAAGGTGCTGTAATTTGGGTATTATTGGCCTTCAATTTTTAAGGATGCTCATGAGATGGCTAAGAGTTGTGACAAATACCAAATGATAGGAAACATTTTTGAAAGACAGAAAATGCCCCTTAGTAGTATTCTAGAAGTTGAACTATTTGATGTATGGGAAATAGACTTTATATGACCATTTCCACCATCATTTGACAATATGTGCATCCTTGTGGTAGTAGATTGCGTGTCTAAATGGGTAGAAGCTTCAGCTCTTCCAATAAATTATTTTAGGGTGGTTGTTAAGTTTTTACAAATGAATATCTTCATACGGTTTAGCACACCATAGCAATCACCAGTGATAAAGGCACACATTTCTACAATAAGCTCTTTGAAGAGATTTTAGCCAAGTATGGAGTTTGCCTCAAAGTTTCTACATATTATCATCCTCTGACCAGTGGGCAAGTTGAAATGTCAAATAGGGAGATCACAATAATATTGGAAAAAGTGGTCAATCTAAATAGGAAAGATTGGTTCATCAAGCTAGATGATGCATTATGGGCTTATAGAACAACTTTCAAGACCTCATTGGGCATGTCTCCTTACAGGCTAGTCTTTAGAAAAGCCTGCCATTTACCTTTGGAGCTACAACATAGAGTATTCTTGGTAGTAAAAAATTGAATCTAGACCTTCAAGTTGCTGGATAAAATATGGTTTTAAATTGAATGAGCTGGTTGAACTCAAGCTGTTTTATTATGAAAATTCAAGTTGTTTAAAGAGAAAACTAAGAGATGACATGATAGAATGACTGAGACCAGAGAATTTATTCAAGGGACTCAAGTTTTTCTATTCATTCTAGATTAAATTTATTTCCAGGATAATTAAAATCTCGATGGTCAGGGCCTTTCAAGTTGCTTAAAGTTTATCTTTATGGAGCTTTTGACTTAATGGATGAGAAAACATGGAAGGAGTTTAAAGTAAGTGGCCAAAGAGTGAAGCAATATTGGGCTGATGAGGTGGATAAAATGAAGACCTCAACCTCACTTAAAGACCCATGATGCATCATTCAAAGTCAGGCTCAAAACTTTAAAACAAGCGCTCTACGGGAGGCAACCCATGATATTTCTTTCGTACTTTTGCATTTATGTTTCTAATTTGCTTTATTAAAATCTATCTTTTCTAATTATGGTTAGGATTTCTGATTGACTTAATATTATTTGTTATTCCTTATTTGTGCTATAAAATATCTCATATGAGTAGAATATCTTCTTCGTTAGGTGATCGTAAATAAAATAGGATGTGGATCCCACCTAAAGGGTAATACATGTAAAGGGTTTTGAATAATTCCTTTGTTGCAGCGCCGTACAAATAGTAGGCTACAACACCAAGGACCCCAAATCAATGAAAATATCTTAACAAGATTCGTGCTTAATGGAAAATGTTCCTCAAAAAATAAAAAACTTAGCCGTGAAGCAAATATTCTTTCAAAAATTTTTCTTTTATTCAGCAAGGTAGCTACCACGTGGCATAATATGGAGGCAACTTGTTTGGTTTAAATTTGAGAGCCGCAATGTGAATCCTACCAAGCAACCAAATTCTCAAACCCTTAAAACACTTTTATCTTCTCTTTCTCCCAATCCTAATACTTTCAAACCTAAGTGCCACCCCTTCGTTTACTAAAAATCTAACTTTTCCGTTTCAGCATGAAAAAGAAGGGCCAACTAAGAAAGCTTATTGTCATAGAGAAGTTCATTAATGATGAAGATGAATTAAGGTACCGAGAAGAGATAAGGGCCAAAAATTTCCATGAATATAAGGGCTTCCTGATTGAGAATATCCCATCATGGGGTTTTCCCAAGGACACATTATAGTCAATATCACCTAGAAAAAATGGAGGAAGTTTTGTTCGCATCCCGAAAGTACTATGGTACCTCTAATAAGGGAGTTTTATGCAAATCTTCTAAAACATGATCAAGATGTTGTAACTGTTAGAGGTGCCTCTGTCCTTTTTACACCTGAAGCCATTACTATTGTTTTTTATTTGGTAAACTTTGATGATGAGTACTCTATTTTAGCTAAAGAAACAAGTGGTGTTCAATTAAATGCTACGTTTTATGAATTGACTGTTGTTGGAACTAAATACGTACTTTATCATTAGATAGTGTGAAAAACATGTTTGAGATCTTCACTTAAGCCTAGGGCTAAAGTATGTCACCATTTTATTAGAACCAAAATCATGCCAACTACCCATATTCAAACTGTTATCTATGAAAGATCAATCCTATTGCATGCACTATTAAATGGAAATTCAATTAATGTAGGAAGATTCATCTATAGGGAAATTAGTATTTGTGCCGATAAAAAGATTTGTAGTATGTTTTCCCCATGTTTGATAGTAATCTATGTTTCATGGTTGGAGTACCATTTGTAAGTGATGAAGAGAAGTTGGTTAATAGAAGAGCTATAACTTTGACAGCTATAGCAAGGCTTGCCATTGAGAAAGACAAGGAACCACTAAGTACACCTTATTTGCATTCTTCATGATCTTCTAGGCAAGATTCAAAGGAGAAGTCAGTGGAAAGCACTAACTTTGAACAAACACTAACATCAATAAACAAAGAAGCCAGCTCAGCAAGAGGCACTCCAAAAGAGGATGGGAGAAATGTTGCTTCATCTGGAACAACAACAAAAATATAATTAGGAATACACACAATCTTGAGACCATGCTTTGAAGAAAACTTTCCAGAAGAATTTTATTAAGCTTGGTAGGCGATTGCCTACCTTCCTTGAAGCCATTCTTCTACCCTGGAAGGTTGAAGAGGAAGGAAAGGCTAAGGATGAGAAAGTTGCTGAAGAACAGGTTGGGCATGAAGAAGTTGTAGCAACAGAGGGAGATGTCCAAATAGAGGAAGAAGTAGAATATGAAGAAGAAGCTGGAAAGAAGAATCAGATGAGGAATTGGAACAAGAGGAAGGTGAAAAAGAAAATATAGAAGATGAAGAAAGTGAAGAACAAGAGTCTGATAAAGAGAAGGAGCAACAACCGGAAGAAGAAATAGAGAGTGAATACGTGGAATTGCCCACACCACCACCAAAACAAGCTTTAAAGAAACAAAAAGGCAAAGGGAAAAGAAATTTGCTAACCCTAAGCCTTAAAAAAACTAATAATCTAGTGAGGAAGAAACATCAAAAGTCAGCAAGTCTAAGGGCAAATCAACTAAGAAGAATATGGAAACTAAGAAATCTGAACCTAGCCTAAAAATAAAGAAGAAACAAAAGACAACAAAGAAAAATAGATCATTTCCTGAACAAATACAAGAAGAGATCCAAATTTCACAAAGATGTCTGTCAGACCTCCAACTAGCCTCTAAAGGAAGAGGAAGGTTGAGTACCACTTTTGAGCATTAAAAGCTTTTAGGTTGTTGTAGCATTATCAGGGATGGCACTTCTCTTACTCTTTTTAAATTATGTCTTTTAAATTTCTGCTAGATTCCGTTCTGGATGTTTATGTTGGTAGTTTTCATGTCTCTGCTGGTTAGAAATCTTATTTTCTAGTTTATGTAAGTATTTTGACTTTCATCTGTGTGTAGTGGGGACACTGCACAATTTAAGTTTGGGGGAGAGTGCCTTATGCCCCTTTTGTTTCAAAGTTGAAATGTTTAGGTTGTTTTATTTTAATGGTTCTAACATTTAGAGGTAAATTTTTTACTCAAGCCTAATGATGTATATATTGTAAGTTTAAAAGATAAAAATGCATTAAAACACATAACAAGCTAAAAGAAGGTTGCCCCTTTGATAATGCTATTTCTGAAATGTATAGTTAGTCCCTTCCAAAACATTTTCACTTAGAACTTTAGTTAGTTACTTTTGAAGGTTTAAGTAACTTTAAACTTTAAGGAGGCTTAATGTTTGGACTTATCTTTTAAAACTTCAAGAGAATATTGAGAAAACAATGTACAAGAGTGATAAATGTCCAAGTTTGGGGAGGGTGCTTATGTGTCAAAATGTCTTAATGTAAACTTGTTTTTTTCATTACTAATGTTGCCATTCACGTCAAAAGGCAGCTAGAGGCATGAGCTTGCTATAGCAAAAGTAGAAATAACATTAAAAAATAGCCTTGCTTGTTACAATGTTGAGTAATCGGGTGTCTTCATTATAAATGTTGACATTAGCTTATAACGATAATGTGACATTAGAGGTATTTTAACTACATGGGAAAAAAAAAGAATGAAGTCAATCTATCAATAAATTGCAGCTCAATGTCTCATTGTTTGATATGTTTATCTGTTGTAAATGCTCCCCTCATGCTTGTTGATTCTTGTGTGCTTACAGTGGAGATTGAAGAGTTAAGAGGAAAAAGCTGAATGCTAAAGTTAAGTCTAGGATCTTGGTTTAAAGTTTCATAATGATTTTGAGAGCGCTAACTCTAGTCTCTAGGACACACTTAATGTGGGGGATAGGCTTGCATTTGGGAATAGCCTTGTTTTAGGGTAAAACTTTAAGAATTATGATGAGTAAAAAAAGATATTCTTAGCTTCTTAATGTAGTGTTATCTAAAGGCTAAAAATCATAGTTTTCCCTAAAAATCAGAATCTAGTTGGTGATCTAGGGGTTTAGTTTAATCTTTTCATTTTATTTGATTATCTCTTTTCCCATCACTCAAGAATGAGTAATGCTCTAAGTTTGGGGGTATGATAATTCATTATGAATTATCTATTGGTTTTCAAGCTTAATTCATTATGAATTTGAAAGTGATGTGTTAGTTTTTTGGATTTTTTTTAATAATTTACTATTTTATTTCCTTTCTTAGGGTTAGGCTATCTACTACCTTATTTGGTATTAATTGAGCAGATTTTACACTTAAATTGCTAGCTTTTGTGTAGAGCTCTAAGGCTAGCAGCCAACTAACTGGCTAGATTCTATATCACGAAGATACTACATCGTTACAACAACATACGTGCATGCATGGCAGAGAGATTTTATCATTTAGTCCAACTGACGCCTAAAAGTGAGTAAAGAGACTCATGCGCTCAGAAGCCGTTAGCTAACTGGCATCGTATTCCATCAAGTGATCCCAACCTTTGTTGTTGCACGACATGTGTCCCACTTTCTGATTGATGCCCTAGCTTTGAGGCTCTCTATATAGAAAGTGCATTCTTTTTGGAAGGGAGCCGACACTTTTGCTTAGAGAAAGGGAGATAAAGTTTCATATAAGGAAGAAGAAAATGACAGAAAAGGAAAGGAAGGACACTAAGGAAGAATACAAGAAAGAGGATATTCTTTGATGCTTTTATATTTTCATCCTTCAATTTTTAATCTTAATTATTGAAGTTTGAGTTGCAAGCTTGCGATGGAATTTTATTCAAGTGTTTTTATTGCTTAATCTCATTAACTCACTGGTCCTCATTTCAAGAGAAACCCATTGATTTGGATTCGGGAAAGATTAAAACCAATAGATCTAACTTGGATCTAACTAAAACACAACCTTTAGAGATTACTTTTAATGAGTGCCCAGAATGGATACAGATCCATATTTGCCCCCAGATTGGGTAATCCTTCTTGTTACTTAGAAAATAGTAGCAAAGGTAAGAATGTTTGTTGAGATTGATGAATACACAATTAAAGGTCCTTTGGCTCGCTTAGTCCGTGCTAGAGTCAATATCGAAGTGCAAAGATTTGTGGTGTCGGGCATATGAATTAAAAGAAAGGAGAGGCAACCTATTTGGGTCAAAATTAAATATAAAAGGCTGCCATAATTTTGCTTCACATGTGGGAAAATCGGTCATGACACTAGTAATTGTGACATGGATTCTAGTATGGAGTATGGAGTTTAAAGGTTTGGAGATTGGATGAAAGTGGAGGCTAATCTTAAAACTCCTAGAGCTGTCAAAGACAATTTGATTAGGAGCCGTAGTGAGGTAACCCTTGAAAATGAGAGCATAAATAGAGTAGTAGGATTTTATGATATTAATCAAATCCCTTTCTTTTCTTTTTTAAATATGAATGTGCTAGAAAATGGAAAGGGTTATTGAAAAAGATGTTAGAATTATGTACATAAAGTATGGTGTAATAATTATTTATGAGTATTTAGTTATGACATTTATGTATTATTGAATTTCATAAATAAATGAAAATTTCTTTAATTAAAGTGTGTTTATAATTTATTTAAGTTCTGGAACTGTTGTCAACGAAGAAGAGTAAAAATTGAGAAGTCTTCCAGCAAACTCTTTTAAGATAGTTCAAAATGTTATTAACAGTCTTAGTATTGACTGGACAATGGAATTCAATTACGACTGTTAGGTTGAATCAAATGATGTCAGTCTGAGAGCATAGAAGTGAAGAATCTAACAGTTGACCTAGACATGTTATAGAACATGGTTAATAGACTAGTAACAAATTAGTTTAGAGAAAAGTCGTTTATCTAGCTCTGAATCTAATTATTACACCTTAAGGGTATTTTCATGATTACTTTAATCTTAAGGTGAATACGAAACTTGATATAGTTACTTGCGATCTTTGATATGCTCAAAAAGTGAGTTCGAATTGTCGGACAATACATCGACTGTTGGAATCATGATTGAACTATGTTAGAGTTGCGTGATTTATAGATATAGAATTCGTGGTAAGATTGCAATAACAACAATATCACCTTATGTTTTATTGATGAATGTGTGAATAAATAAATCAGGCCTGGTACTTGATGACATGAGTCATTGAATAAAACATTGTGAATTGTNGCTAAAAAAGTGAGTTCGAATTGTTGGACAATACATCGACTGTTGGAATCATGATTGAACTATGTTGGAGTTGCGTGATTTATAGATATAGAATTCGTGGTAAGATTGCAATAACAACAATATCACCTTATGTTTTATTGATGAATGTGTGAATAAATAAATCAGGCCTGGTACTTGATGACATGAGTCATTGAATAAAACATTGTGAATTGTAAGAGACAGTTCTCTTATATGTCTTTCGTATTCACAGTCAATAAAGGAGTTAATGAAATAATAACTAGAGGGGTAAACTAGTACTACATCCCGCTCTTGTTCCTGATATTCATGAAGTGTAACATCCTAAAATATCATGTGGATCGTGAAATATAAATATTTATTTACACTAACAAAAAATATAGTGCATGAATCGAAAGTTGATTTGACATTAGACCTATAGTTGAGTCGTAACATGTCGAGATTAAATAGGTCGTGAATTTATTAAGATAAATTAGCCGGGTATTTGAATCTCATAACTTTATTCATGTGGATCCATTCGATCTATAAAGCAGCTCATAAGGACTAGAATGAGAAATAGCCTCAGTTAGACCAAAAAATTGTTTTGGACCAAGATACACTTCTGAAACACATATATGATAGGTGTCACCACTAAATTAGTGAAGACCAAAATTAATATTCAAATTAATTAAATTATTAGATAATTAGTAAATGAAAAAAATTAATTAATTAATTAGTGGGGATCAATTAATTTTTTAATTTGGATTAATGAATTTAGACATAGTTTTGGTTCTAGGGGAGATGTAAAAATCACAGATTGTAGTGCAAGGGTGATAAATTTCATTTTTATCATATATGGGTATATGAGTAAATTTTATAATTAATATAAAAGGTTTGCAAACCCAATCCTAAGCTACGATAAGTGTTAGACAAAGCAGAAAAGAGTTTCTCTCCCCCTCCCTACAGTTGTCGTCAAAAACTAAAAGGAAGAAGAGAAAATTTGTTTTTTTCTTCCTATGTTCTTTAGAGAGACCACACTCTATTCCTAACAATATACTTGCGATACGTTTGTGAATCCTATGAGTGACTGTTGATGTGAAGATCAATTGAAGTTTTATGAATCTCAAGAACGAAGAACGCAAGACAATTAATTGGATCCTGCCAATTTAAAAATTCTCCATTACAAGAAAATGTTTAAAAACATTTCTATCTCTTCTCAATATATTTATCCGAATATGTATAATCGTTGAATGATTTTGTATTTAGTTTGATTAAATATTTATTTTTAAAACTTTTTGATATTCCATCCACGTACTATTCGTGGTTCAATAATTTTCTTCAATTTTTAAAAATCCGATTAAACAAAAGAATCCAGGATGAGGTAGACCTTCAAAAAGTTCAAAGGATTAGAACTACATAACAAACTGATTCAAAGAGGTCAAGAACTGATGCAATTGAATGAAGTTTAGGAGATCTTCAAGAGATTTTATTTGAAGCTTCAAATCATATGAAAGGAAGGGCTACGGTGGCTTGCCTAGAAAATCCATAAGAAGAGCCATGAATGCTCTAATTTGGAAGTATCAAGGGGTGGGAAACCCTTTGACAATTCAGGCATTGAAGGAAGCTATTATCCTTGTTCTGATGGAAACTAAGATGAAACGTAATAAAGCTGAATCTCTTATTAGGCGTTTAAATTTGATTTTTGTTTCATTGTTGATCCTCTAGGTCTCTCTGTGGGTATTGTTTGTTGATGATTGTTTATCTTTCATTGAGGCTAATAGACAATCTTTTGAAAACCTGAATGTTTGCATTAGAACATACTGTAATGTCACGGGTCAAGCTATTAATTTAAGTAAAAATTGTTTATGGTTTAGCCAAAATGTTAGGCTTGATAAGCAAAGGTTTTTGTCCTCTATATTAGGAGTAGACATAGCTTCCAAATAGGGATTCTATTTAGGTTTACCGACTGAGTGGGGAAATTCTAAATCTGCTATATACTCTTTGTTATTAGAAAGAACGGAGAATAGAGTAGCAGGTTGGAAGACTAATCTTCTATCTGTAGGAGGTAAAGAGGTCCTCCTTAAGGTTGTGGCCCAATCCCTACCTTGTTATGCCATGAGTATTTTTAAGCTTCCCAAATATGTTTGTGTTAAATTGCAATTTATTATTGTGAATAGTTGGTGGTCTAAAGAAGGTGGTAACAGAGGTTTAAAATAATGCTCTCGGTTTAAACTTAATAAAAGCAAAAAAGAGGGGTTCTCGGGTTTAGAGATTTTGAAGCTTTTAATATGGATTTATTGGCAAAGCAAGCTTGGGATGTAAATCAGAACCCTCATAGATTATGCTCTAGATTTCTCAAGACTTTGTACTTTCAAAACTCTAGTCTCCTTGATGCTAAATCTCAAAAAGTAGTTCTTGGGTTTGGAAAGGTATCTGGCGGGGTAAGGAAGTTCTTAAAAGGCATGGTGTTTGGAGAATAGGTAATGGTAGCTCTATTAACATTTGGGAGGACAATTGAATTCCGGGAGATGGTTATTTAAATAGGTTTAGGTGTCACAGGATAACTAAAGTTTCTGATATAATAATGCCTAATCATTTCTGTTGGGATAGGGCGATATTAAGCAACATTTTTCCTAGATGGTTATTTTACAAAATTGAAATGGTGCATATTTCTGGTTTTAGTTGTTGTGATTCTATTTTTTGGGCTCATTGTGTGGAATGATGTGTATATTGTGTAATCTGACTATCATGTGATATTTAATGAGAATTTAAGATCCTCAAATAATGATGTGTCTCATCTAATATTATAAATCCATTACATTGGAAAACTCTTTTGAAACCTAATTGTGCACAAAAGGTGAAGATGTTTATTTCGAGGACCACTCATAATTTTTTTCCTACAAAACATAATCTTTTTACAAGAAAACTGTCTTTAGATAGTGTTTGCCCTATTTGTACTATATATGAATAATCTGTACATCATATACTTTGTGAATGTGATTGGACTAAGGTTGCTTGGTTTGGTTCTCCTTTTCTTTTGAGGTTCAACCTTGATCAAGGCCAAAATTGGAAAATTTTAGTACAACGAAAAATTGTGTGATCTTAAACATATTTCTAAAAGATGTGAGAATATGTTTGGTCTTGTTTGCATGCTATGGTTTATCTGGAAGGAAAGAAACAATTTTGCTTTCGAAGGAAAACGAGTAAATCCTCTTAATATTTTTGCAAAGGCAAAGTCATTTTGTAATGAATATTAGGAAGCGGTTTTGCCTCATTATTTTATTTTAACGGGTGATCTTTCCAGGCTTTCATCCAGTGAAAATCAGGGGCTTGATATTAATCCCTATCCGGTTATCACTTGCTCTGCCCCTCCCCAATGCACCATTAAAGTGAACGTGGATGCTTCATTTTACACAAATCCGTTAAATACAACAGTTGGAATAGTAGCTAGAGACTTCAAAGGGTATCTGATCTTGGCTTATGAGAAGAATGTAGAGGCCCAACATCCGAAACAAGCAGAGTTGAAAGCCATCTTTGAAGGAATCCACCTCTCAAAGGGTTGTTGTAGCTTAAATAACCCCTCTTATTCTAGACGTGATCGAGTAAGTTTTGTTAAAATAACTTTAGAGGCTCTTAGGTGTCTACATAGTTATAGTATTAACTGGATTAGTAGGAGTTGTAATGTTGTTATTGATGCTATTGCAAAATATAGTAATTATCAAAACTGTATTGTTAGGTAGAAGGCAACTTCAGGCCTTCTTAATGTAATGATTTTCTCATTTTTATTGAAAAAAATTCTCTATTTTTTATAGAAAAATAGAACACTGTTGTATGTTCCCAAAGTCCTGCTAAATCAATCATATCCTCAAACTGCAGCGAACTCATTTTATCATGATAGCAGTTGTCATAAATCTTAATTCTCCCCATTTGTATTGGATAAGCATGGTCCATAAGAATTGGCCATCACAATGGACATGGATAGCAAGTAAGGTTCAAACCCTTGCATTTTTGAATTTTTGCAATGCACACCCCTACACTTGGTAAAAATGATCGATTTATTGTTTATTCTTTTTTAATTTCACCAATTTGATCCATCTCTCACGATTTCTGTTTAATAGAAAACAGAGAGGAGATCTACAACCATTGTCCCACTTCCACCACGATATTTTTTCTATAATTTGAGATCTTAGCCCCACTCCCCGATCTGTATTAAATAGCCATAGATTTCAATTGTGAAACCACATTGCAGTTCTTCATTTCTTTCCTTCGAAAATTTGTTGGGGTAGAAACACTTTCCTGGGAAACTATCGTGACTGTGAATTGAGATTCGGAATTGGAAATAAGTAAAAGAATGAGGAGGAGGGTGAAAACATAAAGAGGACTAAGAAACCTCAAATTACAGACACATACATATTTATTTTTTCTTTCTTTTTATGCTCTCAAGTTTTGGCCTTTGGATTAGCATCAACATAAATGTGGGGGATTGGCTAAGTTCGATGAAAATCAAAGTTATAGACAGCACCATTGACGAAAATCAAAGTTATAGCTTTGTGTGATAGACAACGCCATTTATGTTTGTTTTAAGGGTTAGAATGGAATGGATGTTATATCCATTGCTCTGTTCCAACAAAAACAAGGATGAATTAAAAAAATCAGAGTGGAGAAGAAAATAAGTACTCATAAAGCTCAGATCAGACAAGCTCAGAGCTCAGATAGTTCAAAAAAGCTCATAGAGCTCAGACGAGAAAAGCTCATAGAGCTCAGACGAGAAGAGCTCAGAAAGTTCAGAAAGCACATATCAGAGGAGCTTCAAAAGCTCATATCGGAAAAGCTCTATAATAAAAAAAGTTGAAGTTAGAGCTTCAGAACAGAAAAGCTAAAGTTAGTACTTCAGAACTGAAAAGCTGAAGGCAGAGCTTTAGAACAGAAAAGTTGAATTCAGAGCATCAGAACAGAAAAGCTGAAGTCAAAGCTTCAGAACAACAAAGTTGAGTTCAGAGCTTCAGAACAGAAAGTAGAAGTTAGAAACTCACAACAGAGAAGTTTCAGCGTTTCAGAAAAGAAAAAGCTAGAACTTTAACAGTATCAGAATTTTAGAACAAAAATTTGAAAGAATTTCATAATAGAAATTCATTATAAAAGAAAAATTTGTTAAGGAAAGAATTTCAAAGCAGAAATTCTAGAGAAAAGAAGAGCAAAGAAGATCGCGATCACTTCAGTCAAGAAAGCTGTCACTTCAGAACAGGATACCTGCCACTTCAGAACGGAAAAACTTCCACTAAATTACAGAACGGGAAACCCAAAAAGACATCCATTCAAATTTTTAGAACGGAATGCTACGACTTGATAGCCCTTCAAATGGACTTTATAAGGAAAATAAAATATGTACAAACAACAATAACAGAAATGTCTTAACAATAGAAGTGACAACGAGAGCGGAAATGGAAACTGAAACAAACAAATCTGGAAGAAAAATTAAATGGCGAGTCACATACTTATAAAGAGATGGAAGTGTGGTTCATGGAGAACTTTATGGAATTCAAGTTTAGCTCCAGATCAAAAGTATGGTAGTCTTCAAACAGGAAAGTAAACTTAAATACGTCTTTCAAATTTAATTTTTTACGCATACTTACATAGAAAATAATATATCATGAGAACTATGTAGATTTCTACTATTTGAAGAATTTTGTAGAACTTGATTTAGAGTTCATGAGAAAAAGTTATGACGATTCTCATGGAGGCTGCTCAGGAAAACATATTATGTAGAAAATTAAATTTAGAAACTAAACTGCATTTACTTGGGACCAACTATATGATGAATCTTATATCAACGGAAAGATACAGAAATCAACCTTGTGAAAATTTTTAGGAAAATCAATTTGAAGCTCCCGATCAAAAGTTATGGTAGCTCTCGTTGGTTCTATTTAGGAAAATAAATATATGAATGCTTCTCAAATTTAATTTTTAACTGTATTAATTTTTACATTATTATATAGCATATAATATATCATTATAAAACTATGGATATCTACTTCTTGAAGAATTTTTCAGAACTCGATTTGAAGCCTCAAGCAAAAGTTATGTCAATTTTTGTGAAAGTTTTTCGAGAAAGCAGAATATGCAGAACGATCAATTTTGAAAATTAGTATTTGATAGAATCCAACTATACGGATCTTCCATCATCGGAAAGATACTTTATTGGAGAATTTTATAGAATTCAATTTGAAGATTTCGATCAAAAGACACAGAAAAGCATATTATACGGAACGGTCAAATTTAGTAATTAAACTGTACCGACTGGGAGCCAATTACATAATAAATTATATATCATCAAAAGCATATGAAAATCAACTTCTTGAAGAATTTCATGAAATTCAATTCAGAACTTTCGATAAAAACTTATGGCATGATAACGTGCAGACTACTTACAAGACAAATACTTGGCATCGACTTTCTCTCTTCTTCAATAATAATGGAAATTAAGGCATGAGTCCTTGAGAGCAGGCAGTTCGTAAATCATGTTCTCTAAAGGAAATAAGGGCGTACGTCCTTAGGAGGGGTATCTCATAAGTCATACTCTTAGAAGGAACTAAGGGCGTGAGTTATTGGGAGAGGAAATTCATAAATCATACTCTTAGAAGGAACTAAGGGCGTAAGTCCTTGAGAGGAATAATTCATAAGTCCTACTCTCAGAAGGAAATAAGGGCGTAAGTCCTTGGAAGGAGAAATTCATAAGTCCTACTCTCAGAAGGAACTAAGGGCGTAAGTCCTTAGAAAGGACAATTCATAAATCCTACTCTCAGAATGAACTAAGGGCGTAAGTCCTTCGAAGGTGAAATTCATAAGTCCTACTCTCAGAATGAACTAAGAACGTAAGTCCTTAGAAGGGGCGATTCATAAGTCCTACTCTTAGAAGAAAATCAAAATGGGGCCATGGTTCCCCTGAAGGAGCCTAAGTCCTTTGAAGCATTTACGTACGCCGTTCTCATAAGAAAATTGAAATGGGGCCATGGTTTCACCCAAGGAGCCTAAGTCCTTAGGAGCGTCTATGTACGCTGTTCTCAAAAGGAATTGAAACGAGGCCATGGTTCCACTGAAGGAGCTTAAGTCCTTAGGAGTGTTTGCGTACATCGTTCTCAGAACGGAAAATTATAAAAGAATGGAAAAGGAAACATCCTCAAACTTTAGAACGGAAAAGGAAACATCTTCAGGACGAGAAAGTCTGGAGAATGAAAAAAGAAACGTTTTCAGAACACTAAAGTCTGGAGAACGAAAAAGAAATGTCTTCAGAATGAAAAAAACAAATATCTTTAGAATGGGAAAGTCTAAAGAACGGAAAAAGAAAAGTCTGGAGAATAGAAAAATAAAGGTCTTCAAAACGGGAAAGTCTAGAGAATGGAAAAGGAAGTCTTCAAAACAGGAAAGTTTAGAGAAAGGAAAAGGAAATATCTTCAGAATGGAAAAGAAAAGAAGTTGAGGAAAAACCTTCATCTCATTAAAGAAACGTTGAGGAAAGAAGAGCGGAAGAACAGAAAAAGAAATATCTTTAGAACAGGAAAGTCTGAAGAACGGAAAAGGAAACGTCTTCAGGACGGGAAAGTCTGGAGAACAGAAAAAGAAATGTTTTTAAAACAGAAAAGGAAATGTTTTCAGAATGGAAAAGTTTAAAGAATAGAAAAGGAAACATCTACAAAACGGGAAATTCTGGAGAACAGAAAAGGAAATGTCTTCAGAATGAGAAAGTTTGCAGAATGGAAAAGGAAACATCTTCAGAACGGGAAAGTCTGGAGAACAGAAAAGAAAATGTTTTCAGAACGAAAAAGAAAATGTCTTCAGAATAGAAAAGAAGTTGAGGAAAGAACTTCAGAATAGAAAAAAGTTCAGGAAAGAACTTCAGAGTAGAAAAGAAAAGAAGTTGAGGAAATAACTTCAGAATAGAAAAGAATTTAAGGAAAGAACTTCAGAGTAGAAAAGAAAAGAAGTTGGGGGAAGAACTTCAGAACAGAAACGAAGTTGAGGAAAGAACTAATGAGAAGAAATGAAAAAAAGTTGAGGAAAGAATTTCAGAACATAAAAGAAGTTGAGGAAAGGACTGATGAACATAAAAGAAAAGAAGTTGAGGAAATCACTTCAGAACAGAAAAGAAGTTGAGGAAAGAACTAAGGAGCTTTAAAAAAAACAAGTTGAGGAAAGAACTAGGGAGCAGAAAAGAAAAGAAGTTGAGGAAAGGACTTCAGGGCTAAGTAAATAAAAGTCGAGTAAAGAAAAGTGAAAAGAAAGGCTGAGCTGACTAGAGGAAGGACAAGTAAAGCCAAGTAAAGGAAGGCCAAGCAAAGGAAGGAAAAAGAAGCGAGAAAAGGAAGGAAAAAGTTAAAGCAGAAAAAGGAAACCGAAAAGGAGAAATTGAGAAATATGAAATAAGTTCAAAGCGGAGTAAAGGAAAGCAAACAGGAAAAACTTTATTGGTGAAGTAGTAGTAAATCAAAACAAGGCCATGGTTCTACAGAAGGAGCTTGAGTCCTTGAGAATGTCTACGGACGCCGTTCTCAGAAAAAATAAAAATGAGATCATGGTTATTTATTTGAACCTAAGTCTCCACTAAAAAGAAAATGATAGTTCGTAATTTCTTATCTCAGAATGAAGATAGGGTCATGGTTCTTTATTTGAACCTAAGTTTTTGAGGAAGCATGTATATCATAAGAAAATCAAAGTCCTATCCTCGGGAATAGATTTCACAAAAGAACATAGTTATTCTCAAGAGAAATGAGAGCTAAAAGTTTCCTAAGTATTTAAGAAATGATTTTGTTGAAAGCTTGAAGTCGGTATAGTACTGGATTTTGATCACCAAATTTTGCTAAGTTTTTTAATGAAGTACAACAAAAGGGAGTTCAATAGAAGAAAAATTATGCAACAGACTAATTCATGTTGATCGAAGCAGAAGTACAAAGGGAAAATATGAAACGAGAGAAGGAAAAAGAAAATAAGGAAACAATAGAAATTTTACCAACAAATATGGAACATCAAACTCAAACTCATGTGATGCATTATGAAACAGTACACTCGCTCCTTACTCATCTCAATAAATTATTATGTTATTGTTATTGTACAACATTCTTGTCACAGATTTTAACATATGAGAGAAGAAAAATGAAAAATGAATTAATGGGAAAACTCTACCAATGAGTCCATCGTGAAAGGAACAAAAAGTCATAACAGCAAATGAAGAAGAAGTAATCATCATCGACAACAAACTAATAAAAAATTGTTCGAAAATAAAAAAGGCAAATGAAAAGCTGAGAAGTTCATAACAGTTTCAAGAGCTGAGCCTAGACCAGAAGGCAGAGCTGAGCTCAGTTCAGAAAACTCAAAAGTAAAGCTTCAAAAGCTGAACCCATACCAGAAGGTAGAGCTGAGCCCAAACCAGAAGGTATAGCAGAGCTTAGACCAGAAAGCTCAGAAGTTCATGACGTGAAAGTTTTAGGAGCTGAACTCAGACCCGAAATCTCAAACCCGAATGCCAAAAGCTTTGGCATTCCAAAAAAGAAAAAGTCAGAACTTCAGAATTAAGGAAAGAACTTCAGAGCATAAATTCTTATCCAAAGATTATTATATCACTTCAAGTCAAAGAAGTAATATATATAGAGGTCTATGAGATCCCAATGAATCTAGTGTTAAAGATTGGGGAATCAAATCATTACACCTGAATGAAGAGAGACTTCATCAAGTGTAATGGGTGAAAATGAACAGGAATAATTCTCGGTGTTTGGCCATACCAACAGAGAAGAATAATAATTAAAGCAAATGTCACGGAAGCATTATGGGAATAGTTGAATTTTTCATGTTGGCAGATTTGAAGAAACTGATATGGGGCTACTCGCCTAACCAAGGAGATGAAGTATAAAAGTCACATTTGGTTTCACGAAATTCAGAGAAGCCAATCGAAGGAATCATCACCGTGGGAAAGCTGGTAGAAATCACTACAAGTATTAGATTCGTCACGCTACGCCAAATGATTCAAATTCAAAAAGTTGTTAATACTGATAAGCAAGATGTACGGGCGAAATTTCACATGACACGTGGCAAGATCTGGACCGAAGACTCCAACGAGGAGAAGATAGAATGAGAACCGTACGATGAACTAGGTGGTTATGAAGAATAGACCAATTAGACAAAAGTACATGAATTACCGACGTGACAATCTAAAGAAATGCTAATCAAGATCATTAGATTGGTCAGACGGTCAAGATTTACTAAATTGTTAATGTGATAAGCTAGATCTCAGAGAATATTCTATTGATCCTATTTTTAGATAGAATTAGATAAGTTGTATCAGATTCTATGTTAGTGATTGAAAGCCTATTAATAAAAGCAAGATGTGACTCCAACAGGGAACTGAATAATCCTCAACACCCATGAGAAACAAGCTGACTATGCAGCTTACATTAGCCTTGTAAATCATTTCTCCATATTGAAATACGATCGAAACCTCCCCGTAGTTTTCCTTTCCTTTAAGAGTTTTTCACATAAATCATAGTGTTGTTATTCTCTCATTCTCTTTCTTAATTAATCTCTATATTTTTATATTATGATGTAGGGAATTCACGATCAATTCTCAAATACCGTAAATTTTTTCCTTTACAGAAACAATAAGGCAAAACACAAACAATTAAACTGGGGAAGGAAACAAGCAGCTTTCTGAAATAAAAAAATATAAAACAATTGTGAATAATGAAACAAATGTAATTCTAGTTAATAGAACTGCAAATATTCCTTATCTGTCCAGCTGAACCTGTAAGAGGTTCAATGTCTCCCATTTTAATCATTGCCGAAGCGAAATCAGAATTAAACAATTGAGGACTTCTGTTATAATCTGAAACAATGTTGTCTGTGGAACCTCCGCTAAATAGTACTTGGTCTGATTCAAGAAGACCTTTTTTCTGAATTAAGTTCTTGAAGTAATTGTTATCAAAAGAATTTGGTGTGACCAAATCAAGTGGTGCCAAGTTTCCATTGCCATCATTATTGGAAGATGGACAACGACGTCTACGTGTGCTAGCAAATCCAGAGTCAATGTCGCTTGCATTATTGTATATCCTATCACGGAATGTGAGGCATTGAGCTTGTCCTATGGTATGTGCACCTGACAAGGCAACCATATCTCTTGCACGAAGACCTTTATTAGCAAAGAGAGAGATGAGTCTTTCAAGACTGTCTTGAAAACCAGGGAGATCAGATCCTGCTTCACTTGGATTTGCAGTGGTAGAATCTCTTCTTCCAAGCTTTACTGTCCAAGATGGACCTCCTACCTTATTGTATACAAAGTTAATAACCGTTATTGCCTACGTTATTATTCCAATAGACTGAGGATACAAAGTGCATATTGTTGTTACTGCTAAAACGGTATTATAACTTACCATAGCAGATGCATCTCTTGCTGCTACAGCCAGAATGTCAGCACAAGAAACAACTCCAGGACATATCTGCTCTACCTGGGTTTTCGCAATGGCTATGACTCCATAACCTCTTGCAGAATCTCTGTTAGGTATTACGTTTTGTTCTCCAGTTATTGTAGCAGTGTCATCTAGTAGTATTGATGCATCACAACCCTTCATAGTAAAAAAAAAATTGAGATCAAGATTTCTATCCTCACAAACTTGAGCTTTTTTACTGGGGAATGAAGTAAACATAATAATAAATTAACTAAATTATTTACCTGAACAAAACAATCATGGAAATGGAGGCGAATAAGAGAGGCGGCCATTCGACGTTCTTGTGAAATGGATTGCCTAATTGATGTTCTAATAGTACTAAGTGCATTTGGACAAATATTGTCATAAAATGTAGAAGAGAGTTGAGCTTTGCATGGTATACTAAAAGTTAGCATGGATGCCAACATAAATGCATAGAGAATATTCTGAGAAGTGAAAGAAATCGAAGAGCAAGAAGGAATTGCCATATTTTTTAAACAATGAGACAATTGAAAAAACAAACAGTAGAGAGAATCGTGGATGAAGATTGAGATGGAGAAAAAGAAGGTTAAGCTCATGTATTTATAGCGTAGGTAGAACACTTCTATTGTTGTTGTGTTTGGGTAAGGCAGCAGCGTTTCCAACTCTTTCTGACTAATTCTTAAAATTATTTGGTGAGAAAAGTAAAAGTCAGATTTGACAATGGATGCGTAACGGTTCATAATTATATATATCTATTTGTCGTTGACTCTTCGAAATGGCAGCCGCCTTTATTCATCTTTTGTACGTGAGGGTAATATTACGCAAACACCGTGGCATGGCATTGAGACTGTTATGATTAGAGGATTTTTTTATAAAAGTACTTACTTTAAAAAAAATTAAAATATAATACTTTTTCAAATTGATTCTAAACGTAAGGTACTTTTTGGCAGGTCCGGGCAAGTCATTTTTTTTTTAAAAATTGACTTCCGTTGGACGTGATCAATGTGAAGTCATGTGGGAAGTCATCTTTTACAAATACAATTTTCTAAAAGTGCAAGTCATCTTTTGCAAAGACGATTTCATAGTGTCCCTTTTAAAATCACAGAAACGATTGATTTCACATCAAGACAGAATCAAAAAAATATTTTTCACTTCTCCCTTCCTCTGAACGACGACTGAACCATTCCCCTCCCCCATCTATTTGCTNAGGTCGGCGAAGTCATCTTTGCTACAATTTTCTAAAAGTGTAAGTCATCTTTTACAAAGACGATTTCATAGTGTCCCTTTTAAAATCACAGAAACGATTGATTTCACATCAAGACAGAATCAAAAAAATATTTTTCACTTCTCCCTTCCTCTGAACGACGACTGAACCATTCCCCTCCCCCATCTATTTGCTTTTCGCTGCACTTATGATGACGAGAATTCCCCGTCATTTAATTACTTTTCATGGCACTCTATGATGACCGTTTTTATTTAAAATAGTAAAGATGACAACCCGATAGATGAGAGTTGGTCAATCGTCATCTAAAACATAATTTTTGTTGTATTGCACACAAGTAACTGAATTACAAACATATGAAAGACGTCCAAAAAACAATAAGAAGACGACCACCGTGTGGAACATGATGGAGTTATTTGTATTACGTAACAACCATTTTTATAATCATCAATGTGTTTGAATTTGTAATTTTGTTATTGATAATATTGAAGTTTTAATGATATTTTAAGTCATATATGTCTTCATGTCTTATGATTTGTTAAAAATGTAAGCTGCTTATTGAATGTGTTGGAATAATATTATAAATGTTCTACAGAATGATTTTCATATGCAGTTTTGATTTCATTGTTGTAATGGGTGAAATTTGAGAATGGTAGCAGGAGAGGAGAGGGTGAAGTTTGAACATCATACATACGTCTTTATGAAAAGTTATTTTTTAATTATTTAGCATTTCTATTATTTAACATCGTTATAACAAGACAATGCATGTATTATGTGTAGCCTATATATGCGCTTATTAAAAATCTATTTTTAATTATTTATTTATTGTGTTTGATATGAAACCGTATAATGAATGCTACAATACCCCATAATATTTTGGGTAAAAAGCCACTTATATCCCTTGAGCTTTAGAGGAATGGAGACTTTTAGTCCATAAACTTTGAATGTGGATATTTTAGGTCCTCAACTTTCAAAATATTACTCTGCTAGTCCAAATTTTAACCGACGTTATTAAAGTGTGGTAAAAACCACCAACGTACCTTGAACTTTGGGGAGCTGGTCACTTTAGTTCCTCTACTATGTAATTAGACATTCTGTTCCATCAACTTACAAATTGTTGACTTTTTTTAGGCTAAGATTTAGCAGCCGTTATAATACACGCATTGTCATTAAATTGCAAACAACATCAACATCAATGACAGCACCTTTGTTTTAAGCATTATTAGTTCACTGCCTCTAATAGTCATTTTAAATGATAAACGTTATGTTTCAAAAAAAATGAAGAGATACAAAGATCATTAGAATCTGAATCAAATTATCATATCTAAATAGAAATACTCGATTACATTTAATAATCTTACCATCAAGCTCAATCTCCAGCTAGCAATATCCAACTGCATAGAAAAAACAATATCTAGAAAGTACGAGACAATATGATGTGTCAGAAATTTGAATAAAGAAACCAAACGGCTCTTAAATGGGAAAACAAAAAAAATGATCACAATAGTTTATGCTAACAAATTCATGTATTTTTTTCTCTTTCAAAATTATTGGGGAAAAACTGCATTTCTAAAAAAAATCAAGAGAAAACTAACTGCAATGCAGTAAAGAAGCATACCTTTCTAAAAAAGAATTGACACCTATCAATCTGACATTTTGTTCTAAGAATCGTTACAATAAGATAATCCACCAAACTTCTCTTAGTATTGGTGGCTTTTACCCTACCATGTTTTTGACAACATCACTTAAAAGTTAAATATTATTGACCACAAATTGAGTTCAGAACAATAATTTGTTACAAATATTGTTCAGGACTAGGCAATTGTTTAATGTAATTTTATTTCAACATTGGAGGCCAAGGGTTGATCTGTTATTATCATTATTAATTTTTTTTTCTGAAACTCCGGTCGATTTGTTATTATCATTATTAATTTTTTTCCGTGTTCCGTAGAATAATTAAATATGACTTATCAACATTGCCTATTTTCCATTTCTGAGCTTTCAATATTTCATAAAATAAACATGCAAAAGGGAATTGGGCAAAACTGCAAGAGAATTCAAATATTGTTCTGGCAAGTGTACACAATTTTCATAGTTGTATGGATTTGTTCAGTAAAGTTAATAGAAATTAAATGGAAGATGTACATTGAAGAAATGGTTAAGAATATATTGACTAATTAAATTAAAACTCGATACAAATGTAACGAATCGAAGAGTATTTTACCCAAAAAAAAATATTATAATTTTCAATTAATCCACGGAAAATAATATAAAATTTTAATTTCTTTGACTAAGAAAGAGAAACCTAGTTTTTGTAATTAACCCATTCTCAAGGTTCAATATACAACCTAATCTAATTAATTAATGAATTCAAAGGCAGACTAAATACGTTCAATTATTCTAAATTAAACTTCAGTTTATTTTTTTTTCTTTTTCTTCTTGATCAAGACATATTCTCAAGAGGAAAATTAATCATTCAAAAGTGGAGTCGGCCAAGGGTTGATATATTACTATTTTCAGTTGCTTTGTAGCAAAAAAAAACTAATAATAATTATAATAACAATCACATAAGAAGATGGAATTTTTTTAGGATAAAGTGGTATATGATTGGACCGTGTCAACTTTTTTTTTCTTTCAAATAACTGGTCATCATTTAAATTAATTATCGTCCATTTCTATGAAATAAACCGGCTATGGAAAAGTAGATTAGCGAGAAAAATCAAAGTTTCAACTTGGCATCTCATTTCATTCAGTCCCTTTTGACGTCTAAATTTTGTCCTCCATACATGGATGTGGGCAATCCACTTACTTTCTCTTGTTCACGAGCACGCTAAAAATTTTAAGATGCTCTCTGCGGGTAAAATCACCTGAGAAACTACATAAACAAGCATAACTAATTAGAAATGGGAAAATGGATTGCCGCTGTGGTCAAGTGGGAAAAATCCACTTAAACCATTAATCCATTTGTGTCCCATCTAACGGTTCAGATTTGATTAGTTGTTGGTAAAGATAAACTAGGCTCGATCAGTTGTAAGATTAGATAAATTAAGCCAATGTGATAAGCTTAATTTAGGAGGAATATTCGGTTTATTCCTTGGGTTTTAAGGGATTTAGCTAAATTTTGTAATTGATTGAGAGCCTATAAAATAGAGGCCAATTATAAATCATTTCATTCAATACAAACTCAAGCAATTATATACTTGTTCTTGAGAATTCTCTCTCTCACTTATTATTATTCCTATTTTTTTAGTGTGAGGAATTTTTTCCTTATAGTTTCAGGCTTTCATTGAGAGCCTGAGAGTTTTTACTCAAAAAGATAACTGAAGATGTCTCGCACTAGGTCACATGCTGCACGGGAAACGGGAAACGACCCTGTCCTGCTGCCAATTCCCCGGATCAAGCCGCACAGCCGACAAGAGTGCACGACATGATTCAGACCATTGTGAACGGGATGTAAGGAATGGAGAGCTGTAACAGTGAAGCACTGCGGAACGCGTGGCAGACCATGCAGGGGAAAATTGCCATACTGCAACGAGAAATTGTGGAAACGAGAGAAGAAGTCAGCTAGAATACTATGGCATGGGAATGTGAAGCTGAAAACCAAAACCAAGAGCAAAGGGAGTAGACACAGAGTAGGCAGTGGATAGGATGTTGGAGAGGAAGATAGGAGCGGGTGGAGTGGAAGATCTAGGAATTTTAACTCACTCCCCACTATGCCCAGAAATCTTATCTACTCCGGTATCGAAGAAATTTGTACCCCCAAGTTTAAGTGTTACGAGAGAATTCAGATCCTGTTGACCACCTTCGATGTTTCAAGCAAGTGATGGTGTTTTATCAACATGGGATGAATTGATGTGCCGAATGTTTCTAACCAGTCTAGAAGGGAATGCGTTAAAGTGGTATCACTATTTACCCCATTGCTCAATTAATAAATTTGCTAGAACGTCTTCTGTTTTTCTGGAGCAGTACTCCACCTACCGGATGATGATGGAAGATTCAAAACATCTCATGATGATTACAATTAAGAAAGGAGAGTCATTGCTATAGTATACACATCACTTCAAAGTTGAAATGGTCAAAGTGGAAAATTGTGATGATCGTGTGGCTAGATTGACATTCAGGCGCGGTCTAGATCTCAACTCTCAATTGTTTGAAGATCTGTCCAAAAATAAGCCCCTCACCATGGAAAAAACTTTCCTCCGAGCACAGACATACATAGCCTTAGAGGAAGAAAAGAAGAGCATTCAAAAATTTATTGAGCAACGAAATCCAGGGCACGTAAGGATGATGGTAGCATGAGAATGGGAAAGCGTAGAGCCAAACGTTCTAAAAAGAAGTCAGAGGAGAAAATGGTGGACTTTCAGAAAAGGCCAAGACTCGCTGGAGAAATTCATCCTAGGGAGAAAATCTATATCCCAGTGACTATCCCAATGAATCAAATTATTGAAGTTATCAAAGATGATCCTTGGTTTAGATGACCCCATCCCATTACAAAGGTGCTAAATCTAAGGGATAAAGATAAATATTCCCACTTTCATTGGAGTGATGGTCATAAGCCAGAAATTGCTACCAACTAAAGGACTATGTTGAGAGGCTAGTTTAGTAGGGACATTTGAAAGAATATGATATGAGACGGGACCAACCAAGGAGGGATCAAAAGACATTGAGAATAATGGACACCATGTTCACCATGACGGAGCCAGAAGGAACAACCAGGAAGGAAAGAAAAATCTACTATAAAAAACCCACCTCGATGTAATAATGATTGAGACAAAGCAATTGGAAGCGTGCCGATTATTCTTTATGAGGAAAGAAACTAACATGATGGGCACAATGACGCTCTTTGTGATCATCATTCAGATTGGAAACTATTTATTGCGTAGGGTACTGATTGATGATGGAAGTGTTGTGAACATACTCCACCGTTTAACACTTGAGAAGATGGCGATAGACGCCCAGAAGCTGAACGGCCCAAGACACCCACTCATAGGGGTCAATGGGACAATAATGTATTCTGAAGGGATTTTTTCACTCTCGGTGCAGGCTGACCCGTTCAACCACATCGCTGATTTTATGGTCATTGAGGCATGGTCTCCCTACAATGTAATCCTGGTAAAAACATGGATTTACAAGATGAGACATGTTCCATCAACCTACTACTATACTTTGAAGTATCTGTCACCATATGGGCTACGGACCATTATAGGGGATCAAGCATCGGCCAGATGTTGCACAGTGTCAGCAATTGATTCTATAAAGAAGAAGGATCTCCCTGTTCTTGAGAGCGGTGAAAAAGTTTAACAATAACAATTAGATGTGCATGAACCAAGCGAGAGCAACCCAATGTATGAAACCAGAAGCAAGACCAAACCTGTAGGCCTAGGAAAAGGAAAAGTAACCACAGTGGGAGCAGGACTGTCTAAAGCTGAAAAGGGAGAGCTTATCGAGTTCCTTTGGAAGAATGTGGATATTTTTCCCACCACTACCGTGAAAATGACAAGTATTGATGAGTAGATAATTTTTCATAAATTGAATGCTTATCCTTTTGTTAAGTGAGTAAAATAGAAGAAGCAATCCTTCGCTCCCGAGAGAAAAATGGCAATAAAAGAAGAAGTGAAAAAGTTGCTCAAAGCAGGGTTCATCAGATAAGTCAGTTACCCGAAGTGGCTAGAAAACGTTGTGATGGCAAAGAAAAGAATGGAAAATGGAAAATCTACCTGGATTTTATGGATCTAAATAAAACATGCCCAAGGATGATTACCCGTTGACAAGAATTGATGAAATGGTAGATTCCACATCCGAACACGAGCTCTTGAGCTTCATGTATGCTTATTCTAGATATAATTAAGTGAAATGTTCCATTTATATTAGGAAAAATATATTTTATCACTGACATTTGCCTCACCCTTTTTTATCCCAGATTTTCTATGACAATTCTAATTATAGAAGATCTTTCATAAAACATTTAGTTAATAAGCCTATAAATACACATGATGTAAATGTCAATAGGGAAAGCATTCGACTATCGAGATATACTCCGCTTTGATACTTCTCACAAATCTCACATTCAATTTCTCATTTAACTTTATCAATATCTAGAGTAATTCCTTTATAGGTTGATTCTTTCATTGAAAGGAGAAATATACTCAGAAAAACCTTCTGGTAAAACTAAAGGAAAGATTCCTATAACAAGATCAACACAGTTCGTGACAACGAAAACATGGCATGTTCCTAGGTCAAATCACGTAGCAGTATGCAGAAATCAAGGCTATGGTAGAAGCAGTCCTTACGGGGATGGTGAACATGAAAAACCAAAGTAATGAAGAACCCAAGCTATATTACAAACAATATAGGAGCAAGTTACTGCTATGCAACATAAGGTAATGCAAAACAAGACTGATATAAGTTAAAATTTGCATGTAGGTGAAGAGGAAAATTCAAGGAATTGAGCGAAATAGTAAGGAAACCATGGAGACCAAGCTACTGATAGGGTGAACTTGAACATGAGCTGAAACTAGCGGCAGCAAGATGATAGAGACAAGGATGTACAATCCAAATGTTCTAAAAGAGAGACAGGTGGAGAAATAGAGCAATGGAAATCTTGACGGAGCACGCTATAAAAAAAAGTAGAGAAAAAATTATCAAAATTAGGAAGCTGGGAACTACCTCAGTAACAGATATAAACTCCCTAACCAGATCGTCGTTGAGTTCAGAGATCTTCTCTGCTCCAATATTGAAAAAATTCATTGCACTAAAGTTCAAGTGTTAAAGATAAAAATCAGACCTACTTTTTCACCTTCCCAAGTTCAGACAATTGATGGCCTTCTAACAACATGAGGACGAGCTCATATACAGGATGTTCCTCACTAGCTAAGGCGGAAACATACTTAAATGTTATCATTCTCTCTCCTTATGTTCAATCACTAACTTTTCTACTATGTCTGCGGCGATACACGGCGAAAGGTGTTGTGGTGTTTTAAGAAAATTATAGTCAGATAAACGATCGCATCATCGAAGATCCTAAAGATAAAAACTTTTTAATTGAAAAAATCTTTTTTGGATCGAATCCATTACATCTTTATATATTAAATCAAAGACATACATAGATATAAAATATACCTCTTATAGTCCAATCAAGCATCCTTGCAATACATGACTTGTTATTCCACAAATGATAGACTTTGAGATCCACACCACGATCTTCCAAGTCAATCCTCAAATACACTAAGACATGTGTGAGCATGTAGAATATATCAAGAACACTTTTATATCTCTAGATATACTCAGCATATGAGATCTGGAGATTTTCAAAAACTATTAATTTGTGAGAGAAAACTCTAATCGAAAAATAATTAAACGTTCTTCATAGAGCTTTTTGATTAACTTTTAATCTAAAAGAGTTCACTCCTGATTTCAACTACGTTCTTTACACACTGAAGCCAAAAAAAATATCAATATATTATCTAGATAATATCATATCAAATTTTTTTTAAGGATAAAATAATAAATTAAATATAAATGTGCAGTTGAAGTGGGACCTACTACAATTGTACAACACTGTAGTGCCACACAGCACTGCAGTGTACCGTGAGTAGTCACAATGCCTCACGACAGTATAGTTTCATGGCACAACTGTGGTGGCGGGAGGCACTTCAGCGTACCACGTCCCATCGTAGTTCCACGTGGCACTACAGTAGTCCATATCAATCTTTGATTAAAAATCAATGATTGACATGTGGCAATCCAACATGCGACATGGAAATTTTTGTAAATTTATTATTTATTTAAGTCAAATAAATATCTAGATATCAGTTAATTCAAAATTAATTTTGATCTCTCAATAAATAATTTTATCTGTTTGTTAACAGATTAGATAAATCAAATCAAATCATTATCTCTTACATGCTTTGAGTGCACTATACTGAAAAATCTCCCACTTGCCCTAAAGAAAAATGTGGCATCTCTCTCAACCCCATATTGCGCATATGACCCTCAAATGACTTGCATGAAGTATCTTTGTAAAAGGATTAACCAGGTTATGATCTAACGATGTCTTCATAACAGTCATATCCCCTCAATGCACGATCTCTCTTACAAGATGATATTTCCTCTCAATGTGCTTGCCCTTCTTGTGATTCCTCGGTACTTTGGAATTAGCTACCGCACCACTGTTGTCACAGTATAAGATTAGTGGCTTGAATACTGATCCAGATGTCGACTTTCGATAGTCTCTATCTGATTGAAAATCAAAATCAGTATATCCAGTTGGGTTCAGGTCTCCACCTGAATAAACAATCATATAATTTCTCGTTCTCTGAAGATACTTGAGAATGTGCTTTACCGTAATCCAATGTTGTAAACCAAGATTTGATTGATAACGACTCACAATTCTTACTACATAATAAATGTCTGGTCTCATACACAATATTACATACATGAGAATGCCAATAGCTGAAGCTTAAGGAACCTTTATCATATCATCTTCCTCCTGAGGTATCTTAAGACACTATTCTTTGGAAAAGATAATTTCATTTCTGGTTGGTAGTTGACCTTTCTTGGAATTTTTCATAAAGGACCTTTCCAGCACCTTATCAATATAAGATGCCTGGGAATGTGTCAAGAGCTTATTCTTTCTATCTCTTAGGATTGGATGCCTAGAACATAGCTAGCCTCTCTTAAATCTTTCATTTGAAATTTCTCAGCTAACTACTCATTTACTTTTGATAAAGTTTCTATATCATCCCCAATGAGTAGAATATCGTCTACATAAAGAACTAAGAAAATCACAATCTTATCTTTGATATATTTTTATAAACACAAGCTTCGTCAACATATTACTCGAAGCCATACAATTTTAATAATTTCAAAGGTAAGATTTCAAGATCTAGATGCTTGCTTCAATCCATAAATGGATTTAAGTTGTTGGAATTATGTCCACAAAGTAGGATGTAATAACTATTTATGAGTATTTACTTATTTTTCAGACATCTCGTATTATTGAATTTAATGAATGAATGAAAGTTTTTCTATTAATTAAAGTGTGTTTATTATTTACTCATATCCTGGAACTATTGTCAACTTAAGAAGAGTAAACACTAAGGGGTCTTCCAGACCAACTCTTATGAAATAGTTCAGAATGTTATTCACAGTTTTCAGATTGACTGGGCAATCGAGTTCGATTATGACTGTCAGGTTGAACTAAAAGATGCCAGTCTTGGGGTATGTGAGTTGAGATTCTAACAGTTGACCTAGACATGTCGTAGAACATGTTGAATAGAACAGTAGCCAATTAATTTAGAGCAAATACATTTATCTAGCTCTAAATCAAATTGTTATACCTATAAGGGTATTCTTATAATTATCTTAATCTAGAGGTGAATACAAAACTTGACTCAGTTAGTCACATTCTTTGATATGCCAAATTAGTGAGTTTGAATTACCGGGCAATACCTCGGTTGTTGGGATCATGATTCAACTTTGTTGGAGTTGCATGATTCACAGATATGGAAATTCGTGGCGAGATTGCAAATGCAACAAATCCCCTTATGCTCTATTGATGGGTGTGTGAATAAATTAACTTGGTTAAGTATTCAATGAAATGAATCATTGAATAAGATATGGTGAACTGTACGAGACAATTCACTATTATGTTTTTTTTATTCATAGTCAATAAATGAGTTTAAGGAAATAATAACTAGAGAGGTAAAATGATAATTTTACATCTCACTCTTGTTACTAATATTCACAAAGGGTGGTAATATGTTAAAATATTGTGTGGACTGTGAAATAAAAGTGTTTATTTGCACCAACAGATAATGTAGCGTGCAACAATCGAGAGTTGATTTGGCGTCGAACTTATAGTAGAGTCGCATGATATAAAGATTAAATAGGTCGAGAATTTATAAAGATAAATTTGCAGAGTATTTGAGCCCTATAACTTTATTTGTGTGGTTCCATTCGGTCTCAGGAGTAGATCATAAGGATAGGAATGAAAAACAACACCAATTGGACCAAAAATATGTTTTGGACCAAGGTATATTTTTTGAACTCATATGTGAGTGTTGTTACTTAATTAGTGAATAGCAAGTAATTAATGTTCAAATTTAATTAATTAATTGGTTATTTTCTAATTATTGGATAATAAGTAAATAAAAGAAATTAATTAATTACTGATGGAGAATAATTTAATTTATCAATTTGGATTGATGAATTTGGACACAACTTTGACTCTAGAGAGATATGCAATTTTTCACAATAACAAATATTTGGGGGTGAATTTTTGGTAATTTAACATATAAGGGATGGCAATAGGGTTTCATCCCTAACCCTAAGACAATGTGTGATTACACATAGTAGAAAAGAGTTTCTATCCCTCCCCCTACTTGCCGCCGAAATCCATAGAGGATAAGGAAAAACATGATTTTTCTTCTCCATTTGTTTTGAGAGCTCACACTCAATTCCTTATCAACATCTGATTGGGATATACTTCTGAATCCTATAAGTGGTTGTTGGTGTGAAGACTAATTTAAGTTCTACGAAGAACGAAAAATGCAAGACGACTAACATGATTCCACCAAATCAAAATTTCTCCGATACAAGAAATGTATAAAATTGTTTCTACCTATATTGAATAGTTTAACTTAGTACGCATAATCGTTTGTATGATTTTAATATTTAATATTACTAAATTGGTTGATGTGAAAAAAATTTGATTTTCCACCCACAAACCGTTCGTTGTTCATTGATTTTTCCTCAAATTTTTAAAACCCGATCCAACATAAGCAACTTGCATGCTTTATGATCTTGCCCCTTTTTCATGAACCCTTCTGGTTGCATCATATAAATTTTTTTTTTAAGAGAGCTATTCAAAAAAACCGTCTTGACATCCATTTGCCATATTTCATAGTCTAAACTAGTGGCTATGGGTAAAAAGATGCGAATGGATTTTAGCATGGCAAATGGAGAGAAAGTCTCTTCATAATCGACTCTTTCCCTTTATGTTAACCTTTGGCTACTAGCCGTGCTTTAAAAGTCTCTACTTTCCCATCTACATCTCTTTTCTTCTTGAAGATCCAGTTACATACAATGGGTCTGACATCTTCAGGTGGATCTACAAGTTCCTAGACAGAATTAGAATTACATCGATTCCATTTCTTGGTTCATGGAATCTTGCCATTTCTCCTTTTTAGGATCTTCCATTGCCTCTTTAAAGGTTAATAGATTTTTGTTATCATTGTTAGATACTAGGACATGTGCCTCTAGTTCACAACGAGTAGGTTATCTTACAACCCTCCCACTATGACGTTGTATCGAGGTTACCTGAACATGAACAATGGTTCTGTGGTTTGTCATTTATTAATTAATGATGAAGGCGGTCTAATCTCATCGGATTCTAATTCTTTGAGAATTAATTTACTCAGAGCTTTGTAGTTTTCCATGTAGTCGTATCCAAGGAAGGTGACATTTGTCAATACAAACACCTTTCGATCCTTGTGACTATAAAAGTACTCTCCTCTTGTTTCTGGACCATAGCCAACAAATATACAAGCTTTAGACCTTGAGTCTAACTTTCCATTCTTAGGTCTAAGAACATGAGTTGGACACCTCCATATACAGAAATGATGCAAACTAGGTTTAAAGTCATTCTATAACTCTAAAGATGTCTTGCTTACAGATTTAGAAGGCACTACATTCAAAATGTAGGTTGCCGTTTGTTCTTACTCTTGTCCTTACCATTTTTCTTCTTCCTTTTGTTGTCCTTAATAACATTGGAAGAAGGTTTTTGCTCAGCAACATTTGCCTCACCCTCTTTGGTCATACTCTTGTTAAGTGACTCAACAGTCTACAGTTCATTCAACAATTGGGTCATGTTGAATTTTAACTTGTTCATAATATAGTTGGTGGTGAAGGAGAATAAGCTGGTGTGAGCGATTTAAGTATAATGCTGACTTGAGTTCGCTCATAAATGATAGCCCCATGTATTTCTGCCTCATGCGTTATATTGATCATGTTCAAAATATGGTCACGCATAGAAGTACCTTTCTTCATCTTGGTTGTCATGTAGTTCCTAGTAGCCTCATGATGACTTTGATCAGACTACTGCCAAACATCACCTGTATAGGTAGTTTCCATGCTTCCATGCTTGGTTCTTGGAACATCATTCACATTCACAAGCATGTAGCACTTAGATTTCTTGTTGGATTGAATCCAAGAAAAAACTTGTCCCTAACATTCTTAGGGGCATTGGTAGCGGGCTCCTCACGTTATTACTTAATAAGAACAAATTTGTGGTAATCACAAATTAACATCAAGTTTAAATTTGATTTCTATCTTATAAAATTATCACAATTTAATTTTTCAAGTGAAAAGTAGTAATAGGGTTGCTCATGGTAGATATAATAATAAATGAAAAAGAAAACATACATAATACAATATAATTGAAATAAATATCAAGAATTCAGAAAGTAAATGTGATGCTTGAATGCAATATATTAAACACATAAAAATACCAATTACTAATCCACGATAAGACAACCTATCAATTAATGTGCCGCCTTAGGCTCGGTCAGATTAATTTTAAACTGTCTATAAAATATTCTCATCCTTATTAAAAACTCAAAATATCTCATATTTTCTCTTTTAACAATAAGGTATTGCTAATTTAGTCAAGTCATAATTATCCACTCAAAGCTTAATTGTGACTTTTTGAGCGTAACTCATTATTTCATATTTCATGACTTGATTTAGAATATGCCGCCTTAGGGTCATTCAAAACCAAACTACATCATTTAGTCCTATCTTCTTAAGAAGGTGATACAAACATCAAGCTACCTACCTTGAAACCCAATAACAAATTTTGGAAACTTGCCCAAGAAAGCTAAAAATCAGATTTGTTGAGATGAACCCTGACCCATTGATTATAAAGAATTAATAACTTAAGGTATAATGGAAATGAACCTCGAACCGGTGATTATAAGGAATCATGAACTGAAGGTATAACCGAGCGCCATAAGGATTCCAACCCTTGATAGGTTCACAAGTTCTCTACAGAACCTAAAATTACCTCACAAGATAACAATGTATCAAACTCTCAAATTTCAATATATCTCTTCCAAATTCGTGGGTGTCATATTTATACTTGGAACAAACCTCCAAGAATAGGAAAAACAATAAATAAAGACTTAAATCAACACAAACATTAATATAACAAGTCCCCACATTTTTAGAGCTATTTAGACTTATAAAATAAACTAAATATCACTATATGACTTTCTTCAATATATTTAAGCATAACAATCTAAACCAAATTCATCCCCCTATTTAATGACATTGAAAGTAGGTAAATTCATGCCCTTTCATGGCCTTATCTTGATTAGCATATTTTTGTAGATTCATTAGCCTCTTCAATTGCCTATACATGCTAATTAGTCTCTTCAATTGCCTTGATGACATGGACAAATCTTTGATTGTCTTTTGGACCCATCTTGGTCTTCCAATTTTCAGAATCTACCCAATTTTCTTGGATTTGCCCAATAAGTACTTCCTTGAATTTTTGGGCTCTAAATCTTACAATTGGCTCAGTGAGAAGTGATAAAGGATCTCTGGCACAATTATAGAAAAGTTATATTATTTTTTTATTACGAAAGTTTGTCTTGGATATCTTTTGATGGGTGTTTCTTTCGATTCGTAATCTGATTGTTACCTTAAAACTCTAATTCTTTGTTTTCCTTACTGATTGGGGTACTATGAATTCTTCAAAGGGAAACTCTTGATTAGTGTTCTTAGTTCAATAAAGAGTTGAAGAGGAAATCTCAAAGTGGAAAAAGGCAAGAGTGTGATAAATATCATAAAAAGCCAAAATTGAGAGTAAACACGAGTGTGAGTGACACCGGTTGAGTGCAAACACGTGAGGGAGTGTTGTGAGGACTAATTATAATCTTTCTGTTTTTCTGTATTTTTTTCAATACGTCTTTAACTATGGAAGGAGAAGAAAGGTAGGATACATCATTTTATGCAGGCAATGCTACAACAATTTGAACGCATGAATATGATGTTCATGGATATTCAAGATAGATTGGATATGTAAGATATTGTCATTGCTAACTTGCCCGAGGGGCGACCCCAAAGAGTCTGAAAAGCTTGAATGTGAGAATGGCATGCACCTAATGAAGGACTTGATGAGGAGTATGCGGATGATATTAAGGATGAGGTGGATCAAGCATCAATTGGTGGTATGGAAAGATTCGTTCAAAGGGGTGGTAGACGTGAAAGAAATTTTTAGAGGCATCCTAGACCACGAAATGAAGTTGATAGAAACTTGGGAAGCATCATGATGAAGATTCCTTAATTCTAAGGATGGAATGATCTGGAAGCATACTTGGAGTGGGAAAAGAAGGTGGACTTGATCTTTGAATCCACAATTATTTCGAAGAGAAAAAGGTAAAACTTGCTCTTATGGAATTTACTAATTATGCTATAATATGGTGGGATCAACTTGTGATAAATAGGAGGAGAAACCAAGAGAGGCCAATTGAGTGTTGGGTTAAATGAAGGCCCTCATGAGGAGGCGATTTGTTCCTAACCACTACTATAAGGACTTGTTCCTGAAACTACAAAACCTTACTCAAGGTACCAAAAGTGTGGATGACTACTACAAAGAGATAGAAATAACTTTGATTCGAGAGAACCAGGAGAATGCCAATGTTGTGGAGCTACAACACTATATGGTGTTGGAGGACATGGTGCATATGGCAATAAAGGTAGAAAGACAATTTAAGAGAAAGAGCAACTAAACATTTCAAAATTCAGCATCTTCTAGAACTTGGAAGACGAATTGGAAGAAGGAAGATATGGCTATTTCTAATGCTAAACTCGATCCATCTAAGAGAAAAGAAGAAGTGACCAGTAAAGGTAAAGGTAAATTTGAATCTCAAACTCGAAATCGTGATATAAAATGTTTTCGTTGTTTGGGTGTAGGACATATTGCTCACAATGACCAAACAAGAGGCCAATGGTTATACGTGCTGATGGAGAAATGGAGATAGAAAGTGAAGGTGAAGATGACCAAATACCACCACTTGAGGAGGAAGGTGATGATGATGTGGAGTATCCAGATGAGTGTGAAACCCTTGTGGCTAGGTGTACTTTAAGTACCTTAGTCAAGGAGGATGATATGGAGGAACAAAGAGAAAATATTTTTCACACTAGATGCCAAATCAAAGACAAAGTATGTAGCATGATTATTGATGGGAGGAGCTGCACCAATGTTTCTAGTACCCCTTTAGTTGAAAAACTAAGGTTACCAACCTCAAAGCACCCAAGACCGTACAAGCTACAATGGCTGAATAATTCTGGAGAGGTAAAGGTCAATAAGAAAGTACTTGTGTCCTTTTCAATTGCGAAATATAAAGATGAAATAATTTGTGATGTTGTTCCCATTAAAGCGGGTCACTTGTTGCTAGGGCTTCCATGGCAATTTGATAGGAAGGCCATCCATGATGGGTTCAAAAACAGATATACTTTGGTTAAAAATGGTAAATCCATCACTCTTGCACCTTTATCCCCAAAGCAAGTTTATGAAGATCAACTCAAGTTGAAAAGAGAATACGAGCAAAAGAAAGCTAGTGAGTATGAGGTTATAAAAAAAGAGTGGAAGTGAGAAATCAAGAGAGATTGAAAGTACAAAACAAAGTCAAAGAGAGAAAAGAAAAATAGAGGGGAGAGAAAATCAAGAGAGATCTTTTGAGAGAACAAACGAGGAAGAAAAGAAACAATCAAGCTTTTATGAAAGAGCGAGTGATGTCAAAAGTGCTTTTATGCAAGACAGTCGATGATTATAAATTTGTATAAAGAGTCATGTTTTAACACTAATGAAGTTGATGAATCTTTACCTAGTGTTATTGTTTCTTTGTTGCAGGAATATGGAGACGTATTTCTCGAAGAAGTACCTAGTGGGTTGCCACCCATTAGAGGGATAAAGCATTAAATTTATTTTGTTCCGGGAGCTTCAATTCCTAACCGTCCAGCCTATCAGAGTAATCCGGAGGAGACAAAGGAGCTTCAAATGCAAGTTGAGGAGCTAATGTCTAAAGGACATGTGAGGGAAAGTATGAGTCCATGTACAGTACCGATGTTACTCGTGCATAAGAAAGTTGGATCATGGAGGATGTGTGTTGACTGTAGAGCTATCAATAACATCACGGTAAAATATTGACACCCTATTCCTAGGCTAGATGATATGTTAGATGAATTGCATGGATCATGTCTTTTCACAAAAATTGATTNGTTACTCGTGCCTAAGAAAGATGGATCATGGAGGATGTGTGTTGACTGTAGAGCTATCAATAACATCACGGTAAAATATTGACACCCTATTCCTAGGCTAGATGATATGTTAGATGAATTGCATGGATTATGTCTTTTCACAAAAATTGATTTGAAAAGTGGATATCATCAAATAAGAATGAAAGAGGGAGATGAGTGGAAAACTACTTTTAAGACTAAATATGGTGTGTATGAGTGGTCGGTCATGGCATTTGGTCTAACTAATGCACCAAGCACATTTATGAGATTGATGAATCATGTATTGAGTGCATTTTTAGGTAGATTTGTTGTGGTTTACTTTGATGATATCTTGGTGTATATTAAGTGCTTAAATGATCATATTGAACATATGAAGTGTTTGCTTGATGTTTTAAGAAAGGAAAAGTTATATGCCAATTTCAAAAAGTGTTCATTTTGCATGGAAAAAGTTATGTTTCTTGGTTATGTTGTTAGTGTGGAGGGAATTACAGTTGATGAAGACAAAGTGAAGGCTATCCACGAATGCCCTCAACTCAATCCATTACGGAGGTAAGGAGTTTTCATGGTTTGGATAACTTTTATAGGCATTTTGTCAATGATTTCAGCACATAGCCGTACCACTCACCGAGGATGTTAAAAAGTCTGTTGGATTTAAATGGGGTAATGCGCAAGAACGTGCTTTTAATTTGATGAAGGAAATGTTATGTGCTAAACCTTTATTAGCATTATCTAACTTTTCTAAGACTTTTGAGATTGAGTGTGATGCCTCAAGAATAGGTATTGGAGTTGTTTAGATGCAAGAAAAGCGGCCAATCGCCTATTTTAGTAAAAAACTAAATAGGGCAGCATTGAATTACCGAGCTATGACAAAGAGATATATGCATTGGTGAGAGCATTGGAGACTTGGCAACATTACCTTTGGCCTAAGGAGTTCGTTATACATATTGATCATGAGTCATTGAAGCAGTTGAAGGGGCAAGTAAGTTGAATGAAAGGCATGCCAAGTGGGTAGAATTTATTGAGACTTTTCCTTCCATCATTAATACAAACAAGGTCACTACTATAAAATGGGGTTTAGATGATGGTGAAAACCCATCATCAAAATCTTTTAATGATGGGGATACGACTGTCATCTATCGGGTTGTCATCTAAACTCATTTTACCAAAAATTGTCGTCAAAAGATGCCACCAAAATACTTTTGATGAAGGGGAATCCCCATCATTAAACGTGCTGCAAAAACACCATTAATGACGGGGATTGCCCGTCATTATAGGTGTTGCCTATAATGACGGGAAATCCTCGTCATTAAAGGGTCATTTTAAAAAAAATGTCATGGAAAGACAAAAACATGTCTTTTCATGACAGCCCTTCATCCCCTCAATATTGCCATCACTAATATGATAGGCATTCTTTCTAGGTCTTACCTGCAAACAAAGTATTTCAACGTGCTTAAAGAATCACCAATCCGTAACAGAGTTCAAAATTATTCGATTTTCAACGAACATAAACAGTTAGAAACCACTATGGAGAAGATTACATACATCTCAAACACCTAAAATCCTTTTCCTCTAACTTAATTGGGGTAGACAAATACCATTGTATACACTTGAAAGAAGTTACATAGCTTGATCTAGTACAATGGTAATATCTCTACCCTTCTCAATAATGTCACACCTTATCCTCCTTGCTAGATGAACATCACCATCTGCACTGAAAAAAGTATGGAGTGTAGTAACTATTAACTTAGCCACACAAATAATTACGATAACTTGTAAACATTACTTTGGTAAGGTGAGAACTTCATAATTCAAATACTCATATTAAATGAACAAAACAATACAATCAACAACCAAACCTGCAAAAATAGTAGGGCGCTACTTAAATAATAGTATGTCACAACACCTAATGGATATAAGATCTCTACCATTCTTGTTGGGTACACATTATTTTTTTAACTCTTGAAGTCATAGTTTGGATATCTACAGCTTGCCCATGCCTCAACTTCTCCATTGAAGTCAAAAGTTAACATAGAGAGAATGTACCTTCAAAATCATCATAATCAATATCAATATCTTTATCATCATCTTCAATGTCAGATTCTTCAGTGATTGGAGCTGCACCTTTCTGTAGAACATGAAGAGTAAAAAATAAACAAGATCTTCAATTACCAGAACATAGAAAGATTAAGAGTCTGACGCAATATGTTAAATCTACATCTTTCTTATTCCTTGAGAAAGTTACAATTTTATCAAACAAAGAAACTGGATAACCTAAAAAGATAATATAAATGAGGAGAGACTAAAGATACCAATATGTAACGAAGAATCCAAGTTTCGTACAAAAACAAAATGAAAGATAAACTAGTCAAAACTGAAGCATACCAAATATATGGACTTGGCCGGCAACGAAGGATGTAAAAAGAAATCTTTCTCCTTAGATCTTAGATCTTCCAGGTGAGTACAATGTTAGTGCTACCTTTAATATTTTTTTATCTTTCTCCTTTTGATGCAGGTGCTAATTTGAGGACAAATCCTTTTCAAAAGAGGGAGAATTATGCAAATTTAGTAGGTGAACATGCACGTAAGAGATCAACATACACGTGGGAGTGGAGCTAACTATTCTAACGCTTCAATATATTTTTTTCTCTTTTTTTCTTTTTCTTCAAGACAATTTTTTTTATAACAGAAGCGAAATTCAGAAATGAAATAATTGGAATACCTATTTTATGGATGAACTAGTGAATGATATTTAGAAGGACAAAAATAAAAAAAATGACAATGATAGATTAACCTTGGTTTAGAACTGTGCTTTGATACCAAATGATGTGAACCTTAAGCGACTTGCCTTGAAACCCAACAACAAATTTTGGAAACTTGCCCAAGAAAGCTAAAAAACATATTTGTTGAGATGAACCCCGACTCATTGATTATAAAGAATCAAGAACCGAATGTATAATGGAAATGAAGCCCAACCCAGTGATTATAAGGAATCATAAACCAAAGGTATAACTGAACGCCACAAAGATTCCAACCCTTGATAAGTCACAAGTTCTCTAAAGAACCAAGAGGAAAATAACCTCACAATATAACAATGTATCAAACTCTCAAATTTCATTATATCTCTCCCAAATTGTGGGTATCATAAGTATACTTGGAACAAGCCTCCAAGAATAGGAAAAACAATAAATAAAGCCTTAAATCAACACAAACATTAATATAACAAGTCCTCACAGTTTGAGACCTATTTAGACTTATAAAATAAACTAAATATCACTATATGACTGTTTTCAATGTATTTAAGCATAACAATCTAAACCAGATTCATCCCCCTATTTAATGACATTAAAAATAGATAAATTCATTCCCTTTTATGACCTTATCTTGCTGAGCACATTTTTGCAGATTCATTAGCCTCTTCAATTGCCTTGCATGCTAATTAGCCTCATTAATTGCCTTGATTACATGGACAAAGCTTTGATTGCCTTTGGGACCCACATTGGTCTTCTGATTTTCAAAATCTACCCAATTTTCTTGGATTATCCTAATATGTACTTCCTTGAATTTTTGGGCTATAAGTCTTGTAATTGGGCCACTAGGAAGTGATAAAGGATATCTTGCAAAGTCAACTCTACTCCCACGTGTATGCTCATCTCTGTGTGCATGTTTAGCTCTTAAATTTATATCAGAAGGTCAACCATGGTATTGATACAGCTCGAAACCTTCCATAGGGGGATGAACATAAAACCATCTCAAGGCCCTTACTGTAAATCACAGTGGTGTACTAATAATGGAGATCATAAGTTATATTGACATGTCAACCTTCTCTCACTCACTTTTTTATAATTAATGTGTTTCTATTTTAACTAATCAATTCATTCCAAATTAATTACTAGCTAAAATAACCCTATGAATGTAAAATTCACAGTTAATCCAATCTAATTGGTTTAAGTTCATTTAACCTTCTAAAGAGCCGAAGTCAAAATTAGGTGAATTTTTAATAACTAATTAATTCACATTCATCAAACTTTAATAAAATTCTTTTTATAAAATTGGTTATCCTAAAGGTTATTATATAGCCTTTAGAGTGGTGTGGTTATCAAATTTTAACTAATTAAACCCTATTAAAAACATGATTGATTAGGACTTTTATAATATATTTATATGAATTGTTTTGAGATATCAATTACATGTAAACTGTTAGGGTTTAATTAGTTAAAATTTGATAATTGAATTTGATAGACAAAAAATAATTTGATAACTCATCAAACAATTAATTTTATTGTTAAAAAAATTAAAATCAATAATTATCCTTTTAAAAATCAAATTATAAATTTTAAAATTTAAATTCAAAATTCAAAATTCAAAATTTAAAAGATAAGGATATGATTTGGGTTTTCGTGACACATCACAGGGATAGGGTAACACGGTATTAGGATTTCTGTAAAACTTCCCTTGCATTAACAACAATTCCCTTTGACGATAGGACTCTCCCTCCGCCGCCCCCATCCACCCCCCTTCACCACCACCAGCGGTCCAACCGCCAGCCTTCATGGCGGTCGTGGACGCCAATTTTTTCTTTCTCATTCATCTCGTGTGTTCTTCGTCTTCTCACGATCGGAATTTTACAACATGATATTAAAAAAAATTACAAAATTCCTATGCCCAAAATGGCTTACACAAGATCTTAGAAAAAATTAAAGAACCAAGTCTAAACCAAAAAGTCAACATACAATTAACAATTCATCATTAACCATACATTCAAAAATCAAACCATTCATTCATTCATACATATCAAAATATATGTATTATGAACGATGTAAGAACACCCACATAGTATTTAATTATAAATATATAAAGATCGCTTTGATATCAATTGCTGGAGTATGTGGCGACGCGCGGCGGAAGGCCTGGTGATGTTTAAAAAAAACTAAAATAATAAATGATCGCAACGTCGCAGATCCCAAAGATGAAAACTTTAAATTGAAAAACACGTTTTTGGATCGGTTCCATTATATATTTATATATTAAATAAAAGACATACCTGAATATAAAATATACCTCTTGTAGGCCAATCAAGCATCCTTACAATACAATGATCTTGCTATCCCACAAATGATAGACTTTCAGATCCACACCACGATCTTTCAAGCCAATCCTAAAACACACTAGAATGTGTGTGGGTACGTAGAATATATCAAAAAAACTTTTTTGTCTCTAGATGCACTTAACTCAGCACATGAGATCTAGAAATTTCAAGGAAAATTAATTAGTGTGACAAAGCTCTGATCGAAAAACAATTAAATGTTCTTCACAGAGCTTTTTGATTAACTTTTAATCTTAGAGAGTTTCACCTCTGATTTCAACTGTGTTCTTTGAACATTGAAACCAATTGAATAATATCAATATATTTTCTAGATAATGGCATATCATATTTTTTAGGGATAAAATAATAAGTTAAAAAGAAATGTGCAATTATAGTGGGACCCACTATAATGGTACAACATTGTAGTGCCACACAGTACTATACTGTGTTGTGAGGAGTCACAGTGCCTCACGAACACTGTAGTTTCATGGCACCACTCAGTGTACTGTATCCTACTGTAGTGCCACGTGGCACTACATAGTCCATGTCAATCTCTGATTCAAAATCAATGATTGACATGTCGCAGTCCAACATTCTACATGGTAATTTCTGTAAATTTAATATTTATTTTAATCCGATATCAATTAATTTAAAATTAACTTATCTGATTTTTCAATCAATTATCTTATATATTTATTAACAGATTGGATAAACCAAACCAAACCAAATCACTATCTCATAACAATTTAATATTATTTAATTTCATAAATCAAATATTCTATCTTACATATCGATTAACACAAAATTAATTGATATTATTATTTAATAATAATTTATGAAAATTACATTAAATCATTCAAATAATTAATCCTTAATTAATTAATCATATATAATTATCTCATAATTATATATTTACCTCAAAAATATAATTCCTTTTGCATGTCATTCCTTTTCTCATGTCTTGAAATATTCACACCCTAGAGAGCGTAGCACAGAGGTGACTTGGGAACCATGGACCCATAATCCTAAGCTCCAATAAACTAGATTATTAATTAAAACCTTTAATTAAATAATATTATTTATTAATTTCATTATTACTCCACTATGAATATAGAATTGCACTCTTAGATATTACACAATGTAATTACAGAGTATTCTTGTGTACTCCATTGATATAATTATTTCATGTAGTTCTGTCCACCAATTATTGGTACATAAATTAGAACTGGTCAAAATTACCATTTTACCCTTCTAATTACCTCTTGATCCTTCAATACCATTAATTCACTAGTGAATGGTCAATTTATAATCGTCTTATAACTTTGAGCTCATTAATCATTCAGTTCTAAAATTAACACTTCAGGAAATTAATATACAATTCGTTAGGAAATATTGGATTTCAAATCTTGTAAGATCATGTTCCCAGCCATCCATGTCATTGAATCTCTAAAATGAAAGTCACTAGCCTATTTTACAATCAAACCTTAACGAGTGAATCAAAAGTTCTAGTGACATGGATAGGAGTTCATGACTACTCAAGATTCAGATTGGTCTACATATGATCATCAGGTTTGATGGGTACTAAATATTTATAATAAATGGTAAGTTAATATAGATATTAATCCACATCGGTCTTGTCCTTTATCTAATTATATAGTGTACCTTCACTAAGATGTCTATCCACATCAATGATCCAGATCTAGATCACATGCATTCATAATGCTTAGTGAACCGTACTAGAAATCATTCATTAAAGATTCCATACTTTAATATGTTACGGGTTATTTTATTCATTATCTATGATCTTAATTCTCTCGTACTTATACAAGATCATAGTCTCATTAATGAATATACAATTTTTAGATATTTATATTAAATTATTCAACAATAATTCAAAAGAACAATTATAAGAAAAATTTAATTTCATTAATTTTAAATTAAAATGTCTAAACACATGCTTTGAGGGCATTATGCCCAACATTAAGAACAATACGTCATAGCCACTAAGTCATAGAAGATTCCAAGTACCTACCCACCATCTCCATCAACGAGGGAGAATCAATGTGAGACTACACGCATCGGTTCAAGGTGGAGACGGCCAAGGTGGAATATTGTGATTTTGTGTAGCAAGGACAGCTTAAAATCAAAGGCTAGACCCTCAATCCTCCTTATTTGAAGTTTCTTCAAAGTTTAAAGCGTTGATTATGACATAAATGTTCCTCAGAGTATAAACCTACATAAAATTAGAGGAGGAAAGAGAGAGCATGATGATAAGACTACTTGAGCAATTATCTGGAAGGTAAAGCAGCACAAGAAAGAAAAGAGTCAAAACCTTTAGTAGCAAATGTGAGCATAACAAAAGTGAACCTGGCAAGAGGCAGAGGGAAGTCGACCAAGAAAACCGAAAAAAGTAAACACCCTACTAGCGCTTCTTGCTAATCAAATCCAGTTAAAGATGAACCATGATTGCAATGGTCGCCACCACTCAAAATGGAGCCAGTGGAAAATGATAAGGATAAATAATGGTATATATACCAGTGGCACTACCTGTTGATCTATTTAGGATCATAGTAAGGTGTTAAGGTATCTCGTCTTATATCGTTGAAGCTACTTAAAGGAGGGTATCCCTAGCATAAGATATTATAAGTATGATATTTGTAGTGATCACCTTTATAAGTGAATAACTAGGAATGGCTTCCCTAAACATGAGTTATTCACTTGTAACAAGTCTGAAGATGAAATAATGGTATATACTTTACTCGTTTCTATAGTTTATCACATAAGCGTTTCTTATTATTTAATTCAATAGGTTGAAGCTTAAAAATAGTTAATTACTAGGTATAGTACCATATTAGTAGGACTACTAGGTATTAATATCAGATTAGTGATTAGATTGAACTATCTACCTACTATCTACCTAAATTTAAAATGTGTATTCTTCCTAAGCATGTATATGTTTATGATAGTTGAAATATCATTCCGTACATTGCATGCTTGTTTTGTTGAGTATTTATGATCATGTTATTATGTATGATTAAATTAGAATGTGCATGCAATAGCTATGATGGTTATTATTTTTAGTATTTGAAACTACATCCATGATCCATTTAGCATCTACTCTGATAGAAAATAAACTTGATTGCACAAACTATGCTAATTGGAAGTGTTTCCAAAGGAAGTGTACTCTTGACATTGTCTTATCTACTGAAGGAACTAAGTTTGTCCTTATGCAGTCTTGTCCTCTAGTTCCTAATGAAAAGTCCTCTAAGGAAGAGGCATATACATATTCTGTGTTGAATATGAAGGATGAGTTGGCACATTTCTATATGTTGGCCTCTATTACTGATGTGTTGCAATAACAACATCAATACATGTTCACAACTGCGGTTATTATGTTTAACCTCTAGAAAATGTTTTGAAACCAATGAGGGTCAACTCAGCTGGAAGTCGTGGAGGCTCTCATGAATGCAAAGATGAAGCTACAAACTCCTGTTAAGGATCATTTGTTGAAAGTGATTTGTCATCATAATTAGATGGATCATAGGGAGGGACCCAAATCGATATAGTATTGGCATATCTGTCAGATTCATTCAACTAGTTCAAGGTTAATCATGCCAAGAATAAGCATTAATGGACTTTATCCAAGTTGTTGAGGTAACCCAAAATGGCAGAGAATATACTGAAGGTCTCACCTAGCATGAATGTGATGTAAGATTCTACTCTTTTGGGTCTAAATCTAAGCCTAAGAAGACATAGAAGAAGAAGAAGAATGTACCTAAGTAAGAGGAGTATAAGAAGAAGGGAAAGAGTAAGGGTGATGACTCTAAGAATTTATAGTTTCATTTACATTACCAAGTTTAATTCATTTCTAACTTAGGGTGATACGTCATTTTATTGTTTAATTATCTCATTTCCTCAAAGTTTAGTTTTCTGTTGAGTTTTGCTGCCTTGGTAGTATTTCTATTAGTTTTTTTGGGCAATTTCTACAGAAGGTCAGGCTTCTGTATAGGGAATCTTAGGAGAGTTGTGATTAGAGAAAATGTTGCAGCATGAATTTCAATGTTTCTATAGCAAAGGCCCATGCATCTATGGCGTGGAATTTTATCATGTAGTCTAGATGGCGCTAAAAAGGGAGGAAAATCTCGTATCCTCAAGGGTTAGTTAGCCATATGGCATCAACGCTTTTCCCGTGGTCCCTGTTGTGGTAGCTGCTTGACACGCGTCCCTGCTGAAAGTTGAAGCCCTAATTCCAAGGCCTCATTCATAGCAAGTACGTCCTTGAGAAGAAGCGGCCGACACCTTTGCTAAGAATAAGGGAACATTTTGCATAGAAGAAAAGGTAGGGAAAAGACAGAAAAGCCAAGAAAGGACAGAAGGAAAAAGATAAAGGAGAAGGATATTCGTTTATTCCTTACTCTATTTTCATCTTTGTAGTTATTTGCTTTGCTGTATTTTCTCTTCTCAGCTCCATTCTGTAAGTTAAAAATGGCAATGGTTGTATTTGAATTTACTCTTTAGCTTAATATGAGCTAAAACTTTTAAGCTAGTATGGATAATGAACCTTAGAGTTTTTATTTCTAGTTAATGAAGTTTATGTTGCTTATTTCCCGATAGCATTTCATTCAAGGTTACTTAATGCTCAGATTTTATAACTGACTAGTCATCTATAATAAGATAAAAGTTGGGCTAAATACTGGAAGGATTTAATCTTATAGACATAACTTGAATGATACTTGAATGCTTACATCTTGTAGATCTAAGTATTTAGTGAGGAATATAGGCATATATGCTCACCTTGTCAACCAATCATATAGGACTAAAGAAAGGAAACTCTAATATGATATTGGCTTAGAGATAAGTTAATTAAGCTTAGAGTTATTAATCAGAAGGATCGAAATCTATTGTGCAAATGAGTTAAGGTTAATGCTATTAAGAAATCGTAGCAACATAAGTAGATTTAACTAAAAATATCAATGATAAGGGGAATTAATGATACTAGCTCTTTCCATTATTGAATACACTTGTATTTCTTATCTTAAATCCCATATTCTGTAAGTGTTGCTTTCAATCATCATATTTAATTTAATACTTTTACTTTAGTCTTAGAATTAATTGAACCAAAATTATTGTTATTACTCTTCTCAGAAGAGACTTAACTTGATTTGATTAGTTGCACTATTTTTCATCAATCCTTATGAAGAATGACACTCACTTATTACTTTGTTACTTGTTAACGACACTTGCACTTACTTATATATCACGCACAACAAGTTTTTGGTGTCATTGTTGGGGATTGGATTGAGAAACTTAGTTATTTAGATTAATTTAAATCTTATTAGGGAGCTATAATGCTAAAGTTGTTGCAACTGCCCTATTGTAGGATCGTGGATTTTATTATATGTGCGAGCAGTAATTACTTGATTTCAATTTTGACTCAAAATTGATAGTTATTTAAGACAATTAAGAAGTGATCATAGAGGACTGGCTACTGTGAGAGAGATGGTTGTTAATGAACAGAAGTGATTTTGAATGATAACCAACATCAACATGCCAATTAAGCTAATAATGGCAACATTGTCATAGTAATGGATGATGATAGAGCGAGATCAATTAAAGACTACATTATTCTTCAAACCCTAAACAATGAATCCTAGAATAGTAAGGCTAGAGATTCAAGCTCTATAGTTTGAGTAAAACCGTTTCACGTTCCAAATGCTACAAACTATTGGGCAATTTAATGGATCTCCCACTAAAGACCCTCATATGCACTTAGGACTCTTCGTGGAAGTTAGTGATGCATTCAAAATACCTTAAGCTTCCAAAGATGCTCTAAGGATAACATTATTTCCTTATTCATTAAGGTATAGAGGCAGAGCTTGGCTAAATTCTTTACCTCTAGATTCCATTAGCACCTGTAATGATCTTCCTGAGAAATTTATGATGAAGTATTTCACACCAACAAAGAATGCTAAATTAAGGAATGAGATTACCTCTTTCCACTAATTAGAGGATGAATCTTTGTATGAGGCATGGGAGAGATTGAAAGAGTTGCTGAGAAAATGTCCACACCATGGAATCCTACAATGCATACAAATGAAAACTTTATGTAATGGACTAAATTCTTCTACGAGATTGATGGTTGATGCTTCATAAGTGGATCTGTGCACTAATCTGTGAACCAAGTGGTGGTGGTATCTTGTGTCTATTATGGTGAAGAACATTTTTTGAAAGTTTCCCTAGGAATCCAACTTCTGTAAAATTTGTCAGAAATTTTATTAGAAATAACAACATCAACCCCTACTCCAACACTTAAAACCCTGGTTGGAGGCAACATCTAAATTTTTCCTAGACTAACCAAGGTGCAGGGCCTTCAAACTCACAAAGAAGGCCAACCTATCCTCCTGGTTTTGTACATCATGCTCAAATACAAAAGGCCAATAGAACCAGAATAGTTTGGCACACTAGAGAACCTCTTGAAAGAATATATAGCCAAAAATGAGTCAGTAATTCAGAACCAACCTACAATGATTCAGAGTGAAGCAGTGTCTCATAAGAACCTGGAGAATCAAGTGGGACAGTTAGCCAATGCACTAAATACCTTACATTAAGGTGCTTTGCGTAACAATATTAAGAATCCTAGAAATGAAGGAAAGAAACATTGTAAGGTAATACAGTTACGAAGTGGGATGGTGGTAGCATAAGTGACTGATAGCACAAAGGAGTAGCTTGAAACTATAGACAAAGAAGGAAGCCAGAACAAATTTTTAGCAGATCAACCTCCTGCAATAGCATATAAGCCTGTTGAGCAGAAAATGGAAGACATAGTAGAGAGCACTTTGCCTCCATTTCCTAAGAGGCTGCAAAGAAGAAGTTTGATGGTTAGTTTAACAAATTTCTTAACATGTTGAAGCAACTGCATATAAACATACCCTTGGTAGAAGCTTTACAACAATGCCAACCTATATCAAGTTTATGAAAGGATTCTTGACCTAAAAGAGAAGGCTTGGAGAATTTTGAAACTGTAGCTTTGACACATGAATGTAGCTTAATCCTGCAAAACAAGATTCTCTTAAAGTTTAAAGACTCAGGAGCAGATAGGGAGGTGCCTATAATTCTAGGATGACCCTTTTTACTATGAGGGTTAATGACCAGAAGGTCACCTTTAATGTTTTAAAGTAATGAAGTACACTGATGAAGAAATAGAGGAATGTGTAGTTATATCTGTTATGGACTCCATAGTTGTGGAAAAGCTGTGTACAAGCTGCAGCAAGGAAACTTAATCAGAATCAACTCTGGAACCTGTGGAAGAAGAAAGCAGTGATGAAGAGGAAGTAGAAGTCACATGGCTAGATGCAAAGCCAGTTACACCTAGGTTTGGAAAACCAATTGAGTCATTATAATTATACCAAAGGAAATTGAAGCCAATGTTACCTTCTATTGAATCAGCACCTTTGTTGGAATTAAAACATTTGCATAATCACTTAAATTATGCTTATCTAGGTGAGGACAATAGTCTGCCTATTATTATTTCTTCTTGCTTGAGCAGTGAAAATGAGAAGTTGTTGCTAGAAGTTTTGGAAAAATATAAGAAAGCAATTGGTTGGTAGATGGTAGACATAAAGGGGATAAACCCTTCTATTTGTTTATGAAAGATACTACTGGAAGAAGTAAGTGGTAGTTCCATACAGCAACAAGGAATGTTAAATTCCATTATGAAGGAGGTTGTTAAGAAAGAGATAATCAAATGGCTTGACGCTAGGATCATTTACCCCATTTCAGATAGTACTTGGGTAAGCCCTGTCCAATGTGTGCCCAAGAAAAGGGTAGTGACTGTTATAGCAAATGAGAACAACGAACTGATTCTAACAAGAAGAATGACTGGCTGGAGGGAATGTATGGATTACATAAAATTGAACAAGGCTACCAGAAAGGATCATTTCCCTTTACCCTTCATTGTCCAAATGTTAGACATGTTTACTACAAAGGAGTATTACTATTTTTTGGATCGATACTCAGGCTATAACCAAATAGCTATAGCACCAGATGACCAAGAGAAGACCACATTCACCTGCCCATATGGAATCTTCACTTTCAGAAGAATTCCTTTTTAGTTCTGCAATGCTCCAGCAACATTTCAAATGTGCATGATGGCTATTTTCACAGACATGGTAGAGCAAATACTTGAGGTACTTATGGATAATTTTTCAGTTTTTGGTGAATCATATTTAAAATGTTTGTCTAACCTTGAAAAAGTTTTAGAAATGTGTGAAGAAATCAATTTGTCCTAAATTGGGAGAAATGCCTCTTTATGGTACAAGAAGGGATTTCCCTAGGACATAGAGTGTCTATGAAAGGTATGGAAGTAGATAGATCAAAGATTGAAGTAATTGAAAAACTCTCTGCCCCACTTCAGTAAAAGGCATTAGAAGTTTTTTAGGACATGCTGGATTTTATAAGAGGTTTATTGAAGATTTTTCTAAAATATCAATACCTTTATTCATGTTACTAGAAAATCATAGAGCTTTTGAATTCAAATGATGAATTTAGACTTGCATTATCGAACTGAAAAAGGCTTTAGACTCATCATTTATCATTGTAGCACCCAATTGGAAAAGGAATGTAGACATGCTTCTAGTGACTATGCATTGGGAGCTGTCTTGGGGAAAAGGAAAGGTAACATTTTTCACTCTATCTACTATGCTAGTAGGACATTAACTGATGCACAATTGAATTACACCACCATTGGAAATGAGTTATTCACTATTGTGTTTGCCTTTGACAAGCGTAGAGCGCATCTTATAGGCACTACCGTGATTGTATATACTGACCACTCTACCATCAAGTATTTTATTTCAAAAAAGATGCAAAGCCTAGGCTCATCAAGTGGATCTTGTTGCTCCAAGAATTTGACCTTGAGATTAAAAATAGGAAAGGCATAAAAAATCAAGTTGTAGACCGTTTGTTAAGATTGGAAATAGGGAATGATTGTATAGCAGATCCAGCCATTATAGAAACCTTTCCAGATGAGAAACTACTGGCAATCTCAAAGTTGTAAGCCCCCTGGTACGATGATATCAAGAATTACCTAGAAAGTGGAGTGCTACTACCTCTTGAGCTCAATTCACAGCAATTGAAAAAACTCTTCCAACAAATCAAGGCCTAATATTGTGATGATCCTCACCTTTACAAACAAGGGCCTGACCAAATATTTAGAAGACCAGAAGAGGAAATACCGAGCATATTGTAACAATGCCACTCTTCTCCCTATGGAGGGCATTTTTTAAGATTAAGGAGAACAACCAAAGTGATTCAATCCGGCTATTATTGGCCTTCCATTTTCAAAGATACGAATGAAGTGGCAAAACTCAATGATAGATGTCAGAGGACTGGAAACATATCTCAGTGGCAAGAGATGCCCGTCAACAAGATCTTGAATTTGAACTTTTTGATGTATGGGCTTAGACTTCATGGGGCGCACCTTCATTTCAAATCTGTATATCTTAGTGGTTGTAGACTACATATCTACGTGGGTAAAAGCTTCTACATTGGCAACAAATGATGCAAAAAGTATTGGTCGAATTCATCTTGAAAAACATTTTCGCAAGATTCAAGACTCCTAGAGCCATCATTAGTGATGAAGGAACACATTTTGGCAACAAGCTTTTTGAATGACTCTCGGCTACGTATAGGGTGAAACACAAGGTTGCTACAACATACCATCCGTAGACAAATTGATGAGTGGAGCTATCTAATATAGAGATAAAAAGAATATTAGAAAAGGTTATCAACCCCAGCAGAATGGATTGTTGTCTTAGGCTGGATGATGCACTATGGGCTTATAGAACAGCCTTAATACTTCTTTGGGAATGTCCCCTTATAGGTTAATATTTTGCTAGGCATACCACTTTCAATTGTAGCTACAACACAAAGCTTTTTGGGCTATTCAGAAGTTGAGTTTGGACTTACAAGCTGCTGGAGGAAATAGAGCCCTGTAAATGAACGAATTTGATAAATTTAGACTATTTTCATATGAGAGTGCAAGGCTCTAAAAAGATAAGACCAAGAAGTGGCATGATCAAGAATTATGGATCAAAAGTTGATGTAGGGAGCCCGAGTTTTACTATTTAATTCAAGGGCTTAAGCTATTCCCTGGAAAGCTAAAGTCACAATGATTTGGGCCATTTAAATTGGTCAAAGTATACCCGTATGGAGTCGTTGATTTATTCGATGAAAAGATTGGGAGAGAATTTAAGATTAATGGGCACTGGTGAAATAATATCAGGGCAATGAGGTGGACATGATGAAGACCTTAGCCCAGCTTAAGGGCCCGTGAAGAACAAGCCCAAGCCAGGCTGAAGATTTAAAACCAAGGGCTCACGGAATATCTTCCTCATTTACATTTTAGTTAATTTTAAATTTTATTTAATTTCGTTTAATTTGGACTAGAATATCTCATGTTTAACTCGTTTATTCCCCCTCATTAATAAAGAATATTCCTCGTTAATAGAAATATCCTCATTTAATTTCAATTTTTTAGCTGAGGAAGATATTCCGTGATTTGTTTCGCAAGAAGGAACAATTGGGGGACCCACCAAAAAGACAAGGGTGGTACAGGACAAGGCATTTTTTTTTCAGAATTACTTGCAATAGCGCCATCAAAGGAAAGCTATAGTAAGCACACATGCCAGCTCAGCCAAAATAGCTCACAATATTCACGCTTAAACTAACGAATCACTAGAAATTCATGAAATTCAAAAGTTCCCCCCAAAGCATTCTCATTTTGAAATATTTGAGCTCAATCTACAATCGAGGGAGACACGTGGTGTGATGGCGAAGGGTGTGTAGGATTTAAATTCAAAAGCCCTTGCCACCCCCAACATGCAAGCTCTTCGTAGTTCAAAAGCTCTCCGCTCTTTTCTTCCATTCAAAGCTCTCTGTTTTGTTTAAAAAACCTAAAAATTCATCTTTGTCCTCCAAAGAGTTTCCCTTCCATTTTATAAAAATAAAAGAACACAAGCAAGATGAAAACAAAAGGACACCCCAAAAATTCTGTAGTCACTGAAAATTTTAAGAGTGAAGATGCTAAAAAGAGGTATGAAGAAAACATTCGTGTGAAGAAGTTCCACGAAGAGAAAGGGTCATGATAGAGCACATTCCTTCTCTCAGGCTCCCCAAGGACCTTGCAACCATTAATACGCAAAGGATTTGAAAAATATTATGTGCACATTCAGATAATGCATTAATTCCTCTCGTAAGACAATTAACTAACTTTTAGTTAAATTATTTTACCAAAACCTAGCGGAAGCTAACTCAATTTTTTTTTAAACTAACACATACTAAATAGAATGACATATCTTAGAAAAGCAAATCCTTCATCGAAATTTTAGTTACATAAAATGTCTTACTTCATAAAACATTCAAGAACCAAAGAGTACGTGTTTTGGAGACTCACAAATAAAACACAAGATCAAGTAAATAATTTCTAAGACTTTTAAACAAGATTCAATTACTCTCGTCCATTACCAAAGACTCTCGACCTCTTCGACAATAAACTCATCATCACTGTTATCATTATCTGAAAAATTGTAAAATAAAACGGACTGAGAATAAAAATATACTCAATAAGTAAAACCACACATACATAACATCATACATAAGTAATCACATACAACACATACTATTCTATCATATAGAATATTACTTTTACATTTATCATTCATTCATAGCATTCATAACTTTTCTTATAAAGACGCTGGCCAACTTCCGTTAGAACTCGCCACCACACCCAGAGTAGAACAGAGATCACACGCCATTACGTTGTTAGTTTCTAAGGTATTTACAAGTGATCTTTCTCACAAGTACGATTTCGTACCTTCGAAAAGGTGGAACCAGTTTCAATAGTTACCTTCCCACATAACTAATCAGAGTATTTTCAGATATTTGTAAGGTACATACAAGTGACGTTTCTCACGACTACTATTCCACACCTTCGAAGAGGTGGAACCATTTGCAATAAATTGGGGTTTAATCCAATAAACTTCAAATAACTTCCACGTAATGTAGTGGCTTTTACAATCAAATAAAAATAAAAGTCGTAATTGAAATAAAAAATGGCCTAATATAAATTATTGATCAAAATTAAGTTTTTGAGTTGTCTTTAAATAGACTATAATATTGTTGGAAAATCAAGTTTAAAATAACTAGTATCCTAATGGTTTTTAACAAAACAAATTTGGGTAACCTAACTATATATTTATAATATGACAAAAACGTGTCTATAGCAAACACAAAACCTTACTTTTAATAAAAAAAAATAAGTATTATATCGTCAACAATAATACATCTATACTTTAAACCATGTAACAAACAAGTTAACGTATATGATTACTTTAGATAATATCACTTTAACGAAAACTAGAATTACAAAAAATGTCGGATCTTACATCCTCCCCTCCTTATGAGAATTTCCGTCCTTGAAAATTAATTAGAATTCATCTCGGAAAAGGTGTGGATAAAGATTCTGGATTTCTTCTTCTCATTCCCAAATGGCTTTCTCAACTCATAGCTCCTCCAAAGTACATTTACCAAAAGGTACCTTCTTGGTTCATAACACTTGATTCTTTTTCCGGGGATTGACGCTTCTTCATAAGTTAGATCTTCCCATAAATGAAACGGCTAATTGCTCAAAACATGCGGCAGGTTAGTGATGTACCTATGTAACATCGATACATGAAAAAATATCATATACTTTAATGAAGGCTAGGGGTAGAGCCACACGGTATCAACAGTTCCAATCATATTTGACATCTCAAAAGGACCGATAAAATGAGAGCAAAGCTTTCACTTCTTTTCAAATCTCACATCTCCCTTCATAAGGTCTATCTCAATAAATACCATATCACCCACTTCAAATTCCAAGTTTTTTTCCTACGAGTATCAACATAACTCTTCTTACGTCTTTGAGCATAATTCTTTCTTGGATTTTACCAATAGCATCATTCACTTGTTGAACCCTATATTAGCCCAATAACTTTCTTTCACAAACTTCATCCCAATAGATAGGTGATCGACACTTTTATCTTATAAAGCTTCAAATGGTGTCATTCCAATTATTGCTTGAATTATTACAATAAACGAACTCGAGGAGATATAGTTGATCACTCTAGTTATCTTGAAATTCAGAAAAAGCACAGCTTGAGTATATCCTCAAATGTTTAAATAGTACTTTTAGTCTGTCCATTTATCTAATGGTGAAAAGTTGTACTAAAAATTGAGTTGGGTACACAAAGCTTCTTGAAGACTATGCCAAAACTAGGAATAAATCTAAGATCACAATCCAACACAATAGATACTGGTACACCATACATTCTAATGATCTCCTTAACGTACAAATACGTCTAAACACTGACTAAATAAGAAGCTATGTGTTCATCAGAAAGTGAACATACTTAGTCAAACGATAGATTAAAACCTAAATTATGTCAAAACTCTTCATAGTGTTTGGTAAAGTAGATAAAAATTCATTGAAATATGCTCTCATTTCCATTGGGGTATCTCTAGAGGCTACAAAAGGCCATTTGAACGTTGGCGTTCAACTTTCACTTGTTGGCAAGTAATGACCTATTTCACAAATTTTGCTACATCACATATCATACTATTCTACCAAAACTATCACTGTAAATAGCAATACGTCTTTCTTTAGCCCTGAACTATCAAACACTATTATATTATTCAATTTGAGTACACCATTACTTGAAGCTGAAATGTTGATCCACTTCTCACATCCCAATTTTGATATAATCTTTATTAACATAGCATATCCATGCTAAGTATCGTGAATTCTATCTTGAAGTGTAGGTTTAATTATTAAGTGTATGAGCCCAACTATAGCTTTTTGAACAAAAATTTCCAATTCCAACCTCTCGAGATCATGTTGAATAGATTACTGAGAAGTGATGAGAGCAGCTGAAACACTTGATTTCCTAGGTACATACACCACTACATTAGCCTTACCAAGATGGTAATTTAATGATGCATTCATAATCTTTAACTTTTCAGACATTTGCGATGCCTCATGTTATGTTCTTTCTATGGGAATATATATTTTAAACTCTTGTGATCCTCGTATATTTCTACCTTTGATCTATAGAGGTATGCCAAATCTTCAAAGAAAAAAACTACAACTACGAGCTCCAAATCATGAATTTGATAGTTTTGCTCATAACATTTCAACTATCGTGAAGCATAGTCAATGACCTTCCCATCTTGCATCAATATACAACTCAAACCTACAAGTGAAGCATACTTGTAGATAATAAAACCATCACTTTATGAGGGTACGATAAGAACTGAAGTTATCACCAGCCTTTATTTGGTATCTTGAAAACTCTTCTCACATTCTTCTGCCAAAGCTATCCTTGTCAACTTGGTCAATAGTGTAGATATCTTAGAGAAATCTTCAATGAATCAAAAACAGTATTCTTCCAACCTAAAGAAGCTCCTAATTTCTTTGACATAGGTTGGACGAGTCCAATTCAACACAGTGTCTATCTTTGCAGAAACAACGGACATTGCCTCTCCTTAGAAACAACGTGCCCTAAAATTTTTATTGATAACTAAAATTCACTCTCACTAGACTTGGCATACAACTTTTGGTCCTTTAAAATCCCAAGTATAGTCCTAATCTTCTATTTGTGCTCCTTTTCAGACTTAGAGTAAATATGGATGTCATAAAAAACAATGACAAACTGATAAAGAAGTCTAAAAGATATTGTTTATCGATGAATGCACCTGAGGCATTGGCCAATCCAAACAGCATAACCAAAAACTCATTGGCCATATCATGTATGAAATGCGGTCTTTAGAATATCTTTTTCCTTTTTTTAACTGGTGATACCCATATCCCAAATCAATTTTGGGGAAGACAAGCACCCTTAAGTTAATCAAATAAAACTTTTATAAGCGACAAATGATATTAGTAGTAATCTTCTTCACTTTTATGTAGTCCATCAAATGCTTCATGAGTCCATCTTTCTTCTTCCCAAGAAGAATTGATTCTCCCCAAGGAGAAATACATTGCGGTTAATTTCCGATCCAATTATTCTTGCAACTGCTTCTTGAGTTTCTTCATTCCAACAGATGTATAATATGGAGCCTTGAAAATAAGAGCATTTCCAAGAACTAGTTAGCTCAATATTCCACTTCTCTCTTAGGTGGTAAACCTGGTAGATCCTTCATGAAAATCTTAGAGGATTCTTTAAACCACTTTCACATCATCAAATATTTAAACTTGTATTTCCATTGCACACTCGAATTAACTCCCAATATCCAATATCCAAGAAGCGATTGACTCGTAACAAAGAAATGATGTGAGGTAATGAGTGTAGACTTGAACCTTAAACTTGGCCTCCAACTTACAGGGACATGTAAGGAACACTTGTTATGGAAAATATTGAGAATAATTAATAGTAAGCCAATACCAGGAAAGGATCATGAAAATCACTCATAAAATCAAAGTAAGAGTATCATTCAAAGTCCTCTAAGCACTAGCATTGGAATGAGACTAATCTTCTACTGAAATTAGCCCTAATACTGGATCTATTCTTAGAAAGGCTTCTTATGAACCTTCATCAGGGTCATCGTCATGATTTTCTTCAAATACTGGTGCAATTGGTCCGTCACAAAAATTGGTGCTGCAACTCAGAGGAAACGCTCTAATGTCAAATGTTTTAAATTTGCTTTGAGAAAACAATAATATTCGCATAGACTAATGAACCTCTTTATAATAAAGTTGTTAGTAAAGGGGTCACCCCAATCCAAGTAAAGAATCTTTTTTCTACACATATCACACGTCTTTTAATCCTGGTGCTAAAACACGATAGCATGCTCCTCTCCTTATGACACATGTCTTTACCCAGCTCAAACACCTATGAAAATGTTTTCTTAACAATCTATTAGTGAACGAGGCAAATGATTGAGCCATAATTGCATATTCCACATCTTCAATTTATCTAATATCAAATTCTGAACTACAGTTGTTCATAATAAGAAAAAAACTAATAAAAATAGCATATCAGAAAATTTTAACAAAACAAACAATATTAAAATCCTAGCTCTAGCACTGACACCTAAATTTCAGGAAAATTTCCATAAAAAAAATTTGTCTATAGAACTATTTATGCTTTGATACTGCGTGTAACATCCCGAAAATTTAACTAAGTTTTAGTCAAATTGTTTTAGGAAAAACGATGCGGAAGCTAACTCAATTTTTTAAACTAACTCATACTAAATAAAATGTCATATTGTAGAAAATCAAATCCTTCATCAACATTTTAGTTATATAAAAAGTCTTACTTCATAAAACATTCAAGAACCAAAGAGTACATGTATTGAAAACTCACAAGTTAATTAAAATAATACACAAGATCAAGTAAACAATTATAAGACTTTTAAACAAGATTCAATGACTCTCGACCACTGCTAGAGACTCTAGACCTTTTCGACAATAAACTCCTCATCATTGTTATCATCATTTGAAAAATTGTAAAATAAAATGGACTGAGTATAAAAATATACTCAGTAAGTAAAACCACATATACATAACGTCATACACAAGTAATCACTTACAACGCATACTATTCTATCATACAGAATATTACTTTTACATTTATTATTCATTCAGAGAGTTCATAACTTTTCTTATAGAGATGCTGGCAACTTCCGTTAGAACTCGCCACCACACCAGAGCAGAACAGAGATCACGCGCCAATAAGTTGTTAGTTTATAAGGTAACATTCCGCATAACTAACCAGAGCATTTTCAGAGATTTGTAAGGTACGTACAAATGACCTTTCTCACGAGTTCCATTCCTCAACTTCGAAGAGGTAGAACCAATTGCAATAAATTTCCTTACATATTCAGTGACCTTCTCTAGAAGGAAGAGGTAACACATACACAGGTTTGGTGGTACGTGGCTCTAACGGTACAATACTATACATTTTGTGATCATACAGTAATGTTCCATATCTTATATCACATTTCATTTTCAAATTTCAGAATCATATAATACATCATTAGTCAAAGTACAGTATTATAGCAAAATGAATACATCACAAGACAATAACCAATGAAGGAAAAGAAAATTGGAGATAAATCCACATTTTTCAGACACAGCAAAGCAACATGCAGTTACATATGTGAGATTTTACTTACTTGATCTCCAGCTAAAAAAACTACAAAAGTGAAACTCCTGAAAGAAAAGCACTATCTATGGTATACAAGAACCGAAACTGATACTATACGCTGACTCGGTAAGAACTAACACAACTCGAACTAGGATTTTTCCTAAAATTTCTAAACTTCTTACAGGCTGACCTTAAATATACTAGGGTATTACAAAATAAATTTCATAGCATACATAGGTGGATGGTTTTCCAAAACGTGATGGTTAGTTTGTCACAAAAAAAAACCAGTTTTCATCCCAAATATGATATTATCGTTTGAAAAAGTTTCAGTATGAAAATCTTAACGAAAATTTCTGAAAATTTACAGAGTTACTAAAGATGTGCATAAAATGACACTGTAAAATTTTTAGATCAAACACAGTTGCTCTTACCGATATAACACTAAATTCGGACATCGTAAAACTGTTTTCAGCTGATCGGGACAGAAATTTTAAGAAAATCATATAAAATCATAGAGATCGAGTTTTGACCTAATATTTTCACAGAACGTGATCCAATATGTTGAAAATATACCCTGAAATGTTCACACTCAAACTCCATCGTTTGTATTCCGAAACATGAAGTCAATTTTACAGTGTACAAAAATTCTGAAAATCTCAGTTTTCATGAAAAATAAAATTTTTATTGAAAATATTTATTTCATATTGAAAACAATTCATCAGACATATATGAACGTACAAGGGTGTTAAAATTAAGTATTATACAGATCTATAAAAAAAGACATGAAGAACAAAGCTAAAACATTTAAGGTTGAGTTTTACAAAAGTAATTAAAACATAGAATAATTACCGATAGTTTGACCTTCTTTTGGGGTTGAAAGGGAATACTGCAATGAATCACATTTCGAGTCAAATTTTGAGTTAAGAATTTGATTATAATTTAGAAGGAATAAACAAAGTCCTAACATAAATGATTGATCAAAATTATGAGTTGTCTTTAAATAGACTATAATATTGTTGGAAAATCAAGTTTAAAATAGCTAGTATCCTTATCGTTTTTAACATAACAAATTTAGGTAACCTTTTAACTATATTTTTATAATATAGTTAAAAAACGTGTTTAGCAAACACAAAATATTACTTTTAATAAAAGAATAAGTATTATATCGTCAACAATAATACATCTATACTATAATCCGTGTAAGAAAAAAAATTAGTGTATATGATTACTTTAGATAATATCACAAACAATAACTAGAATAACCAAAAATGTCAGATCTTACAGGACATGTCTTAGGTCATTTCTTAAGCTGAAGACCAAAGTCTTGTATCATATCATTTGCACTGCTATTATGCTCACAACACACATACAAATTGTCACTCAAGAGAGGTTAATTTTGTTACATGCTTTATTGTTTGGAAAATCCATTAATGTTGGTTGTATCATTTTTAGAGAGATTGGAGTGGGTGCTAGCAAGAAAATTTGACGTCTATTTTTCCCTTGTTTAATTACCCAATTGTGTTATGTCAATCATGTTCCTTTTGTTAGCGATGAAGAGATATTGATAAACTGTGGGGCCATTAACCTGACTGCTATAACAAGATTTGTCGTAGAAAAGGATAAGGACCTAGGGAAGCCCTCAACTTCCAAGCAAGCTGGTAAACATAAGGCAGTGGATACCACTGACCTTGATCAAATAATGGAGAAACTCAATGAACAGCTTGCTCAACATGAATCCCTACTGAAGAAAACAAGGAAATTGTTGTTGCAGCTAGAGCACCAAAATCAAGCATATTGAGAATATGCTCAAGCCTAAGACCAAGCTTGGTAGAAAAGTCTCCAAAAAATTTTACAAAACCTTCTTGGCCCCTTTCCTACCTTTCTTGAGGTTATTATTCACTCTTGGAAGATCGAGGAAGAGGAGAAAGTAAAGGACGAGAAGGTTGAAGAGGAGCAATTTGGGCAAGATGATGTGGTGTCTGAGATGGAGGAAGTCATGAAAGAGGAAGAGACTGAAGCCAAATAGGATGAAGTAGAGATTGAGGAGGAGGAAGACAATGAAGAGAGTGAGGATGAACAGGCAGAGGTTGAAGATGAAAAGGATGAGGAGGATAAAGATGCTAGTGAAGAAGAAGAGGAAAAGGAGCAACGGCAAGAAGAAGTTGAGGAGAGTGGGGACAAAGAACTACCAACACCACCTCCCAAACCATCAACCAAAAAGCAAAAAGACAAAGGAAAGAGGAAGTTTTTTACCCCCAGCCCAGAAAAATAGCCTTTGGAGAAGGAAGAACAGTCTCATAAGACTGTCAAGTCTAAGGGTAAATCTTCTGACAAGAAGAATGAAATAGCAAAGACTGAATCTAGTGTTAGTGCCAAGAAGAAACTCAAAACTACTGACAAAGAGAAATCAACAACAAAAATTCAAGAGGAGATTCAAGTTGTGCAAAGAAGATTGTCTGACCTCAAAGCCACTTCTAAAGGGAGAGGACTTAGGATCTCTGGCCCCTTACATTTTATTGCTTGCTATTTCTGTTTAAATTCTTGATGCTGGTGAATTTTTTTTGGAATGATTAGACCTTTTAGTTTCTATTTATGCTTAGTTGATTTTAGCATTTCCTAGTTGCAGTGGGGACAGTTGAAATTGTCAAGTTTGGGAGAGAGTGTCTATGCCATTTTCTCTGTACTCATTTAGTTATTTTCTTTTACTAATTTTAGTGTGCTAGTTCTATTTTTTTGTTAATTTTTTTAATCTATGCCAGTCAATAGTCTGCTCAAATAATAAAATTTAAAAGTATATAAAAAAGGGAGAGAAGAAAAATGATGAAAATGTTAAGTTATTCTCAAATAATGTTGAATTTGGGAGTGAATAGCCTAGTTCCGTTCCTCTTGAGAAATTAGAAGTTGAGTTAGCTACTTTTAGAAGATATAGGACACATTAAACCTTAGTAAGAGTTTATTCTCATTCTGGCACCTAGAACTCCTAGAAGGCAGTGCTGTAGCAAATCATCTTGGCAAATATTCATATTTCGGGGGGGGGGGGGGNGGGGGGGGGGGGGAATTTACTTTAGAATTTTTTTGTGTGTGTAAACCTTGCTACTCTATTGACATAAAAGAAAAATGACATCAATGCAAAGAGAAGAGAAAATGTTAGAATGGCTCCTCTGCCTCTAGCTGTTGAGTAACTAGGTGTCTTCACCACAAGTGTTGACTATTGGCGTAAAAAGGTAACTAGAGATATGAGGCTTCTATAGTAAAAGTAAGAGCAAAAGTAGAAATAAAAAGAATGATAGCAGTCTTGCGTGTTATATTGTTGAGTAATCAAGTATCTTCACTATAAGTGTTGACTATTCGCGTAAAAAGGAAATACATTATGAGAGGTAGTCCAATCTTAAAAAAGAAGAGAAATGAGAAAAAGAAGTTAATAGAATAAAAAGAATGCAGCTTAGTACTTCAATTTTCTTTGTCATCTTCATAAATGTACTTGCTTTCCCCATTTGTTTAGTAAGCTTCATGCTACTTGTTGTTCTCTATTGAGCTGGGTTGACTAGATTGAGTGCACAAATAAATCCTACGATCTCTGTTTAAAGTAGCCTAAGCATTTCAAGAGAGAGTAACTATAATTTCTAGCACACAATAGTTGATAGAATTAGGATAACACCTCAATTTAGAAAGTTTGGGAGTATTAGTTAAACTCTTCTTGCATTTTAAAGTAAGTTTTTGAGCATGTTAATTTAAGGGGCTTAGATTTCTGGCTTGCATTTAAAGCATAACTGGATATATTTTTTTTTTTT
>QANY01003589.1:241472-454650 GCA_003255025.1 Datisca glomerata
GGGGTTGTCAGTTGTTCTCTCTTTAGCTAGTTGTTTATTTTGGTCAATATCACTCGAGGACGAGTCATGATTTAAGTTTGGCGAATTGATAACTCAACAATTTGGAGTTATCTTTGCATTACCAAGTCCAATTCATTACTTGTTTTAGGTTGATGCGTAATTTAATTGTGTGATTGTGTCATTTCCTTGAAGTTTAGTTTTCTACTGAGTTTTGCTGCCTTGCTAGCATTTCTAATAGTTTTTTGGGCAATTTACACATAAGGTCGTGCTTATATGCATGGATTCTTATGAGATTAGTGCCTAGAGTAGATGCTGCAGTGTGGATTTCAATGTTGCTATAGCAAGGCCCAATCATGCATGGCATGGAATTTTGTTGTGTAATCTAGTTAGAGCTAAAAAGGGAGGAAGACCTAATGCATTCAAGGGTTAGTTGGCCAAATGGCATCAGCTCTTTTCCCGTGGTCCCCACTGTGGTAGCTGCTTGACACATGTCCCTGTTGGAAGAGCCGACACCTTTGCTAAGAATAAGGGAACATTTTGCATAGAAGAAAAGAAGAGAAATGATAGAAAAGGTAAGAAATTATACAAGGAAGATGAAAAAGTAGGAGGATATTCGTTTAATCCTTACTCTTTTTTCATATTTGCCCTTATTTCCTTTGTTGTATTTTCTATTCTCAGCTCCATTCTGTAAGTTAAAAATGGCAATGGCTGTATTTGAATTTACTCTTTAGCTTAATATGAGCTAAAACATTTAAGCTAGTATAGATACTGAACCTTAGAGTTTTTATTTCTAGTTAATGAAGTTTATGTTTCTTATTTCATGAGAGCATTTCATTTAAGGGTACTTAATGCTAAGATTTTATTATTGATTGGTCATCTATAATAAGATAAAAGTTAGTCGAAATACTAGAAGAGTTTAATCTTATAAACATAACTTGAATGCTTACATCCTATAGATCTAAGTATTTAGTGAGGAATATAGGCATATATACTCACCTTGTAAGCCAATCATATGGGACTAAAGAAAGGAAACTCTAAATATGATATTGTCTTAGGAATAAGTTAATTAAGTTTAGAGTTAATAACAACAATGATGGAAATCTATTGTGCAAATGAGTTGAGGTTAATGCTATTAAGAAGTCGTAGCAACATAAGTAGATTTTGCTAGGAATATCAATGATAAGGGGAATTAATCAACATACTAGCTCTTAAATTATTGAATACATTTGTATTGCTTGTCCTAAATCCTATATTATGCAAGTGTTGCTTTGAATCACCATATTTAATTTAATACTTTTGCTTTAGTCTTAGAATTAATTGAACTAAAACGATTGTTGTTACTCTGCTCAGAATAGACTTAACTTGATTTGATTAGTTGCATTATTTTTCATCAATCCCTATGGAGAATGACACGTATCACTTTATTAGTTGTTAACGACACACGCACTTGCATATATATCACAGACAACAAAGGGTAAGAGAAAGTGTTTTCAATGTAGTAAGAGCAAGGGTAGAGCTGCTAGAACCTGTCCCTGTAAACTATAAGACTTTCCTAGAAAAGAAGAATAAGACATGTAGTTTCTTTAGATCATTGAGTCGTGTTTAGTTGGTGATTCTACTGAATCCTAGAATATAGATTCTCCAACCACTAGTCATATATGCGATACTTTGGAGGGGTTCTAGGACACTAAGAGACTAAGTAAGGAGAACTACAACTTGTTTTGGGGATGAATGAGCGAGTTCTAGTTGTCTCTGTTGACATTATTAGAACTCTTTATTTTGATAGTTTTAGGATCATTACTTTAAAAGACTTTCTTTATGTACCAAATATGTAGAACTTGATTTCAGTTACTTACCTTATGGAAGGCTATCATTTAAATTTTTCAAATATTTTCACTGTTAAAGTAAATAAGAGTTTCGTTTATTTTGGTACTTAAGTAGATGATTTATATTATGATATTCCTAATAGATTATTGTTGCATGATACTAAAATAAATAATAGTTCATATAGTACACATAAAAGAAGGAAGGTTTATCATGCTAATGGAACATATCTGTAGCATTTATGTTTGCGTCTTATCACTAAATATGATCTAAAGAATAGTAAAATATGGACCTCTCAGCTCCTTTAGGATAGATTATTTACCAGTCTGTGAATCTTTTATAGAATGTAAAATCATTAAGAGGCCTTTTAAGGAAAAAGGACATAGAGCTTCAGAGCTTAGAGTTAGTGCATGTTGACTTATGTCGACCAATGAATGCCCAGGCTAGAGGTGGTTTTGAGTATTTATGACTTCCACAGATGATTACTCTAGATACGGCCACATCTATTTAATGTATCCAAAAAACCTATGAGAAATTCAAAGACTTTAGAAAAAAGTCAAGAATGCATTTGATAAAGAGATCAAATGTCTTAGATTAGATCGAGGAGGGTTAATGTCTCTTTGTGAATCATTGACTATTTACTCAAAAATGAGATTTCAAGAGGTCTCTTTATCAGGGACCACCTGGAAAAATGGTGTAGCAGAGAGGAAAAACAAACGTGTCTTGAACATAGTGAGATTTTTTATGAGTTATTCTACTCTTCCTATTTCTTTTTAGTGATATTCCCTAGAAAATCCTGCACACATTCTTAATCTAGTACCTTTTAAGGCATCACATGATACAACACTATAGTTATAGAATGATCATCAACCAAGTTTACATTATCTCTATATTTGGGGATGTCTGCCACATGTGCTGCAGGAGAATGCTGCCAAGTTGAAACCTAGATCAAAGTTTTGTGTTTTCTTTGGGTATGCAAAAGGGACAAGAGAATTTTTTTTTTGTAGTATTGAGAAGCATAAAGTATTTGTTGGCAGAAATGTTATTTTCTTAGAAGATGACTATATTATGAACTTCATGGTAAGAGTAACATTGTTTTTTAAAGAGTTAGAAATGTACACGATAATAATTTATTGTGATAACACATGAGGAATCGTGCAATCCAAAAAACCTTGAAACAATTGAGAAGTCCAGTACATTGAGCAGATATATTTCTCTCTAAGATAGCTTCACGACAGAACCTAGCACACCCCTTTACAAAGACTTTGGCCACATATAGAGATCATGAGGTTAAATTTGTTGTAGACGTCCTTCAAAGCAACAGATTTATATTGTTCTATCGAGACATTTAAATGTTGATTAATTATAAATAGTTTATTCTTATATTACCTATGTGATACATTTTTGTAAAAGGCCCACATATATAATAGTACTTGGTTTATGGGTCATGTGGAGTTCAGCTCATAGTATTTAACCAAAAAAATTTATGATTTGGAAAATGTTTTACAATCTAGTTAAGTTGAGCGTTCTACTAAGATAGATTATAGTACATTAACTCTATAATATAGAGTGACTTACCTTAGTTAGTAGGTGGAGTACATGGTTAATGTGCTAGTGCATGGAATGCCTTGAAATGACTAAAGTTTGATTTTTAGTAAAAGTACTACATGACCTTTTACTATTATATTATGAGTGCTCTTAATCTTAATAGAGTAATGAAATCATATTTAATGGTTCAGTTATTTTGATCTACTATGGATCAGATCCTATGAGTCAATATATATAGATTAAATGATTGGGTTGTTATATGGTGAGGATGCATAGATTCTCAATAATAGAGTTCATATACACTTTTAAGATAGAATATGTTTATGTGATCATAGTAAACTAATCGATTAGTATCTTTATAGGATTATTAGAGATTTGATCATTTCACTTGAGACCACTTATGAAAAATATCATGCTAGAACGAGATTTAAAACTCGAGTGACAATGGTGTATAAATTAGTTAGATTGTACTTTATATAATTCTACACAACACTGAATATGGAGGGGTAAGACAAAATAAATAATAGGTCAGGGATTATGACATCAAGCAATTTAACATACAAATGGCATTAATTAGAATTAATAAATAATAAATCTGATAATGCTTTAGTTTGTAGGCTTTAGTAATTATTTGGACATGAGTATATTTACCTTTATGATTTTCTGTAATATGATTATATAAAAGCTTGAGGAAGATAGATCAATTTTTTAACTAAGAGTGGAAATAAAATAGAAACATAGATTTATTCAACTCAAATCATTTAGAAATATTGTTTAAAAATTATTCAAAACTAGGACATTAATTATCCAACAAAACCTTAATATAAAAGTGTTGCAATTTAAAACTACAAATATTTTCCAAGAAAAATTATTGACTCTCGTCCCGTGCCAAAGACTCTAAGGGATCGTTTGGTATAAGATTACGAGTAAATAATTTCAGGAATAATATTGCTGGAATATGATTATGGGAAAGTATATGTCTGGAAAGTTAATATTACTTTGTTTTTTACACTTGAGAATGTTATGATTTGATGATGAGAATGTTAAATTACTTTGTTTGTTTTGATGAAATGTGGAAGGAAATGATATAAGTATAATTATAAATTTCTAATTTACCCTTGAACTAATTTATGTTTATGTGAGTATGACTTGTTAGTTAATTTATTTATCATTATTTATTACTTAATTTATAGTAGGGTAAAATATAATTGTTAATTTATTTCTTTGGCAAAATAAAAACTTTTGTTATTTTTTAAATTTCTTTTCTTTTTATTCATTTTTACTTACATGCTTACTAATTTTTAATGGCTAAATGATTACTTTATCAAAATGGTTATATTATAAATTTACCTAAACATAGTGTGGATGAAATAATTAATTAATAAGATATAAATAAAACAATGAGAAAGGATGACAACTGAGAAAAGATAAAAATAAATTAAATAATAAGAATGTTGGATTACTTTATTTATTTTGACACAATATTTATAAGAATTTATCAATTAATAATTTTACCCTTACTCTTGGACTAATATATACTGCTAGAGTTAAAAATAATTTTATCTGTCCAAAAGACTATAAACACATAATTTACCATACCCATATTCATATTGGTGTTTCAAAAATAAAATGATAGCCATATTGGATAATTAGTAAACAAATTTTAATTGATCACATTAAAAACATATTTTAATCGTCCAAATACTCATTGTTTTGCATGTATATAAAAGATGATGTGAGTAAGTATTGATGTTAATTTGGGAAAATCATAAGAAATAATCAATGGGAGATGCCGAGTATGTAGATACCCTTCAATTTCGGAGGGTATCAAGATACCCCCAAATGAGGGTATTTTTGTATTCTGAATAACTAAAAATTTTGAAGCTTATCATACCAAACAACGAGATCTCTAAACTTCATCAACATTCTAGGCATTTGGGTTAAGATACCCATATATCAAACGATCCCTAAACTTCATCCATAATGTACGCATTATCATCATATACTCGGTAACCAAAACTATATATACATAACATCACTACTACGATTGCAAGCACATACAGTACATATCATTCATTCAGGACTTCCGGATCTTTACAGTACATATCATTCATTCAGGACTTCCGGATCTTTCTTATAGAGTATCACATACGGCACTACCATTCATTCATAACTTTCATATCTTTCTTATAGAGTTCGTTGACCAACTTCTATTAGAGCACACAACCATGGCCAGAACTAAACAAGATTACCTATCGATAATTGTTATCTTGTGAGGTTTGTACAAATGATCTTCCTTATAAGTACCACTCCGCATCTCCGAAAAGGTGGAACCAGAAATTAGATAATCTCTCACAAGTCTAACTAGAACGTATACACAAACCCTCTCCCGAAGGATGAGGTAAACAGAGACACTTTCAAAGCATAAGGCAAACATAACAGAGTTGGTGGGTACGTGACTTTAACAACATATAGTATTTTTCGTTACGTAATCATGAGTGAACTACAACATCAACACAGAGTAAACTATAGCAACATAAATAAAACTTCACAAAACAATAATCATCACACAAAAAAACTAGTTTTATTTTAAAATTTTCAGGCACATAAAACACATTGTTACATATAAGGTTTCACTTACTTGATCGCCTGATATAGAGAAGTTAAAGAACAATATTTCCTGAAATAAATTATACTATTCTTATCAAAATGATACGATTGTAAATTCAAAAACTAAAGTTGTAACACAACATCAGGTAAAATCAACACAAAATACCTTCTTGGTTAATAAAAATTATATATTTCTTCTTAATGGCACTATAATACATCAGAGTTTTACCTACGAAATATAATAATCCAATGTTGTATAGGCTGTCAAAACGTGGAAATTAGACAAACACATAAAACTATAATTTTAGTTAAAGTAGTAGTAGAGTCTGGAAAAAAATTTCAAAATTTACAGGACTATTCGGGACATACTCAACATGATACAGTAAAGTTTTTCAAAGTTAACCAGTGACTTCTAAAAATTCTTAAAATTTAAAGAGATCTCTTTCATTCCTAGTTTTTCTACGGTAATAACTTTAACATGTTAAGAGTACTTCATAAAATTTCAATGTTTGAGTTCTGAAATATCAGTTTGTTTCTATAGTGCACAATGTGAATCTAAAAATTTTAGTTTTGTGAAAAGAAACTTAATCTTTCTATTTCCCATACTCACTCACACAAAATCTTTTCAAAACACAAAACATTCATATTTTTAGTTTAGGAATGATTTAAGTTAAGTATGGTGTTCTGACAAAGGATATTTGTTATTAAGATAAAGTCACATAATCTCTTCTTCAAGGTCATGCAAATCAAATGACATAAAAGCTTTATTCCTAAAAGGCTATAACTCGAAACATACCAGCATTCTTGATTTGAAATCAATTGACTCTAAGCCTTTGCCACAACCACGGTCAACCAAGGGTGAACGAAAAGGTTCGTTCTCCCTTTTTGCCACCTAGGGTATTTCGGTGGAGGAAGAGGGAGAGAAAAATGAGAGAATGAGAATGGGAGAGAAGGGTTGCAGGGGAGGGGGGGGAAGGGGGTAGATGATTAAGTTAAAAAAATTTATCATTTTTTAATAAATTTTCAAATTCAAATAGGGATATACGGTTAGAGATGATTTAGAGGAGATATGATTCGATTTGGTTTTTGAATTAAGATTGCAAAGGATATAACTTTAATAAGCATTTTCAAATTAATAAAGTTGGGGGCATTTTTATATAAACAAAAAATGTAAGGATAAATTTCTCATCCAAATTAATGTTTTTGTTATGTTAGGAGATTTTAAACTCTAAAACAACTAATGTCATCATTTATTTGAAATAAAACTATAATGATATAGACGTATCTAAATAAAACCTATAATATGGCCACTATACTCCTAAAGTAACCCTAAAACATTATCTTACATGTCAAAACTCATAATACAAAGTTTGCAGAAAAATTTCATATACTAATCATTCAATCGATGAGTTTCAAGCATACTATACAAATTCATTATACTAAATGTATCCATAACGTCACAGTATAATATAGGGTGCTTACACTATATTTCAAAAGAAATATATGTGATTTAAAGTATCATTCACCCTAATCCTGTAGTATCAGCCGAAAATGAGGGTCTCACATCCTCCCTCCTTAGTGCGTAACACTCTATGTCTTTCTTTCTGGAATTTGAGTTGGAACCTCCTCAAAAGTTGGTCTTCAAGTAACCTGAGAGCTTCATAATTCAGAATATGTGGTGGTTCAGAAATATACTTCTGCAACTTTGACGCATGAAACACATTGTGTACCCCTGCCATCGCTACTAACAATGCTACGTGATAAGACACAACCCGAACTCATTCTAAGACACTGAAAGGATCAATGAAGTGATGACTAAGATTTTCCTTCTTTTCAAATCTCATAACTCTTTTTATCGGGGTAATCCCAAAAAATATCATGTCTCAAATTTCAAATTCCAGGCCTTTTGTATGTATGCATAACTCTTCTCATGACTCTGAATAGTTTGGATTCTTTTTTTAATCTTGTCAATATCTTCGTTGGCTTGTGGACCATCTCTGGACCTAACGGCTTCACATGGTATATTATTGTAAGAAAACTCTGAACAATTTGGTTGCTATTATTGTAAGAAAACTCTATGAGAGGTAACTTATCTCTCCAGTTCCTTTAAAAGTCCAAAACACATGCCCAAAGCATACATTCAAAGGTTTGGATGGTGCGTTTAGTATGTCCATCCATCTGAACATGAAAAGACGTGAAAAACCTACTACAAAGTTCATCGATATATGTTCTCACGTTCCATTCTGGAACCGCTAATGGTTGTAAGAGACTGGATAAACCTTCACTTGTTGACAAGTAAGATATTATTCTACAAGTTTTACCATATTTTGTTTCATATTGTGTCCATAAAAAATGCTTACATAGGTCCTAATACATTTTTTTATTCCGCGAGTGGATTGAGTAAGGAGTATTGTGAGCTTCTTCAAGAATCTCCCTTTTTAGCTCCTCACTATTTGAAGCGCATATCCTTTTTGGAGCATATAGATCGTACCGTCAATTGAGCAAGCTTACCCAAGACATTTTGGACCAAGATCTCCAACTCCAAACTTTCTAGGCCTTCTTGAATGGATTTCTTTGTAAAAATGGGGGTTGTTAAAGAACTTAATTTCCTACTAAGTGCATCTGCTACCACGTTATCTTTTCCAAGATGGTAGTTAATTACATAATCATAGTCTTAAAGAAGCTCCAACCACCTATGTTGCCTCATAATAGGTTGATTTTGAGTGAAAAGATACTTTCAACTCTTATTATCTGTGTAAATTTTGACGCTTGTCCCATAGATCTAATGGTAGTTTTGCTATAGTTGCAGTTCTACATTGTGGGTTGGGTAGTTTTGTTATAACTTTTCAACTGTGAGGAATCATAGGCTATAACTTTCCCTTGTTGCATCAATACAAAATTGAAGCCTACATGTGAATCATCCCTGTAGATAATGAACCCATCACTCCGTACGGCATATTGAGAGCTAGAGATGATACCAATCTTTGTTTGAGTTCCTTGAATCTCTTTCTACAGTCTTCCAACCAAAGGTATCGTGTATTCTTCCTTGTCAACTTAGTCAAAGTGCAGATCTTAGGGAATCCCTCTATGAATCTCCATTAGTAGCCTTACAATCTCAAGAAACTTCTCATCTGATTAACATCCATTGTACGATTCCAGTTCATCATCGCATCTATCTTTGGAGGATGAACTGTTATAGCCTCCTCAGAAACCACATGTCCCGAGAAGGTAATCTTAGATTTATTAAACTTAGCATGCAACTTCTGATCCTTTAAAATCTTAAGTGTTGTTCTAAGATGTTCTTCATGATCTCCTTTACACTTAGAATAAACTAGAATATCACATATGAAAATAATGATAAATTGATCCATGAAATCTAGAAAACCCCGGTTCATCAAGTCCAAGAATGTAGCAGGGTCATTGCTCAACCCAAATGGCATGCCTGTATCGAGTATGAAAAGTAGTCTTCGGTAATTTCCTCCCTCTACAGTCTCAGTTGATGATACCCTGATCAAAAGTCAAATTTAGAAATGACACAAAGCTCTCTTAAGTTGATCAAATAAATCTTATAACTAGTAACCTTGTTCAACTCTCTATAGTCTATGCAGAACCTCATAGATCCATTCTTTTTCTTTACAAAAAAAAAAGTGCCCCCAAGACGAGACACTGGGTTGAACAAACCCATGTCCAATAACTTTGTTCTTTAAGCTCCTTCATCTTCACAGGTGACATGCGCTATAGGGCATTAGATATATGGGTGTCCTGGGAATTAGTTCGATGTTGAACTCTATTCGAACGAGTGGTATGCCTAGAAATCTCTTAGGAAAAACTTCTGGGAAATCTTTAACCACATTCACATCAAGCAGTTCTAACTCCAACTTTCATGTATCCAACATGCTAGTCAAGTAACCTTAATAGACATTGTTAATCAAATGTTTGGCTCATAGGACGAGATGATTCATGTGCAAACACAATCCTTTAATTTTAAAACTTGGTTTACCTGGAGGTTTAAACAACACCTTCCGCTTATTAGATAGGATATTAGCGTAGGTAATAACTAACCAATCTATACCAGTACAAACATTGAAATCACCTATATCCAATAACTAAGAGCAGTCTCAAACATTCTATCAACAGTTGATATAGAACAAGACTTGATGCCCTTGTTTGTACATAATATACAGCCCGAAGAGGTTGACATACAAAGTTCAAACTCAAGAGGTACTATATCCACATTCAATCTCTTAGTAAACGTAACAGATATAAAGGAATGTGTAGATCCAAAATCAAACAAACCAAATTCAGCAACTCCTTGGATTAGAATTGTACTTGACACCACATTTGAAGCGTCTTTTATATTCGCCTTAGTCATTGCGTAAACCTTCCCTTGCACTTGGGTTCATTTCCAATCTTTTGACCGTCACACTTGTCCATCATCTCAGGGCAGTCTATCAGAAAATGATAGGTTCTACCATAACGAAAACATGCTTATATAGACTTAACTGGAGTAGTTTAGTTCAACCTGTCGGTAAAGGTACATCCTAGATGAACTAACTGAACTACTTATCCTAAGGCAAAAAATTTAGAGATTACTACTCAATACTATCCTCAGGAATCATATAACTTAGTGGGAATCTTCATATGGTCTTCTTCGAGATCCTCTTCCAAATCTGGGGCTCTAGGGACAATTTGAGCCTTGGGGTCACAACCAGGTGGGTAGTTCTTGACAACAGATGCTTGAATTTCAGCTTGCAAAAGCCTTTGAACTAAACGTAGAGGTTGGCTAACTTGTTCATCATTAGATCCAGCCAAATCAGTCACATCGCCACCATGCCTATCTGGAAAAAATTCAAATTCCAATCTCACGAGAAATATCTCTTACTATAGGTAAAATCCACCTCCTTACTCTAGGTGTTGGAACACCATTATATGATCCCCTCCTAACGATCAGTGGAGTCAGTATCATAATTGGAAACCTACAAAATGGGTCCATTAACATTATTCTTGTAAATGTAGTAGGGAGTGGAGAAACGTTTGGTTCTGCATCTAAGATCTTCTCGTCATCAATAATCGATCCAAAGTCATTCCAATTGTCCATTTCTAAGACAATCACACAATTCATTCAAAGGATGTATATTAATAATTTATTACTTTGCTCCTAACAAAACAACTTCACAACCCTAAGTTCTAGCACAAACTCCTCAAACTCAAAAAAAATTTCATAAAACATTTTGTATATAGACTCCAAAATTTTAAAAAAGACTTCCATAAAACATTTTTCTACATAACTGTTTATGCCCTAATACCAACTATAATGACTCAAAAATTTAACAAAGATTTTCTTTAATATTTTATACAAAAACTCGCGCAAGCTAGGTCAATTCTTTTAACTATGAGTGGAAATAAAATAGAAACATATATTTATTATTCAGTTCAAATAATTTAGAAGTACCATTTCACAACGATTCAAATCTAAGACATTAATTATCTAACAAAACCGTTAAAATAAAGTGATGCAATTCAAAGAAAGTGAATGAACTCCGAATATTTTCTTAGAAAACTTATTGACTCTTGTCCCAAGCAAGAGATTCTAAACTTCATCTATAACGATTGCATCCTCATCGTCTGAAATTTTAGAATAAAGTGAAGTGAGTATAAAAATATACTTAGTAAGCAAAACTATACATACATAATATCACTACAATTACAATCATATACTATACATATCATTCATTCAGAACTTTCATATATTTCTTACAGAGTATTTCATATGGTGCAAATTCATAACATTCATATCTTTCTAAAAGAGTTCCCTGGTAAATTTCCATTAGAGCACACCACCACACCTAAAATATAATAGAGACTACCCTTAGTAATTGTTAGCTTGTGAGGTATGTACAAGTGATATTCCTGACGAGTACCACTCCGCACCTCCCAAAAGGTGGAACCAAAAATTAGATAATCTCTCATAAGTCTATCGGAACACACATACAGACCATCTCCCAAAGGATGAGATAAACATAGACATTTCTCAAAGGATATAAGGTAAAAAGAATAAAGTTGGTGGGTACGTGACTCTAATAACAAAGAGTGTTTTTCCTTACGTAATCATGCGATAATCTTTCTTATCATATAACACATAATCCTTTACAAAATCTATATTCGCACACCACAACATCATCACAGAGTAAACTATGGAAACACAAATAAAACATCCCAAAACAACAATCATCATTGGGAAAGCAATCATAGTTTCATTCTAAAAAATTTAGGCACATAAAACACATTATTACATATAAGGTTTCACTAACCTGATCACCCGGCAGAGAAGTTAAAAAACATAATTTCCTGAAACAAATAATACTATGCTTCTCTGGCCAATAAGATTGCAAATTCAAAACTAACGTTATAAACGCAATGTTGGGTAAAATCGTCACAAGATACCTTAGGATTAATAAAAATTTTAAAATTCTTCCTAATAGTACTATAATACATCAGAGGTTTACCTACTAAATTTCATAATCTGATGTCATTTAAGTTGCCAGAACCTGGAAACTAGGTAAACACATAAAACTAGTTTTCAATTAAACAGTAGAGTGTGGAAAAATGTTTCAGTATTAAAAACTTATCCAAAATTTTTAAATATTTACGGGATTTTTTGGGAGATACTCAACATGGTACATGATAATTTTAAGTAAAATTGATTATCTCGATATAGTAATAGCCCTAAACTTAAATATTAAAAGTTCACCTTTTTTGTGACTTCCAAAAATTCTTAAAAGTTACATAGATCTCTTTCATTTATAATTTTTCTATGGTGATAACTTCAACATATTAAGTGTACTCCATAAAATATCTAGCTTAAATTATCAACCTTTGAAATCTGAAAAATTAGTTAGTTTCTACATTGCACAATGTCAATCTGAAAATTCTAGTTTTGCAAAAAAAAAACTTAATTTTTTTATTTTAATTCACACTCACTCGAATTCTTTTCAAAACACATATAAACATTCATATTTTGAGTTTAGGAATTATTTATGTTAAGTATGATGTGGTTACAAAGCATATTTGTTCTTAACCTAAAGTTTCCTAATCTCTTATTCAAGGTCATGCAAATCAAAAGACATAAAGGTTTATTCCTAAGAGGGTATAACTAAAAACCTACCCGCAGTTCTTGATTTGAAACCAATTGACTATAAGACTTTGACACAATCACGGTCAACCAAGGGTGAACAAAAAGATTCTCTCTTTCTGTAATCTAGGGTTTTACACTCGAGGAAGATGGAGAGAAAAATGAAAGAATGATAGTGGGAGAGAATGGTTTCCGTAGGGAAGGGAGGGGGGCCATAGATAATGAAGTAAATAACCAATTATTGTTTTAATAAATTTTCAATTGAAATAGGTATAAATGGTTAGAGTTGATTTAAATGAGATATGATTCAATTTAGTTTTTGAACAAGATTGCAAAGGATATAGATTTATCAAAGATTTTAAAAATTTAAAACAAAGAAAAAATTTTGGTTATCTATTATTCATCTAGAAATTTTTTTATATAAACAAAAAAAATTAAGGATAAATCTCTCAATCAAATTAAATTTTTCGGTTATGTTGGGAGATTTTAAACTCTAAATCAACTAATATCATCATTTATTTAAAATAAAGCTTCAATGTACATAGACATATCAGAATAAATCTTATAATATTGTCACTATACTCTTAAAGTAACCCTAAAACATCATCTTCCACGCAAAATCATAGAAGACAGTTTGCCAAAATATTTCCTATACTAATCATTCAGTCGGTGAATTTCAAGCCTACTTAACGTCATAGTATAATATAGGGTGCTAATACTATACTTCAAAAGAAATAAAAGTGATTAAAGTATCAATTTCCCTAACCTTATAGTATTAGTAAAAATGAGGGACTTACATTACCCATTTATTTACCCAATACCACTAGTTTCATTAATAATTCTGTGAATAAACATCACTGAATATATTTTTTGTTCTTTAAATTACACTAATAACTATATTTTGTTCTTATTCTCTCCAGAGCTCTCCTGTCTCTGAGTCGCCTTTCTTGTTTCAGTACAAGCTTTTTCTTCCCTGCTTTCATTAGCAGTGAAAGTTTAGGTTCATTTATTGCTTGTATGATACCGGTGGGTTTCTATCTGAATGGTTGAGGATGAATTTATTTGTCGATGGAAGGAACTTTCGTTGATGGAGGAAGAAGATAAGGAGTTTGTTGTGCACCATGACGATGTTTCAAAAGATGAAGAGAATCTCTCGTTATGTTTGGTGGGAAAAGTCATGACCACTAGATTGATCGGGAAGGAAGTACTTAAAAACTCACTCCAATAGATTTGGAGGGTCGGGAAAGGGTTTATGGTAGAAAAAGTGCCTACGAATGTTTTCATGTTTAAGTTTCGTCATATGGTAGATCAGCGGAGGGTCTTTCAATCTGGCCCTTGGTTTTTTGATAAATCTCTCATCATCTTATCATTTCTAAAACCTGATTTGAGTCTAGATTTGATCCAGTTTGATAAAGTAGTGTTTTGGAAACTGGTGAGTTGTCTCTATTTTTCATGCCTTTAGATCATGTTCATAGCTCTGTGCGTCTGGCACTTGGTTCTATGATTAGAATGAGTGGTATGGGGAGTGTACAACTTTCACATGATCTTACATTTTCCTCAGTTTTTCATGTTCCTAAATTTGCATTAAACTTTTTATATGTTAGCCATCTTGCTAAATCTCTTAACTATGCTGTCATTTTCTTAGCTGATAGTTGTTTCCTGCATGATCTAAGTTCAAAAAGGATTTTTTTCAGGGGATATGAGCGAGACGAACTATACTACTTCGAGGACCCACCACCTCTCCAGCCACCAGATTCAATATTACAGGTGGCTTCATCTATTATTTTTTATTTCCTTGTTTCTTTTTCTGCTAAAGACATACGCCTTTGGCATGCCCGTTTGGAACATGTCAACTTTCAGTACCTTGGTTTGTTATTTCTCACTTTAGTTAATGCCTGCAAACATTTTCATTTTTAAATTCCAGATTTGCCAACTCTTAAAACACTGTCGAAATCCTTATATTTCTCGCATGCATAGGTCACCTGCTTTGTTTGACTTGATTCATTCTGATGTGTGGAGGCCCTCCCCTGGTATTTCTATGTATGAACATCGTTATTATGTTACTTTATTAGATGACTTCTCTAGGTGTACTTGGGTTTATTTACTTAAGAAAAAGTCTGAGATCTCGAGTGTGCTTAAACAGTGTCTTACCCTGATAAAAACTTAGTATAATATTGTAACGCATGGTATTCAGTCTGATAATTGGGGAGGTGGAGTACATTACTAGTGATCTTGCCACTCATTTATCCAACCTTGGTATTCTCTAGCAGCTTACTTGCCCGTATACCCCTAAACAAAATAGGGTAGCTGAGGGAAGAATCGTCACCTTATGGGTGTTGCCTGATGTCTTCTAAAGGGTGTGATTGTTCCTCAATCTTTTTGGGACATGGCTGTTCTAACAGCCACTTATTTGATTAATAGGTTACCTAGTAGGATATTGGGGGGAAAGACTCATTTAGGTGTTCTTCATCTTGAAAAGCCTCTTTTTTCATTCTTCCTAGAGTTTTTGATTGCGTCTTCTTTGTTCAGGACAAAGGCCCTTCTCGAACAAAGTTGGATAACAAGTCCATTCGGTGTGCTTTTACAGGTTATTCTTCCAAGTCAAAGGGGTATCGATGTTATGATCCTTCCACTCAGCGTTTTCTCAACTCCTTCGATGTGATCTTCTGAGAGGATACCCTTTTCTTTAACATGTATGACGTTAGTAGGTCTCATATTTCTCCTGTTTAGGATTATCCTCGTCCTATTCCTATTATTGATCCTACTTCTATGGATGTTCCTATTACTAACCCTACTTATATGGATGTTCTTGTTGTTTCGCTACTTTACCTCATGTTGCTCACGTGTATAGTCGTTGCTCTCATATTCCTTTGTAGGATTCCTCATTGAATGAAGGTACTGATCCCTCTTTCTCTCCTCCCCCTCGGCGATATCCTTTAAGGGATCGTCGTCCTGCAAACCATCTTACCTTATCTTGCTTTACCAATCACCCTATTGAGAAGCATATTTCATATAATGCTTTGTCTCATTATTCTCAAGGGTTTATTAGTCACGTTGATTCTACAGCAATTCCTAGATCTGTGAGGGAGGCAAAATTAGACCCTCGATGGGTGACTGCTATGCAGGATGAAATGTCTGTCTTATAGAATAATAATACTTGGGACTTGATTGCTCTCCTTGAGGGAGAGAAGACAGTTGGTTGTCGTTGGGTGTTCAAATTAGAATATAATGTAAATGGTATGTTTAATCGATACAAAGTTCGTCTAGTAGCCAAAGGCTTTACTTAGATTCCAAGCAAATATTTTACAGACACATTTACCCCAGTTGCTAAACTTATTACTGTTCGACTCATTATCTCTCTTGCTGTTTCCCACTCTTGGCCCTTGCATCAGATGGATGTCAAGAATACTTTTTTGAATGGCGATTTGGATGAAGTGATTTATATAGATCCTCTACCGTGGTTTCGGGCTGAGGGGGAGTATTTTAGGAAAGTTGTTCATTTGAGAAAAAGTAATTTCACAATTTGCCATTAGTCTGTATGAACTGGGGGATGGGGAGAAGTTGGGAGGTTATGTGGGAACTGTAGAGGAGGTGGATGAAGGATTGAATGGTGAATGTTGGGGCGATACTTGAGGGTGCATATTGTAATAGACATTACTAAACCTTTAAGGAAAGGGGTCAAGGTTCATATCGTGAACGAAGGAGAAGCATCTTGGATGCAACTCAGGTACGAAAAATTATCAAATTTTTGCTACATGTGTGGGAAAGTAGGACACACACTGAAACAATGTGAAGTGGACTCCATGAATTTATCTGAAGAACAATATGGTCCGGGTATTAGAGCTTCTCCACCTAGAAAGTATTTTTTTACAAAATGGGTTGCCCAAGAAGACAAGAATTATTCTGAGGTAAGGGATCGTGGTAATCCAGGTCGGGGTCGTGGGAGAGGTGTTGGTCATTTTGGAGGTCCTGTACATTGGTCTGGCGATAGGGAAACTCAAATTCCCGACGTATCTCCGGTGAATTTGAATGATGAGCAAATCTAGGAATCTGATATCTTGCAGGAGGAAATTAGAGTTGTTGACGGAGAAGAGATTTACTCGAGGAAATAATGTCAATGTTGCCTCAAGGTCACCATAAAATATGTCTAGTTTGCCATGGGTCTTAGGTGGAGATTTCAATGATACTCTTAGCACGGAGGATATATCAGGTTGATGCTCTTACGAAACTAGTAATTATTTTAGTGATATTCTTTCCGTAAGGTTTTTGATGTCTCTCATCTTAGAGACATGAGCTTTAGAGGAGTGCTTTCATGTGGATCATATAGCCATTATTCTCATTGTATCTCGTCTCTCTTCCAACTTGGTTTGAATTCAGGGACGGGAACAGATAAGACTAGATTCGAAAAGATGTGAACCGAACACCTAGATATTATTAAGATTGTTAAAAATAGCTGGATTGTACTCATTCCACAATTGAGGCGTCTTCGTTGGGGGCAAAATTGGATGGCTGCAAAGCCGTCTTTGATAGTTAGGGGAAATAGACCTTTAGTAGTGTTTGATGTAGAATTGATCAAATGCAAAAGGAAGTCTCTCAGATATTCGAGTCCAATCCTGCTCATCAAAATCTTGAAATTATTCGATCAAAAGAGAAGGAGATTGATAATCTTCTTCTTGCGAAGGAAATTTATTGGAAAGAGAGATCAAGGGAGAATTGGCAGAAGGCGGGGGATAGAAATACAAAGTGGTTTCACAATCATGCCTATGGTAAAAATGGTGAAAATAATTGAAGGGTTGGGGGATGATCAAGGTGTTTAGACTGATGACCTGAATCGTGTGGAGGAGATTATTTCTAAACACTTTGCCGACATTTTCAGCTCTTCCAAGTCCTCCGATGAAGCAGTTAATAAGGTGGAGCAATATGTTCTGGTAGTTGTTACGGATCAAATAGGGCTTTGATGGAACCTTTTACGAAATCAGATATTTCTTCCGCTCTTAATCAGATGTATCCTATGAAAGCCCTGGTCCTGATGGATTTTTAGAGATCTTCTTTCAATGGTATTGGACTATTGTTGGTTCTCAAGTTTCAGAAACATGTATTAACAGTCTGAATAACAATGTTGAGATGGGAGATTTCAATTATACCAACATCGTTCTCATTCAGAAGAAAATCAATCCAATCAAAGTGGTAGAGTTTTGACCGATCGGTTTATGTATCGTCATCTATAAAATAGCAGCGAAAGCTTTAGCTAACAGACTTAAAGGTTTTATGGATGTTTTCATTTTAGAAAATCAAAGTGCATTCATCCCAGGTAAGCTCATTACAGATAATGTGATTTTGAGTTTTGAGAGTATTCATCATATCAAAAATCTGAAGTGGGGAAATAGGGGATGATTGTTATAAAGATTGATTTGAGTAAAGCCTATGATCGAGTTGAATGGATTTTCATCAAGAAAATTATAGAGAAGATGGTTTCTAAGTATGGGTGGATTAGAAAGATCATGAACTATGTCCAAAGCGCTTCATTCTCTTTTTTTATTAATGGCAATCCTAGAGGTCTTCTTAAGCCTACTAGGGGGTTATGTTAGGGAGATCCCCTATCCCCATTTTATTTATTCTATATACGGAAGCTCTCTCTTCTATGATCAAAGATGCTAAGACTGAGAATATTTTACATGGTGTTAAAATTTCGAGAGGCAGTCCAAGTTATCCCATCTTCTCTTCGCTTACGATAGCAATATTTTTTGCCCGGGACAATGTGAATGAGGCAGCGGTTATTAAGTCTATTCTAGCGGATTACGAAGTGGCTTCTTGTCAGAAAATCAACCTCGACAAGTTGGCTTTACCGTTTAGCCCTAATTCTCTCCAGGAATCGAGACAGTACATCCATTTGATTCTTCAAATCTCCATTGTCCAGTGTCATGAGATGTATCTGGGTCTCCCATCCATGGGGGAAGAAATAAAAGAAAACTTTTTTTCTTGTATTAAGGATAAAGTTTGGAAACGGTTTCAATCAGGGAAAAAGTCTTTATTGAAAGCTGTTGTGCAAGTGATACCCACTTACTACATGAGTGTGTTTAAATTTCCTGCTAATCTATGCAATGAACTTAATATGCTCTTTGCCAATTTTTGGTGGGGTTTCTACAAATCTAACCGAAAAATGCATTGGATGTCTTGGAATAAGCTGTGTACTTCTAAACATGATGGGGGCTTGGGTTTTAAAGATCTAGCTCTTTTTAACAAAGCTATGTTAGCCAAATAGTCGTGGAGGATTCTGTCCAATCCCAACTCTTTAGTGGCGAGGGTGCTTGAAGGAAAATATTTCAATTCTTGCAGTTTGCTGGAAGCTAAAGTGGGAAGGAATCCTTCTCTTATCTAGGGTAGGGAATTATTGGCCAAGCGCATTAGATGGAGAATCGGCAGTTGGAGCCTAGTGAAGATCTATCACGATAATTGGTTGCCTCTCCAGTATAATTTCAACCGCTTTCAGAGCCAAAGCTGCATAGTGATTCGCGGGTCTGTGAGCTTATTTCTTCAGAATCGGATTGGAACTGTTAGGCAGATCTTTAACCAGTTTGAGGCTGATTTGATTCTCAGAATCCTTTTGAGAATGGGAGGTGGAGAAGACAAGCTCATTTGGCATTTTGAAAGAAGTGGTAAATATACACAGTAAAATCTGGTTACAAACTATCCAGGGAGTTATTAGATTTGCGTTCTTCTTCGGACATCAGTGAGAGAAGAAAATGGTGGCTGAAAGTGTGGAATAGTAGGGTTCCAAACAAGATCAAGCTTTTTTCTTGGAGAATTTGTCATAATATTATCCCTTCAGCTGACAATCTTAGCCGGAGGGGAGTTAAAGTGGACAATTTATGCACACTTTGCAGAAGAGTGGAAGATTCTACTTTGGTGCCCTATGGTTTTGCAAAAAAGACAAATCTTTCTGGAATTTTTCTCTTTTTGCTGGGAGTTTTACCGGTTCTTACTCAGATGCATGGGATTTAATGTCTCAATTTGCTGAGTCATGCACTGAATCGGAGTGGGGAATGCTTTTAACGCTGGTTTGGGCTTGGTGGATGGAGAGAAATATGTTGATTCATGGGGGAACTTCCCAAAACCTTGATTCGGTGATTCAAAGGGCCATAGATATGCTTGAAAATTTCCATCATTTCAATAGTAAGGGGTGCTCTAATAATCCCCAGCCAACTGGAGAAGTCGGGCAAGATGAGGTCTGTCGCTGAGCTATCATCAGAGACCATAGAGGTTCTCCTGTTTTAGCTCTCTCAAAATTTGTTGACAGGAATCTCTCTCCCCTACTTGCTGAGGCGTCGGCCATTGTTGAAGGGTTAAGAATTGCTAAATCTGCCGGAATCCAACCAGTTATCATCAAATCAGATTCTCTTAATGTGATCAAATTACTGAAGGGAAGTATTAGCTCGGAGCAGGAAGTTTCTTAATCTGATCTATAACATTTCCAAGGAATGTGAGGATTGGAGAGTTATGGATTTTGTTTTCTGTCAAGAGAAAATTTAATTCTGATAGTGATTGTCTTGCCAATCAGGCCTTGGAGTCGAAGGATTGTTCTATTTGGGTGGATTCTTTTCCTGGGCTTTAGACGTTTTTTTTAAATCTGATTGTCCTTATTTTCATTGTAATTCTTTGATTTCTGAATAATAATTTCTCCCCTTTGTTTGGGTTTAAAAAAACTATATTTTATTCTTTAAATTATCTTCATCGCTCTTTGATTTTTAATAAAATCACTCTACTGTGAGTTTATACAAAATATGAATTTCAAAGGCTATACCTTTCCACACTTTAGATTATGCGTACATATATATATAGATCATGCATATAAAATTTTCATAATTTTCGCATGAACTATTCGTTAGTTTGTTCACAAATGAGGTTTATTACACACAAAAATAAGTGCATACAAATATACAGCATTTAGATTACATGTATCTCATTTTTATAGGGATTGTTTGGTTCGTGTAATCTAAACTGACCATCACAATTCAATTATTGATAATTCAATTGTTTCCAAAATATGATTGTCGTGTTCGATTGTGCATTAATATGTAAATAAATTAATAATACTAAACTAAATTAAAAAAATAAATTTTAATAAAATAAAAGATATATGAAAAATATTTTCACATGCAATTTTAACATTAATATTTAAATAAATTAACAATACTAAACTAAATTTAATAAGTTAATTTTAATTAAATTAATAAAATGGGAGGGAAAGTAAAAGAAAGAAATTGATTTTGCTTTATTTCATATCAGGGTATGGAAGTAATTTCATTTAATATTAGAATTGTAATTACATTGTAAATTAAAGATTGCTTCTATTTTCTGTTACCTTCAATAGATTTCAAATATTGTAAATTAGGATTGTATACAAATTAAAATTATAGCCTGATGTAAAGACTAGATGAATGCTCTTGCTATGCACGATTTTAAGAAAATTTTATACTACATAATAGAAAAATAGACATGAGTGAAATCTTGAACATTATCAATTAACGCGCATAAATAAGAATTTATCAAATTAATTGTGTCAACCAATTAATGATAGTCATACCAAAATTCTTTTTAATAATTTAATTTTAGATGGATAAAATTATCTAAATTTATTTTTAACTCTTGACTCTTTTAATATTTTACAGATTATAAAATACTCTAAATAAATATATTAATTTAATTACAAAAAATTTATAATAAAATAATCACGGAGATATCACGAATCAAACTAGGCCTAGATCTAATATAGGATATCAACATAACTCCCTACAGTAATTTGCCTTACAGTAGAACAACCTTGGTAAGTATAACGTCACAATGACAGGTTAGGTTAGTACTCTACTACTACTCAAAACGACGTTTGCAGTTCTAGCGGTAAAAGAAGCCCAGACTTACTACAGTACACTCTGCACAGGAAACATCGGCTTTTTAGAATTTGAGCGGAAGAGACGAGAGGGTAGAGAGCCAGAGGTGACTAGGTGGTTGTTGCCTCTTCTTTTTTGTTTCATTCTTCATTGTAGTTGCTATATTCAATGCGTTCATCTAGTTTACAGTGAAAAGTCCAATGTGGGCTCGGCAGCTTAGTGTATTAGATCGATGGGTTTCCGTGTGCATGAATAGTATTTTTTCTTAGTTGAACGAGTGAAACACAGCTTTAAGGGACAGCGGACACTGCTATTCTGTTATTTCTGCCACCACTATTTAGTTAGAAAAGATTTCCCGGAGAAGCATGATCGGAGAAGTTTCTTACCTTTTGCATGTCAAATGGCTTGAAAGAGAACGTACATCCTGTGTTTCGGTCTCTCTTTACGATGAATCGACTCATTATTAACTTCTAATTTCGTGTTTTGTGTTATTTTAATCCGCCAACAGGCTATTATTATTGTAATTGATCTTAAGTCTTAATTCTTGTTATTACGGAATAAAAAATGACAAATCTGTAGTGTCTTTTTCCCATGTATGGTCGAATCTCCATCATAATGTTCATAGACATGTGAGATGATTTTTTAATTGTCATTTGAGAAATTGAAGGCTGTAATGGTATTCTTTAGTGGAAAATCATCAGGTAGATTCACTGTGGTGCTGCAAGGCATTCTAGAAGCAGATTTTTACTTGTTTTTGAGCAACTGAATTATACCATATCAACTTTATTGCCCATTCCTTATGAAAATCCCCTAAAGCCGATGGAATTTGACCAGATTAGTTGGTCGCTCAGGTAAAGAAAACATACGTGGTTAACTTCTGATTTCAGTTGCTATTATTTCATACTGGACCGGTAAGAAAACTATGGAGGGAATTTATCAGGAGTGTCAATGGAGCAGTAGTTTATTTGTCTTTTATCTGCTCCAACTTAGTTATTAGATATAGATTTTCTTTCTAAGTTAGAATAGTGATAGATTTCTGTAAAGAAACTTTAATTGGAAGAATAAAAAGTGTATGTTCATATTTTCTTCTTTTTGGTTGCGGTAGTTTCGTAAATTGAATTAGGTCGATACAAATATTTTATAATATATTGGTGACATCTATAGTCATCATAACTTATATCTCACATTAGGCTTCCTTCGTCCTCTTTGAGACAATGTCTGTTTGAGGTCTTTTTCTTTGCTTCCTCTTTGACAAGTTGTTGTTGTCTATGGATCTATGAGGTCTTCAGAGGGTGGTATGTTTTCAACTAAGATAGATAGATAGAGAGAGAGAGAGAGACAGAGACAAGATGGTCATGGCTCGTAAGAGAGAAGCTTGTTCAAAGTGCATCCAAAGATGTTTACAAGTTCATGGGAAGAATAAAAAGTCATCAAGTGTTACTTCGTTTTTCAAAATCATGTATGGTGATCAGTTCTCTAAAATTCTGGTATGTAACATTGTGCTAGTGTCTTTCTTGATTTAATTTCAGTTTCTTAGTTGGTGATTTCTCTTATTTTTGTTATTTCAATTTCCATGTCATTTTTATAGTATTTGATGATTCCTTTCTTTTTCACCTTGAGGTTCCATATGCTCTGAACTAGTATGTTAAATAGCACTTCAAATGGTAAAGATACATGCTTTACCAACTTAAATAACGTGAAGCTGTTCTGTGTCATAACTTACAGTACAAGATTTGGTAAATTCCACAGAAGTTTTTGATGTGGATATAAATATAATTTCAGTTTTGTGAGCTCCGCTTAATATGGCAAACTTAATGGAGATTGATGTAGTTCTGTCATTATCAGGAAGATTGTTGTGGTCTTTAGAGGAAGTCTTCTTATTGAACTATATAATTTCCTTACTGTTACGATGTTATGCATTTGTTTCTTAACTACATTACTCCATTGCAGTTCTTGCCTCCTAGATTCGCTGGTACAGTGTCAAAGTTGGTTAATAAAAAAACTTTTCTTGAGGATTCCTGTGGGAAGCAGTGGGAAGTAACAATATCCAGTTGTAATGGGGCTCTTGCTTTTCAAGAAGGATGGAATGCTTTTTCATTAGACCATGGCCTAGAAGTCGGATATTTTGTCATTTTCGATTATATAATAGGATCCAACTTTGTTGTTAAGATCTATGATAGATCCGGCTGTGAAAGAGTAGATTTTTCCGAGAATGGCCACATTAAGAAAAGAATGAGTAGAAGTAATTCTATGAAAGTTGGTCCGTGTGGCACAAGTGATGTTTCCATGAACGGTAGGGGTTCAAACGCCTCTGTTGTTTCTGGGTCTAATATAGAGATATCTCAAACATACCATGAGAAAAATGATGAGCTCAATGTGGATATGACTGCTGAAAGAACTCGTATGTGCGAAAGCTATAGAGGTTCTCAGCCTGAGTTTAAAGTAGACAGTAATGAGGAATTACAGTATATAATTTATCGAGACCTGGGAGGTGCACTGGAAGAAGATAGAAGCCCTCTATTTGACCTTTTTACCTTTGAAATGCAGAAGAATAGTTCTGGGGCTGACATGATTAATAAGGATAGCAGAGACAAGCTGATTCCTTTTCATTCTGAAGAATCAACGAGATGTGAAATCGATGATCTCTTATTGGATAAAGATTTATTAGCTAAAGAGGTAGCCGAAGGAGTAAGAGCTGCAAATGCATCTGATAATAAAGTTCTGAAAAATAATTCCTCTAAAAAGGTGGAGAAAGGATCAGTTCCCAATAAATACTCTTGCAGGGACAAGGCCTCTGGGCATCTCTTGATCACACCTGCTTTAAAACTTGATAGTGCAAAGGAAGTTACTCTTGAGTCGAAAAAGGAAGTTATGAAATGTCAGATTGGTGGTGCAACGGGCAGATCGTCACCTAGTAAGATTTCGACTTTTTCTTGTAAGGGCATCCTGAGTTCAATTTCATTATTACACTTGTAATACGTGTGTTCTCAGTATGTGAGTTTTCTTCTTGAAAATTCAGCAACATCCAGAAATGATCGGATGATAGTATCCCAAAAGGAACATAGTTTGCTCACCCACAATAGTCAAAATGCTAAGCGTAAACTTGCTCAAATGTCAGAGTCTTCAGATCATCAATCTGGTTTGTATTCTAGTCTAATTGGTGTGCGTTTCATTCCTGTTAAAGCTTTCAGGTCTACCAAAACTGCTTTTTTTATGATGGCACTTGTAGTCTCTTGATCAATGTTTGATATATATATCTGTCTCATTAGCAGCGGGTAAAATGGTGAAGATCATAAAAGAAGAGCCTAGTGAGATGACTAGAGGTTTGTGCTACCTTTTGTCGATAACTTAAGCAAATACAAGCTCAGCTTTATTTTTACCATCTTTATTGCATTAAAAAGTATCTCCTTTCAAGCTTGTTTTTGGTGTGCAACTGTTTGCTTAGTTGTCTATTAATAAAGCTTGAATTACATGCATGCAGGTGCTGGTGAGTCAAAGATTATCAAGAATAATCAGAGTTCAGATGTAATTGTAAAGGATATCAATCAAGTTCATAAAGAGATCAAAACTGAAGTTGTCAATTCTTTTGGCAACGTGGCACCTCCTAGATACATTATCTCCTGTTTAGTGGCTAAAAGTCAATCCTTCCTGGTATGTTCTCTGTTGTGCATCTAGTGCTTATGTTCACATGGCATTACTATTGCTTTCAACACTTGTGCATAATCTGTTGTGTAGTTTTTTTGTGGTAAAAGCAAAAGTAAGACTAATGTTATGATAATGGTAAAGCCAGTATCTACTAAATTAGGCTATATTTTTATACCCCAACCGCCCTTTTCTGCTGAAAATTTCAACCTTTTAGTTTTACCATAACCCGGTGGACTGAGACTTCCAGCTTAGGACCTTATTTTTGTTGACTTCTATTCTTTTGTACTTGATGTTTGTATAGGAGTTGCCGATGTGCTTACCGTCATCTTCTTTAGGAGCAAGGACAATAATGCTGGAAAGGAAGGTAGTGTTTCTACGAGATCCGGTAACAAGACTATGGCCGGTTCTGTACCATGAGAGATATGGCGTCAATGTTTTGACGAGCGGGTGGGAAGCTTTCAGCAAGGCAAATGATATTCAACCAGGGGACGAGTGTGTATTTGGAGTTGAGAATGAGACTGAGGACATATATGAAGTTAGTATTATGAAATCTTAAAAAATAGTCCTTCAAATGCCTTGTTAATATTATTGTAAAAAAGAAAATGCATATTTTCCTGATATAAGTATCTAACCCTTCTAACAGCCTGTTCATTTTGTATTGATATTTTCAACTTTATTCTCGGTTACACCATGACGGTTGACTTTTGATGTCAGTTAGTAAATGCACACATACGATGTATGTGTATTTGAATGTATTTTAATCATATGTGTATTTAAATATATTTTATTTGAAGTCATGATTATTACTTATAATCTTATTTGTTTATTTGTTTATGTCAGTTAAAAGTATATGTATTTATCCCTTAATAATTGAGTAAAATTATTGTTATTATTTATTTGTTGATACATATTTGTCCAATGAAATTATAAAAAATATCATGTATTTTTTGAAAAAATGAAGAAGAGTATATTGTGGAAATGTATTTTAAAAAATTAAAAGAAAATGTGACATTAAAGGTCAATAATCTATTTTAAATTTTATTTCAATTGTTTTGTTAAAAATTTATTTTTTATTAATAAAATTTGTGTGACTATATAAAATACTAAATGTATCAACATATCAAATATAACATAATTAAAATCTCTAAAAGTATGTTGTAATTTAGTTATATTTTGAAATATACTATTTAAAGTTTTTTAGTAATAATTCACGATCCATGTACATTTACAAATAATTAGAACGTTGCATTTTTTTCTATCACTTTTTAAATAACATGTTACAAATACTCAAATTTGTCTAATTAAAATTAACTTAAAATTTATTTATTAATTAATTGTTATTCTTTCAAAATTATTAATCAGGTGAATGAGGTGAATGAACTTAAAAAGTTAATGCACGCTTTCAATTTCTTATAGTTCTAATAGTAACCAATTATTTAATGCTACATGTAAATCATAAGATTATTTTAGGTAATATATTATAATAAGTGGATAAAATTATTCAAAAATAATTCTCATATTCTCTTAACTTTTAATATATTATAGATATAATCCGTGTTTCAATGAAGGGAAAGAACATTTTTCGGTCATGTATTGGATTTCCCTAAATTCTAATATACATTAATATTTAATAATTATAAAGAAACTCTTTTGAAGTAATATTAGTACAACAAACATTTTTAAGTAAATTTTTAAGTATGCACATTCTAATTTAAGCATACATATTAAAACATGAAATGAAAAGCTCAAAAAAATTATTATGCAACGTTCCGCAACTCCAACCTCACAAACATATGCTGATTAGGCAAAACGCACATTTGTAAGCCATAATCTCTAATCTAATAGTAATACCTAGTAGTCTACTATTTTAGTAATAATGCTTGTAATTAATTAAAATATGTTTCGTCATTTTGAAATAAGTAATAAGAATTGCTTAGAAGGATACTGCGTAAACGAGTCGAGTGTACACTATTATTTAACCCTCAGACTTGTGCTAAGAGGAAAACTCATGCTTCGGCAGAACGTTCATAGTTATACACTTATTAAGGTGATCGTATAAACATATCACACTTGTAATATATGACATTTCGAATACCCTCATTTAGAGAGCTTCCACGATTGAAGATGTAGTACCTTAACACCTTATTGTGATCTAATAATGAAGACTCTGAGTTTTGATTAAAAATCTCACTCCCACATAAATTTAAGACGTCGGTTTTTATTACTGTGAGTTACTAAGTGTAATCACATAATTAGCCAATTTAAATTTTAGTGACATATCTTTAATCATGCGCAATTAGTATTTTATGTTAATACTTTTTTCTGAATTCTAATAATAACACAACTAAATTAAAATAATTAATTACCAAACAATTTGATTAAAAGAATTAAAGTCTAGGAAGATATTAAAATTAAAAATTATATTTTAATCTACTCAATAACATGCTTCCGGATTATTCATTTTATGCTCTCTAATCGATTATGCTTAATCTTATCTTTGAATGTACGATCAAATAACCTTTATTTTTAAAAATCTAGAGAGATCTAGTATTTTAAAGTGATGTGTATAAAATAAAATTATCTAACTATGGTAGGACATAAAACACAATATCTAAAATAGTAGGGCACAAAAGATTAAATATTAAAAATATCTTGGGAGAACATCATAACCCTAATTCTATCTTAAAGAAAAAGGGTTTAGACATGACCCTCCAGTCCCACGATAGTCTACCACTGCTTGCATCCACGCTTGCAGCAATCGGTACCTGCTAGCTGCCTGTACCCGCAGCCACCACTGCCCAGACGCGATGTTGTTGCTGTTTCGCACAATAGCCCACTGGTGGCGCGAGGCAGCAGTTCCCCCTACTGCTGGTGTAGGGTAGGGGCATTGTCGTTGCTGCTTTGCGTAGTACCGCACGTGGGGCAGCGGCCTGCTGCGCTGTCTCATCGTCTTATATGTTATTGGACTTTTCTTTCGGATTGCTTTTGGATCCTCATTCGACTCAAATTTTTACATTATAAAAATCCTAACTTTCATTAGAAAGCTTACTAGAATCTATGAAAAATTAAATTGTGAATCTTGGGAAAAACAAATACTTCTTAGGTTGTCTCTCTAATTATATAACCGGCAAAAAATTACACAAACATCTAATGATTATGCAAGGGGGATAAAACCAAAATAATCATGCAAAAAAAGTTAGGGTTCAATGACTCTAACTATTCATAGAGTATTCGTTCTAGCAGTAGGCATCCAATGGATAAATTAAAGTTGGGGCTCTGGTATAAATATAGGAATTATCGCAGCGAATTTTATCCCAATCTTTAATTTATAAATTAGATGACCCAATCTACGCTATACAAACGAATCCAAAGATTACCATTGACACGTGAACTTTAAAAATTCATCTTTTCCACGTTAAGATTTGAATCTCGATATGCACATGAATCGATGCTCGATCTGCATAACAAACAGTGTGAAGCAACGCCTCCTTGCAACTGTTCGAGTCGACTACAAAAAACATAGTGCAGAGCTATGTAAGATTGAATCGATACCTTGATATCTTTCTCGTTATTCTTTAGACCATTAACTAATTATGAGTGTGTCGGCACTTAAGAAAATATCTCTCTTTTCACTCATAAATTTTCAGCTAGAGAAGGGTTCTTTAGTGTTGCCTCTTATCTCAATTTAATGGTGTCCAAAGACCTGACCTAATATGAGAGAAGCATCTTGTTTACAATAACATTCAACGACTAGGGTTGAGAGATCAATCATAGCCAAAAATTATATCTCTAATTAAAATTAATTAAATGATTTTATATAGTAACTTTTGTTACTTAAAATGAGACCGACTTGTTGACTACTAGGTATCCATGTTATTCCTATTAACTATATGTCATAAAACTACCTAAACTTTATAAGCTAGCTTGAGAACTATAAGGATAAAATATTCTTGCCCATATGATCAATAACTCGACCGATGAAATCCCTGATAAGATTTATTAGTTATTTATCACATTTAATTCCACTATAAAATTGTAACTGAACTTCAATCTCATTTTGTATTACTCGATGTAAATATCCTCAGCCTAATATTCATATAATGTTTCTCCTCCATAATATAGCATGTGTATAAGTAGACGAAGTACCCTCAAACTAAATTTATACACTCTTCATATCCTTAAGTTTTAAATCTTGTTCAACGGATCAACCATGATAATTTTACCTTAAGTAAATTTATCAAATCTCTAACAATTCATTAGAGATAGTTATCTTAGTTTACTACGATCACATAAACGAATCCTAGTTTGTTTCGCGTCCAGTTTTTGTTAACTTTTCGCGGTTCAGTTTGACTTGTTCCTTTCAAATTTTGTATTTGGATCGGTCACATTTTTTGAAACATCACATTTGTGGTTTGGTTCGTCAGAACCCAGTAATCGCATAATTGGATCGGTTACACTCCTATCCCTTATGTCCTAGGTGACCCACGTTCTACAAATGGTTGGGACAAAGATTCGTTTAACTTCAAAGGCTCAATAATCTTTCTTCAATATAATTTCCTTAAGTCGTATCAGTCACATCTGACTCAATTTATTTGTAAATTATTATTGTCCATTTAGAGAAATTAAGAAAAAGTTCAAATGATGTAAAATGAAAATATATTGTTACATATGTATAACTTGATAGTTTGTTAGATTCAGACGGACAAAAACATTAAAGGATATTTTAGTATTTTAATTCTTTTTTAAAAATGATTAAAATATTGTATTTCTTAACTTAATTCCAAAACTAAGATAGTTTTAGACACATCACACAAACTCGTCTTTGCAAGATGTGATTTATGGAGGATGGGGCTCCATTTGTTCTCGTCTTTTGTAAATACAAGAGGAAGTTTCATTTGAAATCGTCTTTCAATTTCCAAAAAGTGGAAATCGCATTTAAAAAGATGATTATTTTAAGTGATATCATCTTTGCATATGATGATTTCACTTAATCCATCTTTGAAAAGTAGACCCGCGATTTCAGCTAAGTCAATAACCTATTCTCCCTCTCTTATTTCTCTATTCTCCCTCTTCGGCGACCGAGTATCCCCCATCTCTCATTGCCTGTTAGCCACAATTTCACCATCATTTTTCTCTCTCACTCTCACCTACAAAAAAGCTTCTATATCTCTAAAATCACAAGCAAGAGCTCAAACCCTAGATATATTTTCTAACTCATTCAATCCTCTAAAATTTGTTACTAAACTCTTGAAATTGTTCATTTTTATGAATCATGTATGACATTTCCATAAAATATGTAATATCTCTCGCTCATTATTCCAGCTCTCAAATCCTAGATTTCTAACTCATTCAATCTCTCAAAATTTTTTGTTCAACACTTGAATTTTTAGTTTATGAATGTTGTGTTCCACCAAATTTAATAGCTTTTTAATGGGATGATTGATATTGAAATTTTTTAGCTTGTTGTGTGTTTTTCTAAATTTATGTGCTGATTGAAAATTTAATTTCTGAAATTTGATAGCTTTTTTATAGGATGACTGATATTGAAATTTTTTAGCTTGTTGTATGTTTTTCCTAATTTATGTGTTGATTGAAATTTTTAATTTCTAAAGTTTTATTTATGAATGTGTTGTGGGTTCTAAAATTTTAGTTAAAAGTTTGAATTCGTAAATTGAATTCTAGATTTAATATTCTGAACTTTTCTATATTGGTTAGTAGTTTGACGAATGAGAGAAATAATTATAGTAGTTTTATGTACATGAATGGTAATATCATAGACGGTTCAAATGGAGTTTGTTATGACGTCCTTCAACTAAGCAAATTGTAATTAATAAGGAGATTATATTTTACGGGCTCTATCATATTTTATGTGAAGCACTGCCAATTAACCGCCTCAATTGGAAGTTTGAGATCATTTATCAATTTCTCATTACCCTTAGTGCTGGGTCATTCAACTATGTAGCATTTTCGATACAGAACAATTATTACTGTGCTGCGATTTTCTCTGCCAAACACAATCAAATGTTTTTGGGAAAAAATGCTAGAGATGTAGGAGGTCCTAGCATAAACTTGTATGACGAAAATATGTGTGGACTTGAGATACATGATAATGCACCGAGTTCTCCAATCTATAAAATGAAACGTATCCTAGAGTCCGAGAGAGTGCACCTAGTATTCCGACACATGAAAATGCACATAGTTCTTTGCCACATAAAGATGCACGTACTCATTCCATCCATGTAGATCGATCTATCCCTCCATGTAGCTTATTCTTAAGAGAATTCAAAGAGATAGATACTTGTAATGCTAACATTGATGAAGATGATCAGGCTCAAGTTGATGATGATGTTGTGAGCCCTTCACTTAAAATACTCGAGCATGAATCCTCATCACATTTCCTTACTCACTTGGACTGGGATGCCATTTATGTAAAGTTAGATAAAATACCTATTCAACGTCCTAAGATATGGAATGAAACATATGAATTATACAAAGATTTACGTTTTGAGAGTAAGGTGGACCTTAAGTATGCTTTGGAATGATACTCAATATTCAAACATCAACATTTTAGTGTGGTAGGTCATTGTCAAACCTTTGGGTTATAAAATGCAAGAAGTCTTTCGAAGGTTGTCAATGGACAGTTTGTGCATATAGTCACAAAATGCACAATACGTTTGAAAAACCCAATATACCGGACCTCACATATGTGTGTATGCAAGACTATGATAAGATCATTGACAGCTAGACTCAACATTGATTGCACGAGAGTTGTAGAGTGTCATGAAATTAGATGCATCTACATTTGTTAAAGCACTTCATCAGATGGTGAAAGATAAATTTAGATATGATGTGCACTATATGAAGGTATGGGGAGCAAAATAAAAAGAACTTGTTAAAGTTTTTTATGATTGGGATCAATCATACCAATAACTCCGACGTGGTTGAATATGCTTATAAGATGAATTTTGGGACTATAGTTCAATGGAAAACACATGACATTGATCTACTAGGTGTGTGATGTTCGGATATGTGTTCTGGTCCTTTATTGCTTCGATATAAGGTTTTAAATATTGTAGATCCATCATTCAAATTGATGGAACATTTTTATATGGCAAGAAGTATAAATGGACATATTTTCCAATCGCACATGCTATAGTTGAGGTAGAAACTGTAGATAGTTGTAAATGGGACTTGTATACTTGAGGTGTTACATTACACAGAGGGATGGAGTGATGGTAATTTATGATCGTTATGTTGGAATAAAAGTTGTAGTACATAATCAACAAGTTGGGTGGTCAGAACCATTAGCCCATCATAGATATTGTTTGAGGCATGTTGCTAATAACTTCAATGACAAATACAAGGACAAGGCTCTAAACATTTATTCTTTAAAGCAAGAACACAATAGGAACAACAGAAGTTTCAACTTTTCATGGATGAACTAAAAAACATAAACAGTCGGTGTATTCAGTTCTTTGATAATTCTTTACGGTGATAATGAATTGTTTGAGGTTAAAAAAGGCCAGAACAAACATTTTGTAAATTTAAAGGAATGATCATGCACTTGCAACAAGTTGTAATCATTTGGCCTCCCATGTTCCATTCTGTTAGCAATATGTGCACATGCTCGCATTGATAATTCACAATTCATTGAACATTATTACCACATATCAACTCTTGGTGAATGTTATAAGCCACAGTTCAAGCCCCTTCCATATGAACACTATTAGGCAATATCTAACTTTCTAATAGTACACCATGATCCAACTAGGATGCGAGAGAAAGGTAGACCCAGATCCTCACGTATATGAAATGAGATGGATTGATGATAACCATATACTCAGAGCAAATGTAAAATTTTTAGACAAGAAGGACATAACTATAGAAATTGTGCTTCTCGTAATGGAGGAAATTTTTTGAATGCCTTGTAGCCTTTGATGCATTTATTTTACTTGATGTATTTCATTAATGTTTTTTACTTGGTGTATTTCATTATTACAACTCTGTATTTCATTCAAGATTTTGAACTTCATCTTGTGCAATGTATTAATATTTTAGAGGTAGTATGATGTAATATTTGAATTATATTCACTCTTTGAATTGAATGTCTATATTTACTTTTGATGTAGTATTTGAATTTTTATATTATATACACTTGACCGGGGTTCTCATTTTCAGGATATTGAGGTAATACCAAGGATCCTAGACGATGTGATAGCTCAACATTGTATTTATAGGAGCAATATAGATCCCAACATGTTTGGAACCATGAGGATTCTCGTGCTTTTACATTGTCGTTGCCATACTGTAGTTGTACATCAGACCACGACACTACATAAACGTCTTATTCCATATTTGGTGCGTCGGGGCAGATGGACTTCCACTGCTACCTCCTCCATTATGTATACAATAAGTAAACTCATTGGATTATTTAATTTGTAAGTTATCATTTACATGTATGTAACTATACATTTTGTCTCGTAGATGGAAAGCTTTTTTTAGACTCATAGAGACCTCTACCCATGTTCTTGAAGTGTATAGATTCGTCTTAGACAGACAAACTCCAAATCAGGTAACATTATTTCATATTATGTATAAGCAGTTCTCGAATTTTGTCATATTATTTATAATATACTTTTTATAGGTTATATGGAAACCTTATAATGATATCATCCACGCACTTCCTAAATCTTACATTATGCATAAAGGCATGTAGAGAACTCTCTCTCCCCTCATTTGCTATTATTTAGTGGAATGACATCGACTTGATCGTGTTTTCAGACAATTCGTATGATTCAACGTATGTCTGACATTGACTTGAAGGGCAGACAGGAATTACATTGGGGCATCCAACATCATGCATACATTCAGAGATGGACTAATCGTAGAACACACGTTGCTGAGGAGAAAGTGGATGAAAATGGATATGACAACTCGACAATGCTATCAGAGAATCATATGATGATACATAACTCAAGAGGGAGGAGGAGATAGAAGGAGTGCCTGAAACTTTGAAGATGCGCCTATTGTGGAAGATGCTCCTATTGTGGAGGAAGACACACCTTTTATGGTTACCGAATGTGTAAATGATGAAGGAGGTGCTAATGAAGAACATGCTAATGAAAAGATCCGTCACAAGTAACACAACTACAAACATATGTAAGATGTCCATCAAGAATTATAAGACGACCAACGTGTGGAACATGATTGACTTATTTGATGCTTTAGTCTTAGTATTGTGTGACAAACATTTTTAGCATACTAGTTAACATATTTGTAATGATCTTTCTAATCATATTGGATTTGTAATTGTCTTTTTAATCATATTGAAGTTGTAATGATATTTTATTTTACTCTTTATGTTTTATGATTTGTTAAAAATGCAAGCTGCTTATTATTTATGTTTTGGGATATAAGATTAAAAGATGTTTTGCAAGCTGATTTTATGGTTATGCAGGTTTGAATTGGGTGAAGCATGAAAAGTATGATGGGGAAAGGAGTTAACACTAAAGTTGTCTTTACAAAAGACGATTCCATTTGAACTAATAATGAAATCATTTTTGCAAAGACGATTTCAAAAGCAAGGGAAATCATTTTTTCAAAATACGATTTGTGTTGTTAAGGATATCATCTTTGCAAAAGATGATCTGTGTAGCTAAGGATATCGTCTTGACGATTTCCAACATGGCCTAATAAAGTACCTTACGTTTGGAATATTTTCAAAATCACCTTATTTTTGGAATTTTTTATCACCATATTTGTGTCAAAACACCGACATTAAATGGACATCTTCAATTATTGATTAACTTTTATCTACTCCCCAATTATATGGAGTATACACATCGATCACGAATCCAAAACAGATCCTATAAGGGGTTGATAGATTGACAAATTAGTAAAGCAAAACTGAACTAATATTTTATGAACTTGAGCAATCCTTCAATTAAGACAATAACTAAACCATTTCATACATTATTTTGCCCATCAAATGCATTTGATTATGCTAATGAAATATAATACGAAGAGATTTCTTGTACGTACTATTAAATATTGAACATATAAATGCGACTAGACTATATTTAATAACAGTCATCATTAAAAACTTTTACTCAAAAGTAAGGGAAGGAAAAGATATAGTCTTTCTTACATTTGAAATAATTATTAAGGCAAATACGAACAATGAACATTTGGAAGGGCACAGGCAAATTATAAAAACATATAAAACAAATGGTTTTTTTTAAAAGGGCTATTTGAAGAACATGTTCGGAAAGTTGGGCCAAGTTAAGGAATTTCATATTTCAGGAAGTATTCTATTTTTAAAAAATAAGTAAAAGAACGATAAAAAAAGTTTTATTTTTAAGAATGATATTTTTTAACTGTAAAGTTTGTTTTGATAAACTGTAAGAAATTTACTTATAGGTATATTATAGCATAATTTATAAATCATAATATATTTTAGTATACCGTAATATATTTTATAAATCATCTGTGATAATTATGTTTTGTGATATATTATCTTACAAAATCACCAGTACCAAAACTTTGACCAACATTTTAATCGCTAAAACCCCAAAAATTCGTTGCGAAAACCTTTCACAGTGAAATTATATTCGTTGCGAACTTCGTCGCTTTTGCTTGCTCAACGAAAGTCTTTCGCGATGAAATACAGATCTCGTCGCGTTAACCTTTAGCGATGAAAAAAAGGGTGTCGAAAGGCTTCCGCGATGAAAATAAATATTGGTTGCGAAAGGGTTTTCGCGACCAAAATAAAGCTGGTCGTAAAAGGCTTGCGCGATGAAAAATAATTTGGTCGCCAAAGGTTTTTCACGACCAAAAAAAATTTCATCGCAAAAACGTTTTTGCGACCAATTTTCCTTTTCGTCACAAAAAGCTTTTGCAAGAAAAAAAAACTTTCATCGTAAAAACCTTTTGCGACCAATTTTTTTTTGTCGCGAAATGTTTTCGGTGACCAAGTTTTACATTACAAAATGTTGTGATAGTAATTAATATCACTGTAATGGCAATTAATATCATCAAAAAATTTATCAAACTTGATATTTTTCTAAGACATACATACATACATACATACATACATACATACATACATACATACATACATACATACATACATACATAGATACATACATACATACATACATACATACATACATACATACATACATACATACATACATAGATACATTTATGAATCATAATTCATTACAAAATTTGTAGTTCATTACAAAATCTTTGAATCATAATTCATTACAAATTTTGGTTCACAAATGTATCCAAAGAAAAATAAAGAGAGTATTAGCTTGATGTTACAAATACAAAGCTTAACAAATATTCTATAGCTCATGTTTTTGTTGTTGAGTCATCGTCAGGAGATGGAAAACCGTTTTGACGAGCCCAATCAAGTAAGCTTTAAAGTTGGCTCTCCATCAACTTGATTTGTTTCTTTAATTCTACATTTTCAACTTCAACTTGACTCTTTTTCTTGGAAGATGTCGGTGGGGCTCCATGTCCTAGACCTTTATATCGCCCAAGGACTTCTTTAACTATCTCTTCTTCAAAGCGAAGTGTGACATCCTGAGCGATAGGCTCATCTCGTAAAACCACATGTGTTCCTATGTAACATCACAATGAGTCAAGTTTTAAATTAAAACTAACACTATTATCTTTAGACAATGAGCATCAAGCAGAAAGTATTCAAACATCATCATCAAGCACTCTCAGATACAAAGTGATAAGCACCCCCTTCACACACACACATTGAAACTAATACCATGAACTTGTAGAGATGAAAACCAAACAACTATCTGTTTCTATTTCTATATAGATGGAAAGTTAAAATCATCATATAATAATATAGAAATTGCAGAAGCAAGAAAAAGGGAAAACAGAGACTCCTTCGTCGCTGCCTCCATCTTCCTTTGTTTCGCTACAAAATAAAATCTTCCACCATTAGAAAATCTGTCAAATAACTTCATTGAATGTTGAGGGTCTGAGTTGAACCTATTAAACCAAAGAAAGATGGGGGAATTTAAACTGTTTTTGGTATGTTATGGGTGTTTTTTGTATCAGAAGAAAAAGCATGATAATGTTTACAAAAGGAATTTGAAAGAGCAACGACAAAGTTGGCCGCAGGTATTCCCTCTTACGCCTTACCGGTTGTAGAGCGAATCAAGATCTGTCGAAGTACGAAGGAGCTTCTGAACTTGCTTTAGGATCTTCATATGGAATCATTTATACACCGGCAGTTTCCGAATTTCAGGCTTCATTTTACTTTTCTAATTCTATACAAAATCTGTTTTCCTTACTATTTTTCTTCACTTCATGTGGCCTCATTTAATGTTTTATTCGTTTGATGCTCACATTTTTCTTCGCTATAATTTGATCTTGTACTGTGGCACATGCCTTTCACACACAAAGAGATGTCATTATTTGAAAATCTTGGTTGTTACACGAAGATTTTTGTTCTTGTGGTATCTTGTCAAACATTTTTTACGTAAAAAAAATAACAAATATGAATTTCATAATTTCATGCAGAACTTTTCAACATCATCAGACAGAAGAAAGCTCAATGCAGTTGAGACTATGGAATTAGTAAGGCTGGTGTTGAAGCATAATAAGAAGGGTATTTTGGAAAATTAATTGGCTGAGGACAAGCTGGAATGCACCAAAGAAATAGGGATCTTGCGATGGTTTAATTTGCAATATATGAAATTAAAATATATTCTTTCTTTTCTTGCTTGAATGTCTTGTATTGCTGGAAAGCCAAATTTGTTTGCTTCAAATGAAGCTCCTAATTTTAGTTACATTAGGTGGACTCTTACGAGTGCATTTTTTCCTTTCATCGTATAATATAGATAAAGACCTTGCCTTGAAAATATATACTGAAAAGCGCGAGTTTGAGAAGATATTGAACTACTCAAAGCAGGTGAAAGCCTGTTTTATATATTGGTATAAATTAGCCACTTATCAAACTTATATCATATTAGTACATGGATGTAATGGTGTGGTATTGTTTGAGAAGTGAGTTTGTGACTTCAAAAGTTGATTTAAACAATTATTTAACAACTACGTTGTTTGCAGTATAGGATGTGGATTAAAATTGCCACTGATAGGTGTTGAAAAAGATTTTTGTGGCAAGTGTTATTACCTTCTAATGATGTAGTGAGCTTTGCTTGATATGAATCGACTTTATGCTATGCATCCACAGGAGTTCTTCCCTAATGGAATAAGCTACTTTATGAATCGACCTAATTAGTATTGTTTCTGGGAGCAAGTAGAAAAATTAAGCTACTTGCTTTAATATGTGTATTTTCTCATAATGGAATAAACTACTCATAGCAAGTAGTTTTTGACTCTAGCATGATCATTTGTCAAGAATATTAAAAATTATTTTGTCTAAGCAAGTAGTTTATAAGATTTATTTGGTTTGAGCAAGTAGTTTATGTAATCACTCAATTCAAGTAGTTTTTTATTCTGACATTTCATTTGTCTAGAATTTTAAGAACTACTTAATCTGAGTAAGTAATTTATATAATCTATTTGCTCAAGCGAGTAGTTTTTTACCCTAACATTTTCATTTATCCAGAATGTGAAAAACTACTTGATTTGAGAAAGTAGTTTATATAATCTACTTGTTCAGACCAAGTAGCTTTCGCCTTATTCACTTCCGTTTGTCCATAATCATAAACACTACTTGGTCTGAGCAAGTAGTTTATAAAAACTATTTGCTTAAACAAAGTATTTTTTGCCTTATTCATTTTCATTTATTCAGAATCCTAAAAACTACTTGCTCTGACCATGTAGTTTATAAAACTACTTACTTAGTCTAAGAAGTTTTTATCTTATTCATTTTCACCTATCCAAAATCCTAAAAACTACTTGCTCTGGCCATGTAGTTTATAAAAACTATTTGCTCAATCTAAGAAGTTTTTGTCTTATGCATTTTCATCTGTCCAAAATCATAAAAATTTCTTAGTTAGAGCATGTAGTTTATGAAAGTTACTTACTCAGACCAAGTAGTTTTTGTCATGTTCACTTTCCTTAAGTATGTTAACATTCTTACTTGACTCTGGCAAATAGATAACATACACTATCTTAAACACATAAATAAATCATGAGATATATAACATTTTACATAATATATGGTCAATTATACATTAAAAAATACAAGTCTGAATGCTATATTAAATATTCATAATTTATAACTATACATTCTGAATAATAGTCAACTAGCTATACACCTCTTGAATGATTAACAAGTCTATTGTCATCTTCTTGCGAAAGAACCCCATTCTTTTCTGGGTGCATAGTGTTAGATTGATTACACTCAAACAGAACTCGATAAAATTAAGAGTGGAAATTCCAAAATCTGAATTGTTAAGTGAGAAAGTAACTCATCAGAACATTCAAATATATGCATTTAGCATCATTTATTAGATAAAATATATGCAACCTCTACATTTTCACCGTACATATATCTACCTAAGTGATAGTAACACCTTTCACATAAGATACATGCAATCTCTATGTTTAGAGCTAGTAACACCTGCGACAAGAAATACATGGAAAACAAGGTTCTCAGAAGTATGAAATGAGAATATTTGACAACAAGTCTTTGAAAATATTAATTCTCATACCCTATCCACTGTCTCCCAGTTCACAACATAATTAGCTTTCAAACCAGCAATATAATAGAGTAATTTAGAATCATCATTCAAATTTGAAACCAATTGAGTCTTTGTCATATAAAGGTAATCAACGAAACATGTGCCTTTATATAATTACATCACATTAGTTTCTAGTCTCTTCTAAAGAGTGTGAATTATTGTTGAAAATACAATGATGTCAAAAATAGCTCTCTTCAATTTAACTCTAGCACTTGATTTAGAATCAATAAGGAAAGCAACTTATAGTAATGTAGCAATTAAAATCCACTCTCTATTGTGGAAGCTCTCGAAAATCTGGGAACTGACCATGTTTTCACTCATAAATTGTACTCATAATCGCCAAACAAAAACAACTATGTGAGATGATTTATTCTTTGATTTGAGCTAATTACAATGCCAGAATCAACACTTACCAAATCAAAATAAAAAATAACAATCACCCACATGATTTAAATGGAAAATAAATCAATGGCATTTCTTAGAATAAGAAGAACAAAATTGACTTAAAAATGATCAAATGAGACACCATATCTAAGAACTGCTTTCAACGCCTCAAAATTTTGGTTAGGCCTTTTATCAAATAGTTGGTGTGCAATTTGTTTTTCATCATTTTTATTTGTATTCTAAACTTGCAACAATATCAAATATATTTTCACTATAGCAAAAGGTAATAATATTTGAGAACTCAAAAAGATTATGAGCAAATAATATATTTTGATAAAGGTGTAAAAGATTATGAGGATCATTTTCTTAGGTTTCCATGCTTGCTCCAGATGGATAGAGCTCCACTAGTCCCCCAGGACAAGGTCCAAGGTCAAGACCTCCTAGCCTAAGCTGAAGGTCGGTGAAAACTGACAATGAGCTATAAGTGGGAACACCACAACATGAGTTGCATGAGGCATAGATCTCGGGAATCGACAAGGTGGTGTCCTGTCTAAGCAGCTCAAGAGGACGTGCGGCCACGCCACTATAATCATTACTGGCCAAAAGTATACTTCACCAGCTGGGACACATGTACTATTGAGATTTCAGCATCAACAATTGGCATCATCTGTGAAAATGAAAGTAAGTACAATTTCCTTCCTTAAATTTCTAAGATTTTTATTAATTATTCCCCTCTGTAAATTGAAAAAGAAAGATGAGTTCGCCATCATCATCCCAATCAGACGAGATTCCTAATGAAGTGGAAGACCAACCTTCCTCTTCCCCACAAAGAGATTTACCTACCACTCTGACCATCATGAGGCCGAAAAAGAAAGATTATGTGTCCTCACTCTTCGAAATGGTTAGGAGAATAAGGAAAGACATGGAAGCCCTCACCAAAATCATAGCCACCTCCTATGTTGGGAGACCCTTCTACCACCTGCAGACATCACACCAGCACATTGGAAAACCCCTACTGTTTTCTTCCATATGCGAGAAATAGGAGAAGGAAAGACCTAGGAAAAATGGGGAAGACCCTCGAGGAGAGAAGGATAGAGAGGCCCTAGACATTGAAGAATGAACCAAAGCCAAGGAAGATGGGTCAACTAAGGTGACCAGGATAGTGGAGATAACGAACAACGCTATTGAGATCTTTGAACCATGGCCCCATATATAAAAGTTACAAGAGTAGATCGAAGAACAGAAAAGGCAGCTGCAGCAGACATCTAGAACTTCAAGAGAGGCTTTGTTGGGACAGATAAAGTCCCATTATTTTAGGAAGGTTGACCTATTACCTAAGTTTAATATGCCCTCCATTACTCCCAAAGCGAGGATAAAGGACCTATTCAAGCACTTAGAAAATTTTAAAGTGTGGATGGACCTGCACCACATCCCAGAACCCACGATGTGTAAATTGTTTCGCCTAATGCTCGACGGGCCTGCTCAAAAGTGGATCGAACGGTTGAAGCCAAACTCTATCAAGTCTTTCATTAAGCTCTCAAATTTATTTGTTTTACAATTTCTAGGTCAGAGAATAAAGAAGACCAGTATCCCATCTGATGATCGTAAGGTAAAAGTCTGGGGAAACCTTAAGGGACTACATGAACTGTTTGAACTTGGAAACCCTACAAGTTGATAACGCGAGCAAGGATACCCTCGTGGTTGCACTATAGAGTGGAATCACCCATCAAAAAATGAGTCGGTCATGGACAAGTATGACTCTGTCTCTCTCACGGAGCTATAGACTAGGATATATAAAATATATAAGTGCTGAAGAGGTAATCTACACCGAAATAGAGCTGGAAAGCGCCAATAGCTAGACCTCTAGAAAGGAAAAAAGGTCCACAAAGACAAGAGGAGCCAACCTCCAAGGCATGTCAAGCCAATCCTTGTCTCGAGTGGAGCTAGTCCCCCTCTCTCGAACAGGCGAGAAGGGAAGAGTCCCTACCTAAGGGCCAATTCAAAGCCTACACCCCCTCACGACCAAAATAAAGGAGATTTTCAACGTGATCAAGAATCATAACATTTTGAAGCAACCCTAAGTAATAAGGACCCTTGATGAGAAAAAGGATATCACTAAGTACATCAAATACCACCACAACTCTGGTCATACTATAGAGGGATGTTTTTACCTTAGGAACTAGAATAAGGCCCTTATCCAAAGATTATACATAAAGAGATTATGGCTATCAAGAAGAACTAAGGGGAATGTATCCCCCGGGAATGTATCCCCCAACCCTCCAACCCCGTAATGGCGACAATGATGATCTTTTGGGCTAAGTGACTCCAACTCTAACCACAAGAGAAATGCTTCGGCCTGAGAATATATTAACATATTACCCTTCGTGAATATCAGTGACAAGAGCGGGATATAAAATTACTATTTTATCCCACTAGTTAATTTTTTTAACTCCTTTATTGACTGTGAATAAGAAAGACATAACAGTGAATCGTCTCGTACAGTTCACCATGTCTTATTCATTGATATATTTAATTGAATACTTGACCAAGTTAATTTATTCACACACATCAATAAATCATAAGGTTTTATTGTTGCATTTTCAATCTCGTCACGAATTTTCATATCTGTAAATCATGTAACTCTAACATACCTTAATCATGATCCTAACAGTTGAGGTATTATGTGACAATTCAAACTCACTCCTTTGGCATATCAAAGATTATAACTAACTATGTCAAGTTTCATATTCACCTCAGGATTAAGGTAATTACAAAAATAGCTCTATAGGTGTAACAATTAGATTTAGAGCTAATAAACTACTTTGCTAACTATTAGTTACTGGTCTATTCAAAATATTTCATAACATGTCTAGGTCAACCGTTAGAGTCTCTACCTAACAGTCATAATCAGACTCAATTTCCTATTCAATTCTAAGGCTGCAAATGACATTCTGAACTATTTTAGAAGAGTTTGTCTAAAAGATCCCTCAGTCTTTGCTCTTCTTACGTTCACAATAGTTTCAGGACTTGAGTAAATAATAAACACACTTTAATTAATAGAAAAACATTCATTCATTCATTAAAATCAGTAATACAAAATGTCTCAGAAATAACTAATTACTCATAAATAGTCATTACACCCTATTTTATGGACATAATTTCAACACCATCCTAGCCACAGGATGGAAAATATTGATGCCAGAAGGGTGAACATACCATGAGAGCAAATGAACAGGAGATCACCTTCAATGTCTTTAGTGCCATGTAGTACCAATGAGCAAATTGAAGAATGTGCTGCAATATCTGTACCGGATTCTATAATGATGAAACCGTTGTACACTGGCTGTAGCGATTCAACTCTGCCAAAGTCATCCTTAACAATTCTTTATGAAAGTGGTAGTGATGAGGAGGAAGCTAAAGCTACATGGATGGATGCAAGGCAGGACAACTTCAGAATTGGTAAACAAATTAAATTATTGCAATTATCTAAGAGAACATTTTAAGCCCCCATTACCATCCAGACAATTACCACCCTTGCTGGAATTGAAGCCCTTTCCTGCACACTTAAAGTATGCCTACTTGGGTAAAAATAGTACACTACTCATCATCATCTCCTTATCCTTGAGTAGTGAGAATGAAGAATTGTTGCTTGAGGTAAAAAAGAGCTAATGGTTGGAAAATGGTCACTATAAAATGGATAAGCCCCTCAATCTATATGCACAAGATACTCTTGGAGGAGGTATGTAGCAATTCTATAGAGAAATAAAGGATGATGAACCTAATAATGAAGATGTGGTAAAAAATAAGATCATCAAATGGTTGGATGCAGGCATAATCTACCCAATCTTTGACAGTACATGGGTTAGTCTAGTTAAGTGTGCGTCGAAGAAAGGTGGAGTTATTGTAATAGCAAATGAAAGCAATAAGCTAATTCCAACAAGGATAGTAATTGAATGGAAGGTGTGTATGGATTGTAGATAGTTGAATAAAGTCACTAGAAAAGACCATTTTCCCCTACGTTTTGTTGACCAGATGCTTGATAAACTGGCTAGAAAGGAGCATTATTGCTTCTTGGATGGTTAATCGGGATACAATCAAATTGCCATGGATCTGAAGGACTAAGAAAGGACTTTTGAAGAGTGTATTTTGGTCTTTGCAATGCTCCAACAAAATTCCTAAGGTGCATGATGGCCATCTTCATAGAAATGGTGGAGCAAACTTTAGAGAATCATACTTAAAATGCTTGTTTGTTCTTGAGAAAGTACTTGAAAGATCTAAAGAGACCATATTTAGTCTTAAATTGGAAAAAATGCCACTTCATGGTTCAAGAAGGTATAGTCATAGGGAATAGAGTTTCACTAAAATGAATAGAAGTGGATAAAGATAAAATGAAAGTCATTGATAAGCTCCCTATCCCTAGCTCAGTAAAACGAATTAGAAGTTTCTTACTTAGGACATGCAAGTTTTTACTGAAGATCCATAAAAGATTGTTCTAAAATTTCAAAACCCTTATGCATGCTATTAGAGAAAATATAATTTTTGATTTTACTGATGAATGCATGAAGGCTTTTCTTGAGCTTAAGAAAGCATTAGTTACATCACTTGTTATAGTAGCACCCGATTTCGAGCAACCATTTGAGCTCATGTGCGACGCCAGTGATTATGTTGTGGGAGCAGTGCTAGGGCAAATGAAAGGTAAAATATTCCATTCCATTTAGTTTGCAAGTAGAACTCTGTATGAGGCTCAATTGAATTACACTATTAAGAAAGAACTTTCGATTGTTGTTTTTGCATTAGATAAATTTAGAGCATATTTAATTGGTGCAAAAGTAACTGTTTTCACGATCATTCTGCTTTAACTAATCTATAGAAAAAATTCCAAGCCTCATCTTATTATATGGATCTTACTGTTACAAGAGTTTGACTGAGAGATTAAAGATAATAAGGAAACTGAGAACTAGGTAGTAGACCACTGATCTAGGTTAGAAACTGGAGAGAAAGCTGTAGCAGAATTAGCTATAGCATAAACCTTCCTTGATGAGTAGTTGTTGGCAATATCAACAGTAAATGATCCTTGGTTTGTTGACATAGCCAACTACCTGGCAAGTGGAGTTCTTCCCCCAGAACTGGATTCACGAGGATATAAGAGGTTATTTCAGCAAGTAAAAGCTTATTATTGTGATGATTTATACCTTTACAAGTAAGACCCTGATCAAATATTTAGGAGGTGTGTCCCTGAGAAAGAGATCCATAGCATATTGCAGCATTGTCACTCCCTATGGAGGAAATTTTGGAGGGATGAGAACATCTACTAAGGTGCTTTAGCCTAGGTATTTTTAGCCCTCACTCTTAAAAGATTCTCATTAGATTGCTAAAATTTTTGATAGATGTCAAAGAACAAGGAACATATCTCAGAGATAGGAAATACCTCTCAACAACATTTCAGAGGTTGATCTTTTTGATGTTTAGGGTATAGACTTTATAGGGCCCTTTCCCCCATCATTTGGAAATTTGTATATACTAGTGGTAATGGACTATGTGTCAAAGTGGTTGAAATTACAGCCCTAGCAACCAATGATGCCAAGGTGGTGATCAAATTCCTTCATAAGCACATTTTTACTCGGTTTGGGACCCCTCAAGAAATCATCAGTGAAGAAAGCACTCACTTTTGCAATAATCTTTTTGAAGGTCTGCTAACCAAATACGGGGTGAAGCATAAGGTTGCTACAGTATATGACCCTCAGACAAGTGGCCAAATAGAGTTATCAACTTATGAATTATGGAAAAAGGTGGTGAGTCCCATCAAAAAAGATTGGTCCATGAGGCTAGATGATGCATTGTGGCATATATGATTTCTTATAAGACACCTTTGAGAATGCCTCCCTATAGGTTGTTCTTTGGAAAAGCTTGCCATTTTTACCTTGAAGTTACAACATAAAGCTTTTTGAGTTGTAAAAAAGTTAAATTTAAACTTGCAGGCAACAGGAGAAAAAAGAGCATTGCAATTGAATGAGTTAGATGAATTTAGGTTACTTTCCTATGGGAATGCCATGTTGTACAAGGAGAAAACAAAAAAATGGCATGACGAGAGAATCATGCGTAGAGAGCTAAAGCTAGGGGAGTAAGTGTTGTTGTTCATCTCAAGATTAAAGCTATTTCTTGGGAAGTTGAAATCGAGATGGTCTAGGCCATTTAAGTTGATCAAAGTCTACCCCTATGGAGCTGTGGACTTACTAGATGAAAAGACTGGAAACGAGTTGAAGGTGAACGAGCGAAGAGTTAAACAATATTGGGGTGGTGAGGTTGATAAAGTGAAAATCTCAACCCAACTTGGTTATCCATGACGATTAAAGCCCAAGTCAAGATAAAGACTATAAATCAAGCACTATTGGGAGGCAACCTAGTAAGTGTTTTAACTCCATTTTTAATCAATTTTTTTTATTATCTTAGTTTATTTTGAATTAGGCTAGAATATTACATTTTAGGTTGAGATAGGTTATTCTAGGAATAAAGATTTATTTCTTCAAATGTTATCTTCATCATAAAAGTAGAATATTCCTCTCTACTGTAGGATATCATTGTTGAATGTTTGATTTTATCACAAAATCTTACCCTTAAAAAGATATTTTTCAAAATGGTTGCAGGAGGAAATCATATGCGGGTTCATTGTCAGGACAGTTGGCAGATGGAAAGACGTTTATTGGTATTGACTATTTCAACACTGGGAAGAAAGTGCTAAATCATTGCATATGCTAGCCAGCAAATATTCCCTCCAATATATGTGCCCAAAAATCAACCAAACGCGTCATCTTCATGAAATTTCAAAATTTCCCCTAAAAATATCTATAATTGAAAATGTATTTTGATTTGCTTTTACAGGATTGAATGGTGAGGGAGGTTCTACATGGCAGCTAAAGGAGAGGCCTCATGCCTTTAAATGCAAAGAGTCTCTTACCCCATTCCTTATATATAACCATTTGATTTCAAAACGCCTTCTCCTTTGTCTCTAAGCGAGCCCCCATTTTTTCTATTTTCCCTAGACTGCAATTTTCTCTATCTAAAAAATTTCTTCTCTAAAAATGAGTAAATCTAAATCAAAATAAAAAAAAGCCAGCCAAAAGGCTTTGTTGATACTGAGAAGTTCGTTAGTGAAGAGTCTGAATGAAGGTATGAAGAAGAGATTCAGAAAAAGAAATTCCATGAGGAAAAGGGATTCATGAGCGAGATGATACCATCATTAGGCCTCATGAAGGACATAATTGACATTAACAGACATAGAGGATGGGAGAGAGACTATGCTCTCACCATGACACTATCATGGTGCCTCTAGTGCGAGAATTTTATGCGAATTATGACCCTAAGGAGTCTAAGTTCAATATGAGAGGTACACTCGTTGCTGTAACAACTGAGTCATTGAATATCATTTATGATTTAGATGATTTTGAGGATGAATATTCTACTTTAGCCTCTAAGATTTCTGAAAGTAAGTTCGATGAGATTTTGCGAGAGCTGACTATGCCAGGCACTAAGTGGAACAGTGTCTCTTCTGAAGGATTAAAAACATGTCTTTAAGTAGCTCCAATACCAAGGGAAAATATTTGGTACCATTTTATACGCATGTATCTTATGCCCACGACACACATCCAAACAGTCACGCAGGAGAGGTTAGTTTTACTACATGCAATTTTGTCTGGTACAAGCATCAACGTAGGAAAAATAATGTTGAAAGAGCTTAGACTGTGTGCGTCCAAGAGTAAATGTTCCATGTTTTTCCCATGCCAAATCACTAAGCTATGTTTTTCCAACCTAGGAGCTATAAATATAGAGGAGAAACTAATCAATATAGGAGCTATAAATATAGCAGCAATACAAAGATTCACTGCTAAAAACTTTAAGGAGCTAGTGGAAACCCTTGCTGCACTATATTCTTCTCGCCCCTACGAGATGGCCAAGTACCAAGAATCTATCCAAAAAATGTTGACAAAAATGCTACATCATCAGGAGCTGCAACAAAAAAATAATTGGAATATGCCCAAGGTAAGGACATGGCCATTAAAAAAAGCATGCAGAAAAACTTCACTAAGTTGTCGATGCCTTTTCCCCTTCCCCGAGAGCCTTCTTTAGCCCTAAAAGGATGATGACGAGGAATCTGAGAAAGTGGCCAAGGACATTGCTGAGCAGGAGGAAGAAGAGAGGGTTGGAAAAGATGAAGAAGAGGGAACTGAGAAAGAAGTAGAGGAAGAAGAGGCTATTGAAGAAGAGGAAGTTGAAGAGAAAAAGTTAGAAACAGAGGCTAAATGAGAGTTAGAAAAAGAGAAAGTAGTCAGTGAGAATGAAAGAGAAGAGGAGATAGTTGAGAAATAAATTGAAGAGGAGGAGATAGAGCCAACTCCCCCGCCAAAGTGTTCCCCTAAAAAGGGAAGGGATAAGGGAAAAAGAAAGTTATTCACACCAAGCCCAGAATTAGAGAAGACTAAGAAGGTCGAATCACCTAATACAAAAGAAAAAGGGAAAGCATCAGAGAAGAAAGCAGAGGCTGTAGCAGTAGGAGCTTCAAAGAGCTCCAAGAAAAAACTAAAAATTGATGCAAAAGAGCAAGCACTAAAAGTGCATCTGTAAGAAGAAATCAAATCTATGGAAAATAAGTTGTTAGCTCTAAAGGCCGCCTAGAAAGTAAAAGGAGGCTTAAGAAGCTCTTCGATGCAATAAGCTGATGATGGTATGTTGCAGTAACAAATGGAGTAATCTTTCTTTCCCCTGTTTATTCTGCTCAAATTTTTGTCTTTACTAGCTATCTTGGTGATTGTTGATTTTGGTTAGGATGTTTTTTGGATGTTTGTTGCATGTTTTTTTTGTTAGTTAATTTTGTTGGTGGCAGTGGGGACACTTTCAAATGAAAGTTTGGGGGGGGGGGGGTTAGGCCCTTCTTTTTAATGTCATTTTTGTTTTTAATTTCTTTGTTTAAAATTTTAGGTGGTTATTGCTCAATTTGTTTAAAAAAGGTAAGGGAGGCTAAAGAAGCTCTTCAAAGCAATAAGTTGTTGATGGTCTGCTGGAGTAATAAAGAGAGTAATCTTTCTTTCCCCTGTTAATTATGGTCTACATTTTGTCTTTGCTGTCTATCTTGGTGATTGTTGATTCCTAGAAGAGTTGGGTACCTAACTAGAGTATTCTACTTCTAAGTGCAAGAGATATGAACTAGTCTACACAATAGATTAATTCAAGTTTGGAGGAGGGATTGTTTATAAGTATTATGATTATGTACATATACAGCTTAAAAAAGGTTAGAAAAGCTCCTCTACTTTAGGATGGTGAGTAACCGGGTGCCTTCATCATCAATGTTATCACTCATTTCAAAAGGTAGCAAAAGGCATGAGCTTGTTGCAGCAATAAAAATAAATAGCAATTAAAAAAGTAGTATCCTTGGTTGTTATGTTGTTACTTCATCGGGTGCCTCCATCATCAATATTGTCATTCGCGTAAAAAGATAGTCTGACATAAAAGGTCTTCTAAACCTTATAAAAAAAAGAAATAGAGAAAAAGAAAAGAAATGGAAGGCAGGTCAATAAAAGTGCAGCTTAGTTGAAAATTTTCCTTTGTGCTTCATGTAAATTATTTGCCCCTTTTTTTATTGTAATCTTCTTTACACATGCTATTTCTGGTAGAATTTGGATTACATGATTAGTGTGCTTAAGTGATCTTGGTTTAAACTATTCTAAGCCTTCTTAATAAGTAATTCTAGCTTATATCACACACTCACTGAAGGAAGCTAGGCATCATCTTTTTCAGCAAGTTTAAAATAAAAATGCTTTTGATCTCTCGTGCGCTAATCTATTAAGCATGATGGCTGATATGTTTGGAGTTTTAACTTTCTTTGAAATGCAGAATTGACTGGAGTCTAGGGTTAGTAGTTGTTTAGAGTTATGTCTTTCTAGTTTAGGTTTGCATCACTCGAGGACGAGTGATGGTTTAAGTTTGGGGCTATGATAAATATGAGATTTTAAAGTTATTTTAGCATTTGTAAGTTTGAATTGTTACTTATCTTAAGGTGACTCAGTGTTGTTAATGCCTAAGCCTTAGTTATTTTCTGTTTATTTAGTTCTCCACTTAGTGTTGTTATTATTCTAGCCTTGTAAGTTTTTTTAAAAAATTTATGCAGTAGAGTTTTTTCTTTGTAGGACCTCGTGCAAAGCTTGAGATCCTTAGATGCTGTAAATGGTCCAGATGTTGATATAGTTGTAGCATTGCAATACAAGCTTGGCGAGAGGTTTGTCGTGTAGTCCAACTAGTGCTAAAAGCAAAAAAGAGATTCTCGTGCATTAGAAATGGTTATTACATGTGTCCTCAGCGCATTCATCCATGGTCCCCATTCTTGGAAGCTCGACACGCGTCCTCATGCTATGAAGAAACCTTAATCCCAAGGCTCATATATTAGGGAAAGTGCACCGCTTTTGGAGGGTAGCCTTGAAATGAAACTTCGATTATTCCAAAAGGAGTCGAGACTTACATTGTACAAAGAAGACATTTACGCAAAAGGAAAGAGGAGGAAGAAGATAGAATAGAAATAAGGGAAGCAAGGAAGAAGATAAGGCCAATAATATTCGTTTATTATTTTTCTCTCTCACTTGTTTTTACTTCATTTTACTCTCTGTTTAATCTTCATCATGGTTCTTAATCTGCTGGAAAACATGGAAATGAGATGTTACGTTTCTATTCTTAAGCACATTATGAGCTAAATACTTAAAGCTAGTATGATAATGAACTTTGATATTACTTTATCTTATTAATGCAGCATTGTTATACTCTCTTTAGCATTTCACTCAAGTCACCTTAAAGTCAGTTTCCTTTACTGATTGGCCATCTTTACAGGAATATAATTTAGATTATGGTCTGAAAGGACTTAGTTTAGTGGAATCAACTTGACTGATGCATGAGGACTTAAATAAAAAATAAATGAAAAATAAATCGTGTAGATCTAAGTTCTTTGTGGGTAGCATAGACATATGAGCTAACCTTGTAAACCCTTTGGCTAGAACTGAAGAAATCAATCTTTAATTTGAAATTCAGCTTAGACATAAGTTAATTAAGGTTGAGATTGGTAATCGCATGGACGACAATTTATTGTGTTGTAGAGCTAAGGTTAATACTACTGAGATGCTTTAGCAATATAACAGATTTGATTAAGATAAAGTAAATGACATGGGATTTATCCATACTAGTTGCCATCACCATTGAATATCTCATTGATATTATGTAAGCTTCTTACTCTACAAGTGTTATCTCATACTACTTTATTAGCCATCTTAATCTCAAGTTATTTTTCACTATTTTGATTCATCATTAGTGTTACTGCCTTACTTGCAAGTTAAATATATTTTGGTCCAATATATTGCATATCCACACTAGTCCCTATCGAGATTGACACTTAGTTACTACTTTATTACTTATTAATGATATGTGCACTTGCGTAAACACTGATCACACAATATTGTGCCCTCTACCTATCATTAGGTCATGAAGTTTACCATCCTTATAGGCATAGGTCTTGTCCTTGAGGACCAAAGAACATCAAGAGAATGCTACACGACCACCTTGAAAGGGAAAAATGAGCTAGTGGAAGTGATCAATAATCCATTTGAAGACCAGCTCTGAGGAGAACCTGTGGAGTCCCTGGAATCATTCGCTCTCACTCTAGAGTACCCAGACCGTGAGGATATGTCAGGCATCAACCCTAGGGTTATTCCATCGCTTAAATGTTGATCCAAAGTTTAAACCCATTAGGAAGAAAAGGAGGAGTGCCAATGTGACCAAGGACTAGGTCCTCATTGAGGAACTGGAAAAGATACTAGCAGCATGGTTCATTAGAGAAATATACTACTCGAAGTGGCTAGCCAATGTCGTTCTGTTAAAAAAAGCTAAGAGGAAGTGAAAATTTTGTATCAATTTCACCAACTTAAACAAGGCTTACCACAAAGACAACTCCCCCCCCCCCCCNCCCCCCCCCCCCCAATATAGACTAACTAGTCGACGCCACGGCTAGGCACGATTTACTCACATTCATGGGCGCCTACTCAAGGTACATCTAGATTCAGATGCATCTGATTGACTGGGAAAATGTCCTTTATCACTAGCAAGGGAACGTATTGTTATACTATGATGCCTTTCAGGCTGAAGAACGATGGAGCTATGTACTAGAGGCTGGTGAATAAGATATTTTTATAATAGTTCTCGAAGAATGTGGAGATGTACATGTACGACATTCTTGTGAAAAGTAAGAAGTCAATTAGCCATATAGCAGACCTGGAAAAAACCTTTGACATCCTAAGAAGGTACATAATGAATTTGAACCCTACCAAGTGTGTGTTCATTGTTAACTCGGGAAAGTTCTTAGGTTTCGTGGTCAATCAATGAGGGATAGAAGCTAACTACGATAAAATTAGAGCTCTGCTCGAGATGGAATCTCCCTAAAACGTGAAAGAAGTCTAGTGACTCACAGGGAGGGTAGTTGCGCTTTACAGGTTCATTTTTCGAGCTACCAAAAATTTCCTCTCGTTCATCAAAAATTTGAGGAAGAACACATCTTTAAATGGACTGATGAGTATCAGGAAGCCTTTTCTCCCCGAAAGAGTACATGGAGTCAGTGCCTCTATAGGAGAGGGGATGTCACTTTACTTGGTTGTTTTAGAAACCTTTGTAAGCATTACACTGATTCGAGAAGGGGATAATCACATTCAACTACCAATGTATTACATGAGCAAGGTAATGTTAGGTGAAGAAATGCTCTACCCATATTCACAGAAAACCTGGTCCTATGAAAGAGAAAGGTAACAAAAGTATAAGCCAATTTCCAAAGAGTATGGATGTGTACATTTACGGCATGCATGTGAAAGCAAGAAATCAATTAGCCATATAGTAGACTTGGAAAAAAACATTTGACATCCTAATAATGTACATAATAAAGTTGAACCCTACCAAGTGTGTGTTCAGTGTCAACTCGAGAAAGTTCTTAGGTTTCGTGGTCAATCAGTGAGGGATAGAAGCTAACAGCGATAAAATTAAAGCTCTGCTCGAAATGGAACCTACCCGAAACGTCAAAGAAGTCAAATGACTCATGGGCAGGGTAGTTGCGCTCTACAGGTTCATTTTTGGAGCTACCAAAAAAAGCCTCCCTTTCTTCAAAACTTTGAGGAAAAACAGATCTTTGAATGGACTGAGGGTGTCAGGAAGCCTTTTCTCCCCGGAAGAGTACATAGAGTCAACGCCCCTATAGGAGAGGTGATGTCACTTTACTTGGTTGTTTTAGAAACCTTTGTAAGCACTACGCTGATTCGAGAAGGGGGTAATCACATTCAACTACCAATCTATTACGTGAGCAAGGTAATGTTATGTGAAGAAATATTATACCCATAACTGAAGAAAATGGCCCTTTCCCTTTGTAACAATTGCACAAAGGCTCTGACCCTACTTTTAAGCAAACTACATTTGTGTTCTGACAAATTTCCCTCTCAAGTAAGTGCTCTAAAAGCCCGAAGCCTCAGGACATATTGGGCAACTAAACTTAGTGAATGCAAACATCAGTTCACACCCAAAACTGTAGTTGAGAGTCACACCATTGAAAATTTCATTACAGACATGAACACAACCAGTTAGGACAGAGACATGACATGGATAATGGCATTTGAACCTTGTATGTTGATGGGGCCTCCAATGAAAAAGGGAGCAGAGTTGGCTTGCTGTTTCTGTCTCCTGACAATTTCCATGTTGAATATGCTTTATGATTTGATTTTAGAGCTTCTAACAACAAGACAAAATACGAGGCACTATCAACCGGCTTGAAGTTGACCTAATCCATGAATGCAAATTTCCTGAATACCTATAGCGATTCACACCTAGTCGTGAATCAGATCAATGAAGAGTATCAGAATAGAGGGATACCATAACTAAATACTTGGCCCAGGTAAAATCTGTTCTAGTGCAGTTCTACTTCTTCTCAATTGTACAAATCCCTAGAAGCCAACACATGAATATGGAGCCCTAGCTATATGAGCTTCAGCATCCGACTCTCATATCAACAGGTTAGTCCTAGTAAATTACCTTGCCTAGTCGAGTATAAGCGACCATGAAATAATGGAAATAGATATAGTTGTGAAAACCCCTCTTGGATGACGATAATTTTTAGATACCTGCATGAGAGTGTTGCCTCCACAGAGAAAGGAAGCACGGAAGTTACATCTGAGGTTCACCAACTACGTGATCATGAACGAGTTCTTATACAAGATAGCTTTCACCTACCCTTACCTGAGGTGTGTCAACCTTGATAAAGCTGTATATATAAGGAGGAGAGTTAACATAGCTCTCACCTACCCTTGCAGAAACCACAGCGCTGCGAGGGTCCTAGACCACAAACTTAAAAGGAAAGGGTATTATAGGCCCACCATAGCTCTCGAAACCAAAAACTTTGTGCAAAAATGTGACCAGTTCTAAAGGTTCACAAACATTCCCGCGATCGCCAGAGTTGCTGACTTCATACCCACCCCATGGTCTTTTGCTCAATAAGCTATAGACTTTATTGGGGCTCTACCAATGGGGAAAGGAAAAAAAATATTTGCCATTATCGCCATAGATTGCTTCATCAAATGAGTAGAAGTAGAACCATTGGTCATAAAACGAGCACAAGACTACAAGCATATTATGGAAAAATGTAATTTACAGATTCGACATACCTCATACGATCATCATTGACAATGGTAAGTAGTTCGACAATGCAAAGTTCACATGGACGTGCCAACTGCTTGGGATCAAGCACCCCACCTCATCATTCGCCCTTCTAGCTCATCCTCAATCCAACTGCCAGGTCAAAGCAATAAATAAGAAAATCTGGTTGGAGGAATGAGTCGCATCAACTTGCTACTACAAATCTAAAGCCAAGATACGATGATTTAGAGAAGAAAACCTGGTCCTACGAAAGAGAAAGGAAATAAAAGTAGGAGCCCTTGAACCTAAATGAGAATGTCCCTGCTTAGTAACTAATGTGGTTCGGCCAAGAGCGTACAGATTGCAAGACCTAGAAGGGCGAATGCTAGGTTAACCTAAGCGGGATTACTCGCGTAATACCATCCTTTTCCTAGTGGAGGAGCTCTGTCGTTGTTAATTTTAGGGAGAGTCTTCAACTGGAAGATAAAGTGGAACTTGACCACTGTGTAGTCCTTGTTGCAATGCAGTTCCCAAAGGAACCAGCGCCAAATCAAGCTCCTCCATGTGTTGGGTTGAATTCGGGCTAAGGGAACTATCATGGTAGAGAACCACTCCCTAAGAAAGGGATATAAAGGAAGACAGCCCACAGTCCAGCCCCATCAAGTATAGGCGGTGCCTCCACGACTAGGAGCGCTTATCAGTTTTCCTTCTTCCGGTAGCCTTAACTGGATATAATCTCGAATGTAATATGCCCTTCTAATCGTACCAAATCATCCTCAAACAGAGAATAATGATACTCTTCATCATCCTAATGCTCAGTAGAGCCGCTCGAGCTTGCCTCCCGTTCAGAATTGACATAGAGGTCCATGGCCATGAACGATACAGTGGCTTCCTCCCCCCTTTTGACCATCGAATCCCTCAAAACTCCCAGACATAACTCAAAAAGGAAAAAGACAAGAATGTGGCAATGGTGGTGAAGTACTGGAAAAAAGATAAGATCATACCACAATGAATTCATTGATGGCGGCGGCAAGAAGAAAAGCAGCAAACCCACGTTAATGAACGACCCTGGAATGTTGTTTCACAGCAAAAAAAGTGAAAATCGGTAAGGATAAAACTTATGGAAGGGAAGCATATCGAGGATATGAAGAAGAAATCAAAGGAAAGGGTGATGGTAGAAACAACCTTAGGGAAGTATATAGAGAAAAGAATAAGTGGAGGAATTTCGAAAGCGGGGAAGCAAAGGGAAAGAAGTAACCACCTATTTATAAGCGTCGTTAGAAGGATCATTGCAACCATCAAATAATTGAATAGGCGAGATTAGATGCTACACGAGCGAATGAGATAAGCTCAGGAACCAAAAGTCACCTCACACATCTATTGACATGACAGGCGACGCTTCGATACCCAAACCTAAGGAATTAAAATTCATCTATTTTACAGTCAAACAAAACTAGATCATCAATTTTATAATCAAATTATCATACAAATGAACTAACTATAATATAAAGATAAACCCAGAATAACACCCTAAAATTCTAATGAATTAAGCTTGAAAACTAGTAGATAACTATGATTTCTTATAGTTATCACAGCCCCAAATTTTTGTACCTAATAATTATATATTTTAAAAATAAAGTAACATATATTAATATATAGGAAATGAAAATGAGACCCATAAAAACTTAAAATAATTTAAATGCTATTTTTATTAGTTAAAACATACGATTAAAATGAATAGAGTTCATTTCCTTGTCACGCATGGGCAGGTAGATTAAAAATTTGAGGAAAAAGATTAAGCGCATATAGGTCAAAGTCTCTAAACATAATTTGGCGTTTATTAGGCTCAGAACAAGCACCCTAAAATTGGTATCCCATTGACAAGTATGAACTTTTGGGACCACAGAGCTCTAGAACTATTCAGCTCAGAACCACAACTCGAGAATAGCTACAAGAAAAGTCAACGTACCTGAACAATCTAGACCAGTGAAGTCTCCCCTTCCATAAGTGGCAAGACCTTTAAGGATGATGTTTTTCAAGTCTCCATGCTTGATTGGGATAGATAGAGCTCCACCACTCCTCTGAGATGAGGTCTGGAATCGACAAGGTAGTGTCCTTTCTAAACTGCTCAGAGGACGTGCGCCCACATCACTATAATCATTACTACCCAAAAGTAGATTCCACATGCATATGAGCCCAAACACCCACCCATCGAATAGCCATCTTCCATGTCAAATGGGTCTCCCTCACGTCACCTTAGCCTTCCTTTACGTCGGCTTGGGTTACATTTGCATTAAACATCGCTTTTTAAATGTCTGCTCAAGGACAAAGCATTAAATTTTACCCCTATTCTCTCAAAATAGTAAAATGTCACATCACCTAAAGTTCTCTAATACGCTTCACCAAGGGAAAGCCTTTGGTATAAACACCCTCCCAACCAAATTTGGAGGTAAGCTCACTCAAGACTTACAACCACCCGAGTCAAAAAATTTCTACACGTCTAACTTAAGCATCATTTGTCCTTAGGCGAAACAACCACACTAGTCATCATCATTCTTTGGGTTCTTTCGTCTATGGTGTATAGGTCATATCAATGTCCCTTTCCTAGTAAAAGTCAATTTTGTTCATTTATAGTACAAGTTCTTAGTTCTATAATATAATATTTGTAGACATAATTTTATGATGTGTGAGTTTTTGACTCCTCCCTCACTTTTCATTTTCCTTACTTATATTAAGAGAAAAGAAAAAATATGGGACGCAAACATCAAAGGGAAATAAGTTCCACTTTCCACTAAAGGTACTTAACCTTTGGTTCTCTCTCCGTTGGAAATATGTGATTTTGCACTATTTCCAAATTACCCACTAACATTTTACATATTTTGAAAATATCCTCAAATAAATTTATAAAAATACCATTTCGACAATAATAGAAAGTATCACTCACTTTTAATTAGAAAACTATTAATATATTTTAATTTGTAAATAAAATTAAGTACTTATTACTAATTTGTTTTCATTAGTGAATTAAACAATTTGCTTCAACAGCTTTTTTAATTAGTGAATAAAAAATTTATTTAATGATTGCCAATTCATTTTGATAAAATATTTTTTATTAAATATTAATAAATAATTTATATTGTTAGTAATTTAATAGTTATTTTAATTAATAAATAAATTTTTTAATTACTAAATTAAGAAATTTAAATTAGAAAAAATTACACTTTACCTTCTTAAACCATCACTAATAGGCACTTTAAACCCTAAACTTAAAAATATTATAGTTTATAACTTGAATTGTCTGAAACTCATACTTTTAACCGTAGATGTAACTTTGTCTACTGCAAGTTAGTTTTGTATCTGAGACGATGTCGTTTTGTAAAAAACTATAGTGCAGTAGACGGAGTTATATGTTAGAGTTAAAAATTGTGAGTTTCAGACAGTTTATTGTTTCACTCTAGCTCTTTAAATTTTAGGTCTATTAGTGATAGTTTGAGTAGGTAAAGTATAATTTTTTCTTTAAATTAAGAAATTAAAGAATTGATCATGTATGTTAATAATTACTACTTTATTTATTTAATAAATTAAAATTGGCTATTTATAATTACAATTAATTTATTGAAATCTATTTGGCAGTATGATTAGTAAATTAAACTGCTACAAATGTATACTTTGGTAAATGAATAGTATCCTTTTTATTTTTAATTATCAGTAAACATATAAATGGAGTTTAAGGTGTTTCTTATTCTGATTATTTACAATTAAGTGAAGTCATCAATAAAATTTATTATTGCTTTTTTACTTTTATTTTTTTTTCTCTTTCATTTCTCTCTTATCCAATATCCAATACCATTCAATAATGCACCCTATATTATTTTTCAGTAACCCTTGGCTAAGATCGAATCACGCGTTTTATGCTTCTAAAGAAAAAAATGAGGCAACGAACATTTTGAAACCAATTCATTTTTTATTTGATTTTGTAGCAATTAAAACCATAAATTTTGAAATGATTGTAAATTAACATTATCTTACTATATATAAAAGTGAGGATGTTGAGAAAAAATATTTTGTACAACTTTATCCTCAGTTTTTTACAAAAAATTTTGAATTGTCCTTTAACTAAATATTTAATATCATTATAGTAATTAACTTATTTAATGAATTAAATTAAACAGAGAGCTTAGGCAGAGAGATCTCATCTTCTCCTACTTGTTTGTTATTGTGATGGAAGATTTAACATGTTTATTGCAGTTTGCCTCTACTTTACATGGGTTTCAGTTCCACTGGAGATGCAAAGAGCATAGCATTATTAGCTTGTGCTTTACTGATGACCTCCTGATCTTCTACAAGTGTGATGTCCAATCTCTAAAGCTTATGAAGAACAACCTAGAGATGTTGCATATGTTGTCTGGTCTTAAGCCTAACCATGCTAAGAGCCATTACTTTTTCTCTCGAGTCTCAAAGTTTACTCAACAGCAGTGCCTTGACTTGTTGGGGGTTTCAAGTTGAGTTGCTTCCTGTGAGGTGCCTTGGAGTAGCCCCCATCTCTACTAAGATTGGAAAACTGACTGCATTGCTCTAGTGGACATGATCTCTGTTAAAGTCAAGGCTTAGGAGACTAAACATTTGTCTTTTACAGGTAGACTGCAACTCATGCAGTTAGTGATGTTGGCCATTCAGAGTTACTAGGCTAGGTTGTTCATTCTCCCAAAGAGGGTTCTGTGTGACATTCAGGCTATCATTGGGAAGTACCTCTAGTCTGATAATGCTTTGAGGTACACTACCTCCAAGGTGTCTTGGGAAGCAATCTGTCAACCCAAGGATAGAGGGGGGCATTGGGATTAAGGACCTTGTGGCTTGGATAAGGCTACAACTGCCAAACATCTATAGGCTCTTATCACTAATCATACTGGGTCTGGATGGGGAAAATGGTGCCATACTCATCCTATTAAAAGTGGGACCATTTTCACCATCACTATACCTAATGACAGTTACTGGGTGTGGAGGAAGTTGATTAAAGCTAGGGACTAGTTCACTAAGCATTGTTTTGCCAGGATTGGGAATGGAGTTAGCACTTCTCTCTAGGATGACCCTTGGCACAACTTGGGAGTGCTCTTTAACAAGTTTGGCAGAAACCTCACCTTGGACATAGGCTAGGACATCCACACTAAAGTTAGCAGCATCATTAGCAATGGAAATTGGTCTTGGCCAATAACCAATTCTATTGATGGTCATCAAGGAAACCACTGTCAACATGACTCCTCCTTTGACCTCTAGACCTGATAAATGGATTTGGTATCCTACTTTTGATGGGAAATTCATAACAACTTCTGTCTATCTCACTTTGAAACAGCCTGGTGTGCGTGTTCCTTGGGGTGAGATTGTGTGGTTTCCCTGCAATATTCATAAACATAGTTTTATTAGTTTGGCTTTCTTGCAGGGATAGGCTCACCACTAAGGACAAGATAGCTAGATGGGGCAGTAGTGTTAGCCATGATTGTATGTTCTATCCTTATCATAGTGAGAGCAGAAACCACATGTTTTTTTAATGATCCTTCCCCTTTAATGTGTGGAGTGCCATCACTCAATCATTTGATCTCACTTTTCCTTGCTCTAGGTGGTTAGCCACACTATAAAAAAGGACCATAGAAGTCTTATTTTAAAGATTACTTTCAATTCTTTTAGATATAATACTTGGATTGAGAGGAACACTAGGATATTTGAGGATAAGGTTATGGAGAGGATCTGTATTTGAAAGTTCATCATCAACTCTGTCAGGGATAGGTTGTAGAGCCATCCCTCCATTCCTGACTCCTCAGTTAATAGGAAGCTCTTGGTCAAGTGGAATCTCCCTCTCCATTTATTTGAGAAACCACCTTGAGGGTCTGTTTTTTTGTTTTGTTTGGCTTTCTTTGGGCTTGTCCTTGGTTGTGCCTTGTTTTGTAGCTTCCCTTTGTTTTGATATATTGGCCTTCATAAAAAAATGAATTAAGGTAGACATTTCTTATATTTTAATGACAAAAGTGGTGATGTTGAGAAAACTATTTTGGACAACTTTATCCTCATCTTTTTACAAAAATTTCTAAATTGCTCTTTAACTTAATAAGAAATTTATTGTAGTAATTGACTTATTTAATGAATTCATTAGTAGACATTTCTTATATTTTAATGTCACCAACATTTTAATGATAGTAACTATGATTTATTAAAACAATATAATTTACAGTATATATTGTATTAATTACATATGGTGAATTATAGGAAAATATTTTTTGGAAGTTCAGTAAAAGTGAAAATAGTTGACAATTAAAATATAATACAATGCAATTTACATGTTTAAATAATTCATATACTAATTAATCATTGAATGAAAAATAGTTGACAATTAACAATGCATAGTACTTATGCTAATTAATCATTGAATGGATCATATATTATTTTAGTAAATTAACCTGCTTATGAAGATAATTTTAAGATTCATTTTTTCATTTACATTAACGAATCTAATATTAATTTGAGCCACGCGCATCTTACGTGGTGCTTGACTTATAGTTTATAAAATTGTCATATATTCAATAACATAAAAATGCTTCAGATAAAATGTTGCCCAACTTTGAGAGAAATTCTGGCCTAATCCATGAGTGAGAGCACATGCCCATCATATGCCCTTGTTTTGCACCACTCATACAAAAATGTAAGATACCACACCATAATTTTTGCAAAAGCTCCACCCGTTATAATACTTTGGACAAGGAGGTTTTAAAATTCGTGTTTGAAAGGAAGAAAAGAAATGCTCTAAATGATAGGCAGAATGTTAATATATAATACATGGTGTATAATGTTTAATTGGTGACTCTATAATACATGGTGTAAAACGTAGTGAAAAATTACGAATTTCAGTATAGCTAATTCTACCAGAATGTCCATTTTTTTTCTTTTCTTTTCTGCATTTATAAATGTCTGCTCAAGGACAAAGCATTAAATTTTTCTCTATCCTTTTTTTTTCTTTTTTCCCTCATCTTTCCCGAAGCTCAGCTGAGAGTATTTTCTGGGTGTTTGAGTTATATTTTCAGCGTATTTTCGCCGCCGATCTGCTTTGACTCCCCGGTCATCTTTTTTCATTCGTTTGATTGTCTTCTTCACTTGTTTGCGCGCCTGCGGCATTTACTTTTTAAGGTTTTTTCTTGTCCGATTCTAAAGCTCTGGTCTTTTGTTTCTTTCATCTATTTCATCTGATTTTTTTTTTCTGATTTGTTTCTTTCATCTAAAACTTCTACCTTGTTATTTTACGGTTTAGTTGAGTTACATTTTTCTAATTTTTCAAGATCTTCTTTAGTCGATTTACATTTTTTTTGTTTTTTGAAATTAGTTTTTCTTTGGCTTTGATTTTGAGCTCTAATTTATGTTGCTTGGCATCCATTACGATTTCTTTTGAGGTGCATTGTTTCATTTAATGTTAGGGTAGAATATTATTATTGTCCACTATTCTTATATTTTTTTTATCCATAACATTATTGTTCCTGTTTATTGTTCATTACTCTGAAGTTTCTCTAAAAAAGTATTTACATGTATGTCGAAGGATCATATCATTTTCTTCTATGATGGTAGATGTTGTGATACGAATACGTTCTTAGATAACAAATTAAAACCAACTCTTGTTATGCGGATTCAACATTTTGTGTTTTATTGGATTTGGTTGCAAGTGAATTAGGTTTGTTTGATGCATGAGAAAATATACACATGAAGGTTATTCTTGGTATTGGCACGATTTTTTATAAAGTTTTGGAGTTAAAGAAGGTTGATAACAATATTTTGTGGTTTACTTGATTTGAAAGAGTGATTATTGTCCGTTAGTTGTTGAAAATTGTCAATCCTTAGAAGTTTTACTATTGGGCAATGCTAGTTGTTCTATAGTTGATACTGTGTTTTCTTTTTCTAGTAATGTACATGTTGAGTGACCATCAGATTATCATTTGTTTAGTAGGTAGGTGTTGAGAATGCTCCAATTAATGTAAATGTTAAGGAGAAGATTGGTTTAGTAGGAAGGTAGGGTTGAAGAAAGCAAGTCAAGTTGTTACATTAAAAAATAGTTTTCAATTTAACTTGAAGAAGCCAAGTTGTGAACATTTTGTTACGATATGTGTTGATGAGTCTTGTGGTTGGTACCTCCATGCATCCAAGTATAGGCATAATGATTTGTGGATGGTGAGGAAGTACATTAGTGATCATTTTTGTTCATTAGATATTATACAAAGTGACCAGAGGCAAACTTCTGCTATCATGATCAGTGTGTGCTTGAAGGAAAATTACAAGGCCTGATTGATTGTAAAAGAGTTGTCCAAAGGAGAATACTGTCCACATGTGTGTTAAACATGGTGTTCATGTTAGCTATCATAAAGCTTTGAGGGGGAAAGAAATCATTATGGATTTTGGTTTAGGACCTCCTGAAGCATCATATGTTGCTATTCTTTCATTTTTTGTTGCTTTACATGAAATAAACATCAGTATGATATAGTCCTTAAAGGATTAATAAATTTATTATCGTTAGTAGATAATTTATTTAAACAGAGTCTTCTGTTTTTATGTTGCAAATTCTATTACTGATTATGTTGTGGATATGGTTCATTCATAAGTTACATTTTTATGTTGGAGATGTTTTTTTATTTAGTTATTATGTTGGACTAACACACTAGTATTTCTAAGGCTGTTATTATTTTATTTCCTAATGCTTATCATGGAGCATGTATGTACCATCAATATCAGAATCTAAAAAAAAATTTAGGTTGTTGAATAACATAGATCCCATTTTGTATGCATGTTCTAAAGCTTACCTTATGACTGACTTTGAGCATCACATGCAGAGTTTAGACAAGATATTTCCATGAAGTCATTCGTATTTAGCGGGTGTTGGATTTCATAGATAGGCACATGCTTATTTTACTAGTAAGCGGTATAACATGATGACCTCTAACATCACTTTAAGTATTAATAATGTGTTATTTGAAGCTTGTGAACTTCCTATTAAAGGTTATTGGAATTTATACATCAACTATGTCTGACATGGTTTTATGAGCGTAGGATGTCAACATCTTTTATGAAAATGAAGCTTCACCATGAGCCGAGGAATTGTGAAGGGAAGATTTGAATATTTATGTTTAGCAAGTCTTGAAAACATGAAGCCTTGAAGGTCTTTCATTGTTGGCCATTTAGAAGTTTCAGCATGGACATGCTGGACTAATGGTTAACCTTTTGCTTTATTTTCTACATATTATATCAACACAATAACTAATTTATTGTATAGTTATTTTTGTAATCTAGCTATGGTTTTTCCTATGATTTGTAAACATCATCTTCCTCTTCTTTTTCAGATTCTTCTTATACAGTTTCATTGTTTTCCTCATCATCATCTTCTTCATCTTCTTCTTCTTCCTCATCATCATCTTCTTCTTCCTCATCTTCATCTTCTTCTTCTTCATCATCATCTTCTTCTTCCTCATCATCTTCTTCTTCTTCTTCCTCATCATCATCTTCTTCATCTTCTTCTTCCTCATCATCATCTTCTTCTTCCTCATCTTCATCTTCTTCTTCTTCATCATCTTCTTCTTCTTCCTCATCATCTTCTTCTTCTTCTTCCTCATCATCATCTTCTTCTTCCTCCTCCTCATCATCATCATCATCATCATCTTCTTCCTCATCATCATCATCCTCGTCATCATCATCATCCTCGTCATCATCTTCTTCTTCTTCTTCTTCTTCATTATCTTGATAAGTTTCTTTATTTTCTTCCTTCTTAGGCTCTAATATTATTTGTGCTTTCGTTTCTTCTAGTGTTGATTATTTGTCTGTTGTTTTTGTTTCGAAAAATTCTTCTAATTCTGCCAGCACAGGTGGTTTCACTACGTCTGCTATTTTCATTCTTCTTTGTTCTTTTTTACAAGTCATAGATCATGTTCTATGTGATGGAAGTTTTAAGTAAGTAAATTAGATACTTGTAGTATGTATTAAATGGATTTAGTGAAAATGCAGAGTTAATTTGCATATAGTCACACTCAAAGCTCCATTCTTAATTTAGTAACTATTTTATGTACTACTAGTAAAATTTACAGAAATTTTTGTTATAACTTTGGTTTCGATAATTCTTAGCAACTTATTGATTGTGTATAGAAGGTCCCTATCAATTTTTATCAATTCTTGCCAGAGAATGGATGTCTTCTTATTCATGTGTCATGGAGGTTGGATCAATAGAGTGTAGAGCCGTGGGTGTCATGGTTTATGTTTTGGAAAGGAGAATATTTCAACTGATGATCCATGTAGTTTTAATAAGGCAGTCTATATTTTTAGTTTCTACACGTGTAGATGATCGGGGTTGCATCAGTTTAGTTTTTGATTTTCTGTTTCCCACTTTTATTTCCTTTTAAACGCTACAAGTATCTTAACTAGCACATGTTTTTTGGCCGTTTCTGTGTAACTATAATACACGTCTTGGGTCCTATTTTAACTAAGGGTTGAATACTATATGATTTCTCCATTTACCATTCTTACTATGGAGCCTGACCATTTTTGTAATTAAAATTTTGGGTAGTCATTTTGCTACATAGATGGACTAATCATAAAAACTTTCTTTTTTAAGACGGTGTAGTAGGTAACTTCCATAAAAACATGTGACACCACCGTAAAACTTCATTTTGACGAAATATAATTGTCAACGGCATAAAAACATCATTCGACAATTGTATAATGCCAACTGTTGTAAAAAATCATAATATTCATTCCTCAACAAAAAGAACTTTCATTAATATAGTAAATCTAATGTTAATTATGTCAAAGAATACGTGAGATAAAACAAAGAGAAGTTTCATTAATATAGTAAATCTAATTTTAATTGATGACATAGCATACAAGAAACAACACAATGAACATCAATTTGTATACATCAAATTGGGTGAGTCTCTAGTACCGTGAGGGCACAAAGTCGGGTTTAAAGTTCGAGTTTGACAGATTAATGTTGAATGCCGCCCTTTGGATTTAACCGAGTCAAAACAGAATGAAAAAAATTCCTTGTTATAATAAGAGAAGTAATATTTTTGGGGGGTCAAATGACATGCACTACATTGATGGGGTAATTTATTACACACTTGAAGGACCTGTGATGAAAATTAGAAACATTACATGTAAACTATGCAAAATGCAAATGTTGAATGAAATTGGGGTACCAAAACCATGTGTGGGGTACAAGCACACACGTTTGAAGTGAGTGCAAAATAAATCGGCTATATCAAACATAAAAGGTTTAAGCTAAACCTGTTAACGCACATAAGGATGATAGCTTCAACATAAATGATGCAAGACGCAAACAAGAGGTACGTTGCACATTTCCAAGAGGTAAGAAGTACTGGAAATGTTTACAAGGTACATAATTAGAAGTTTGTGTTATCAGTGATGAGACCATCTACTGAAAACAAAAACACGGTACTTTCACATAAATAAGGTACAACCCACAAATATGACGTAAATCACTCATGTAAAGCATAAGAAGTAGCTCAAATGTTCAAGTATTAGTGTTGTGTGTGATATATAAGCATGTACACGTGTCATTAATAAGTAATAAAATGATAAATGAGTTTTGATCTCCACATAAACTTATGAGAAATTAAAGAAATAAACAGACTAAATTAAATCTAATTGAAAATCTAGTAACCGCAAAAAGTGTTTTCAAGTAACTCAAAGTAAAATAGAAATGCTAATATTAAGTAAAACGTCTTAGAGTGACCCATGTAGAATATTGGATTTAAGTTTAATAAAGCTGGTGTATTCAATAATGAATTGAGCTAGCATGGTTAATTCTCCTTTCCATTAATATTCCTAGCTAAATCTTTTTATGCAACTACCACATTCTGATAGCATCAATCTCAACTCATTGGCACAATGGATTTCCATCCTTGCCATAATTAAATCTAACTTAATTAACTTATATTCCTACGCCCGATTCATATTAGAGTTGTCTCTAATTAGTTTCAGCTGATTGATTTACAAGGTGAGTATATGTCTATACTGCGCACTAAATACTTAGATCTATAGGATTTAAACTTCCAAGTATTATTCAAGCTATATCTATTAGATCAAACCCTTCTGGCATTTAATCGAACTTGTCTCTTATTAGCGATGGCCAGTCAATAATAAAATCTAAATGTTACATAGCCATGAATGAAATGCTAACAATAAGTGACCAACAAAAACTTCATTAACTAGAAATAACAACTTCAAGGTCCATTACCGATACTAACTTAAACATTTTTGCTCTTATGAGCTTAAGAACATATTCAAATACAACAATGATCATATTTACCTTACAGAAAATGAGGTAAGAATAGAAGAAATAGTAAAACAAATAATGTTAAGAAAGAAGAAAGAGAGAAGGGAATAAACGAATATAATCTTCCTTATCTTCTTCCTCGCGTCCTTCTTTCCTTTTATGCCCTTTTCTCCCCATCCTTCTCTGTAAATGTTTCCTTATTCTCAGCAAGGTGTCGGTTCCTCCCTAAAAAGGAAGTACGTACTACATAAAGGAACCTTGGAATTAGGCTTTATCTTCTTGCAAGGACACATGTCAAGCAACGCTGTAACAGGGACCACTGGATAATGGATTTCCGAGCGCACGAGTGTTTCCTCTCTTTTTAGCTCCAACTAGACTACACGACAAAACCTCATGCCAAGTGTGCATGGACAATGCTATAGCAGTAAAGGAATCCAAGCTGCAGTGCTTTCTCCAACTGCCAAGCTCCTAAAGGATCCTATATAGAAGCACGACTTATGTATAAAACTACTCAAAACCACTCAGAATGCTAGCGAGGTAGCTAAACTCAACATAAAGATAAAATGAAAGGAAAATGACACAAATAAAGCAACAAAGTGCAACATCACCTTAAGATAATCAATAACTTAGACTTAGAAATGTAAAGATAACTCTAAATTCTTAGAGTTTTGATATTTTAGAGAAATCTTTAATTAATCTCCTGTAAAATCTAGCATGTCCTAGAAAACTTCTAATGCCTTTCACTGTGGTGGGGGGAGGAAGTTTTTCAATGACTTTTATCTTTGCTCTATATACTTCAATTCCTTTCAAATACACTATCCTAAAACTCTACCTTTTTGCACCATTAAATGACATTTCTCCCAATTCAAGACCGAGTTAGTTTCTTCACATCTTTCTAACACTTTTTCAAGGTTAGACAAACATGTCAAATATGATTCACCAAAAACTAAAAAGTCATCAGTAAATACCTATACTTACTCCATCATGTCTATGAAGATTATCATCATGCATCTCTGAAATATTGTTGGAGCATTGCATAGCCCAAAAGGCATCCTGCTGAAAGCAAAGGTTCTATAGGGGCAGGTGAAAATGGTTTTCTCCTGGTCCTCTAGTGTTATAGCTATCTAGTTATAACCTGAGTAACCAACCAAAAACAATAATATTCCCTACCACCAAGCCTGTCCAACATATGTTCAATGAAGTACAGAGGGAAGTGGTCTTTTCAGGTAGCTTTATTCAGCTTCTTATAATTCATGCATACCTTCCATCCAATCACTGTTCTTTTGAGGATCAATCAATTATTCTCATTGGCTAACCCATCCACTGTCTGAAAATGGGGTAGATTATTCCAGCATCAAGCCATTTAATTATCTTTTTTTATTACCTCTTTCATGATCGGATTCAGCATTCTTTGTTGCTCTAGGAAATTCTCACTCCCCTCTTCTAATAGTATCTTATACATGAAAATATAAGGGCTTATCCCCTTGATTTTAGCCAATTGCTCTTTTATACCTTCCCAAGACTTAAAACAATAACTTCTCATTTTCATTGCTTAGGGAAGAAGAAATAATAATGGGAAGAGTATTGTTTTCACCTAGGTAAGAATATTTCAAATGTATAGGAATAGGTTTTAATTTAAGAAAAGGTGGTGATTCAATAAAAGGCAAAGTTGGCTGGAATGTCCTTTTATATAACTGTAATGATTCAATTTGTTTTTCTAACCTTACGATGCTTCGCATTCATCCAGGTGACTGCTACTTCCTCCTCATAACTACCACATTCTTCCAAAATTTCTAAAGTTGACTCTGATTGGGTTGTCTTGCTACAGCTTATATACAAATTCTCTCAACTATGGAGTCCATCACAGAAATAACTGCACATTCTTCTATTTATTCACCAGAATACTTTATTGCATTAAAAACATTGAAGGCTATCCCTTGATCAGTAATCTCTCCTTTTTGCACATCAATGATTGTTCTTCCTATGGCTAAAAATGGTATTCCCAATATGATAGGTACTTCTATCTCTTCCTCATAATCCAAGATGATGAAATCTACTGGAAATATGAATTTATCCAGTTGTACCAGAACATCCTCTATCTTACCTTCTGGATAGGCATAAGACCTATTAGCTAGCTACAAAGTAATGGTTGTTGGCCTGGTTTCTCATATTCCTAACTTTCTGATGATGGATAGGGGCATAAGGTTGATACTTGCTCCAAAGTCACATAAGGCTCTTTGGATCTTTAAGCTTTGGGGGAATCTTGTTCTGTAAAATCAAGCTGCATTCTTGTGTCAAGGCTATAGTCTCGAATTCTCCAAGCCTTCTCCTTTTGGTCAAAATATCTTTAATAAATTTTACATAATTTGGCATCTGCTGTAAAGCTTCTACCAAAGGTATGTTTATATGCAGTTGTTTAAGCATGTCAAGGAATTTAGTGAATTGGCCATCCATCATCTTCTTTTGTAACATTTAAGGAAATGGAGGTAAAGGCTCTCTATGTCTCTTATAGTTTATCATGTGGTACGATGTTAGGATTAAATGGGTCAGGAACTTATGGAGTAAATTTGTTGAGTATTTGTTTCCTATAGTTTTATCATGTGGGTCCATTCAACCTCAAGAGTGCTCATAAGGACATGAATGAAAAATAACACCAGTTGGACCAAAAATGTGTTTTGGACCAAGGTATATTTCCCGAACCCAAACGTGATGGGTGTTGTCACTTAATTAGTGAAGAGAGAGTAATTAATGTTCAAATTAATTAATTAGTTATTTTTTAATTATTGGATAATTAGTACATAAAAGAAATTAATTAATTGATGGAGTTAAATTTAATATATCAATTTAAATTGATGAATTTGGACACAACATTGACTCTAGGGAGATATGCAATTTTCAGCAATAGCAAAAATTAGGGGGTGAATTTTTTATAATTTGACATATAGGGGTATATGTATAAATTCTGTAATTGTTATATAAGAGATGGCAATAGGGTTGTCTTCCTTATTGACTAGGGTTTGTGAAACCCTATGCGATAATAATTAGGGTTTAGAAAACTCTATGATGCTTCGCGAAAACTCTAATCCCATCTTTTGTCTTTTAAATTTTAAATTTTGAATTTTGGATTTTATACGGATAAAAGATAATTAAAATTCAAAATATAATTACCAATTTATCTTTTTATCTTTTGAAATTTAAAAATTAAAAGGATTGTAACGGGATTATTTAATTAGGAAAATAGTTCTCCTTAATTAAAGGTTTTGATCAAAATTTGAATTTTGAAAATGGGACTGCACTGTTGTAAAGAGTTACAAAATTGATGGAACTTCCTAAAAGACAAGGATCCAATTACACATGCCATGAATACTAGTATTTAAATTAATTAAAATTTATTTATGATTCTTTTATGAGTTGTAATTGGAATGAGCCAATAGGGAGGTTAATTTTTGAATGGATGATTTATTATTAATCATGCATCTTCATATAACATGTCACATAGAAATAGAGATATGTCAATATCAAAATATCATGTAGCATGTACACGCATCATTGTAGTTTAATTAATAACGGGTTATAATTTAAATACAATGTGAATTTAATGAAAGTTATAAATTTTAAATTGGGATTTAAAATTTATAAAAGTTTATAATTTTCAAAACTTGTTTTCAAAATTAATAATGAGTTATAATTTTTTGAAAAAACAATGAAAAATCTATTTTTCAAAAACTAAATGTGAGAGTCATTTACGTTGAAACATTCTCAAGGTCTTCAACGCAAACTTGATCATAATACGAAGAATGGTTTAGAGCCACCCTAGCGGTCCTCTCTTTAGTGGGAGAAATTTGAGAATCGTGTTGCTTTGAGTCTTTGAATTGCTTAAGAAGCTAAAGCTTGTAAAGGAAGTGGTGAGGTATAACCATTCTTAGATGGACTGTTAGTTCATGGCAACATTTAAAGCCGATGCGTTGGTTAAACACTTAGACCAAAGTACATTGGAATCTCTCATAGGATTTAGTCAATGGGGCTAAGGTGATCAAAACCATTGGTGATTAGTTAAGCTAGATGTAGTGACATCTTGAGAAGCGTTAACCAAACGAGATTAGTCTCGATGCGATATGAGGTAGTTTGGACATTGTCCTTAGATGAGACAAGCTATCGTTGTTGATCGTAACATCATGGAAGAAATATTTTTTAATGGATGTTAAAATATTTAAGTATTTTCATCATGCATTAAACTTTCCTAAATGATTGAGTATTATATAAGCTGCTTTATTTATTCTTTTCAGTAATCATGTCGTTGTCCCCACTTTTAACCATCTTAAACGCGAACAAACTTACTGGTGAAAATTACGTGGATTGGAAATATAATTTTGATATCGTGCTGATGGTAGAAAAGCACAAATTCGTGCTCACCACCCCTTGCCCCTTGAGCCTATTGTTGAATCGAATCAAGAGGAAAATGATACTTATACTTCTCGGCTGCGTTCTGATGAGATCTCCAAGTGTTACATCTTGGCTTCTGTTAGCAATGTGTTGGAACAATATCATCAGAACATGGATACTGTCGCTAATATGATGTTGAACATCACAGAAATGTTCGGAGATCAAGATCGTCAAGCCAAACAGGCTACTGTATGAAACTTCATGAACTCCAGAATAAAACCTAGAACTCATGTCCGAGAACATATGATGCTGATCATTAGTTATCTTAATGAGATGGAGATCATGGGTATTGAGGTAGATGGAGAGACATAAGTTGATATGATCCTTGAGACTCTGCCTGACGCTTTTGAGAACTTCAAACTTAATTATTTAATGAATAAGTTGAGATACTCAATTCTTGAGCTGATGAAGGAACTCCAAGCTGCTAAGATCCTGTTTCGGAAGGGAAAGAGGAAGACTATAGGGGAAAACTTTACTGAAAGCAAGCCTTCCACCTTTAGAGCAAAAAATAAATATAGGAGAGGTTTGAAGAAGGCTAAGAAGCAGAAATCAAAAGCTGTGAAAGGTAAGGGCACTACAAAAGTGGCAAGTTGAAAGACAAGTGTCATCATTGTGGAGCCACTGGCCTTAGAAACGTAACTGTCCAAACTATCTCAAGGAGCTGAGATCTAAAGGTATAGTACTTGTTAGTAAGACTTGTTATGTGGCTGACTTTACTTTTTGGTGGAATGTAGAGTTTATAGCCACTAACCATATATGTTGTTCCCTGCAGGGGTTCAGGAAAATCATAAGGCTTGATGATGGTGAGTTCAGCTTCTGTTGGGGAAATGGAGCACTAGTATTGACCATATCTATGGGAATTATTAAATTTTCATTTGATAGCAGTTTTATGGTTTTACGTGATGTTTATTATATCTCAATTTTTGGAAAATATTATTTCAGTAGCTAGTTTAATTGAGCAATGATTCAATTTGAATTTCATTGATTAAGATATTATTATTTTTAGAAATGACTGCTTAATTACTATTGCACGTTTGATAAATGAATTGTTTTATGTAAAACCAATAGTTCTAATGATATGTGACATTGAAGTAAATACTGATTTATAAAGGGATAGTAAAAGGTTGAAGTCTGACTTAACCGATCTAACATATTTGTGAATGATAGTGGTCCTTTGTAAAATTTAAGTGTGGGATCACTACCCACATGCGAATCCTGTATAAAAGGTAAAATGACCAAGAGACCCTTTTCAGCAAAGTGTGAAAGAGCCACTCAATTTCTCGAACTCATACATAGTGATATATGTATTCCACTGAATATCCAAGCAAAAGGAGGTTATGAATACTTTGTAACCTTCACTAATGACTACTCACTTTTGGACATGTTTATCTAATGCACCAAAAATCTAAAACCTTTGAAAAGTTCAAAGAGTACAAGGCTATGATCAAAAAGTAATTAGAGAAACAAATCGAAATGCTACGATCTGATCGTGGTAGAGAGTATTTGCTAGGAGAGCTTGAACACTTTCTTAAGAAAGAATGTATTATTTCTCAGCTTACAGCACCTAGCACGCCAAAACAGAATGGTATGTTAGAGAGAAGGAATCGAACTCTGTTGGATATAGTTAGATTCATGATGAGTTACTCATCCCTCCCATATTCATTCTGGGGATATGCTTTGGAAAAAGCAGCATACATTCTAAATCAAGTTCTATCAAAGATGGTGTCTGGAACGCCATATCAAAGATGGAACGGATAAAAGTCATCTGTAAACCACCCTAGAATATGGGTACGCCTAGCACATGTTCTGTAATCGAAGATAGACAAGTTGGCCAATCGATCAGAATTATACTTGTTTATAGGATATCCTAAGGGAATGAAGGGATACATCTTTTATTGTCCAACCGACCATAAAATATTCGTGAGCACAAATGTGCATTCTCTTGAAGATGACTAAATAAGAAGTGTGAAGCCGAGAATCACTCTTGTGCTAAAGTAATTATCGAATGGGAGGACACCGACTCCCCAATCACGAACTGTTTTTAATTCAATAATGGAAGAACCACAGCAGGAGCCAGAGCCTATGGAGCCTCGAAATAGTGGGAGGGTTATGAGACAGCCTGACAGGTACATGTTTTATGGAGACGCATTAACAATAGTCTCAGATAAGGATCATGATGAACATGGCTACTACTCACACGTCATGGCTGGTCCTGAAGCAAATCTATGGCAAGAAGCCATGAACGTTGAGATACATTCGATGTACTCGAATGAAGTCTAAAAACTTGTAGATCCTCTTGAAGGGGTAAAACTTGTAGTGTGTAAATGGATCTATAAGAAAAAGAGAGGTCCAGATGGGAATGTGGAGACTTTCAAAGCTAAGCTAATACCCAAAAGGAATGTATTGCAATGAGGATACCTTTTCGCCAGTGGCCATGCTTAAATCCATCTGAATCCTCATGTCCATTGTTATTGCCCTCAATTATGAAATATGGCAGATGGATGTCAAGAGTTCTTTCTGATGGAAATCTTGAAGAGAACATATATATGGCTCAACCAGACGGGTTCATGGAGAAAGGCCAAGAGGGTAAGGTTTGTGAACTGTTGAAATCCATTTATGGACTTAAGCAAGCTTCCCGATCGTGGAATATCAGTTCAACAAAACTATCAAGAACTTTGGCATTGAATAGTTAATCGATGAACCTTGTGTGTATAAGTTGATAGAAAAAAGGAAAGTGGTTTTTCTAATCTTGTATGTAGATGATATTCTTCTCATTGAAAATTATCTGATGTCAAGATTTGGCTTGCAAAACAATTTGATATGAAGGATCTTGGAGAAGCTGCCTTTGTCCTAGGTATTCAAATCTTTCAGGATTGAAATAATAGACAATTGACACTGTCTCAAGTATCTTAGATTGATAACGTGATGGATCGCTTCAGTATGCAAGACTCCAAGAAGGGATATCATTCTTTCAGGCATGGAGTTAGCCTCTCCAAGGAGTAGTCTCCAAAGACTTTTCAAGAAGAGGAAGACATGAGAAAGATTTCTTATGCCTCAGTCAAGGTTATCAGGATCGCGATCCTACCTAAGATTAGTAGAAGGGTATAGGATTGAGGATTGGAGGATCGGATCGAGAATCGTAAGAATCCCTATGCCTCAGTCGTAGAAAGCCTCATGTATGCGATGCTTTGCAATAGGCCAGACATTTGCTATGTCGTAAGCATGGTGAGTTGTTTCCAATCTAATCCTGGAATCAAACATTGGAATGTCGTCAAGCACATCCTTAAGTATCTTAGGAGAACGAGGAGCTATATGCTTGTGTATTCAGGTACTGACCTGAATATGACGGGGTATAGTGCTTCCGATTCGAAGCAGACAATGATTCTAGGAGGTCTACTTCCATATCGGTGTTCATCCTAAAGGATGGAGCAGTTGTATGGAGAAGTATAAAAAAATCTTGCATTGCTAATTCTACCATGGAAACTGAGTATGTTACAACTTGTGAAGTTGCAAAGGAGGTTGTATGGCTTAGAAAGTTCTTAAATACTCTGGAAATTGTTCCAGAAGCTGATAAGCCCATGACACTTTATTGCGACAACAATGAGGTTGTCGTGAATTAGAAGGAACCAAGGAGCCACAAAAGTTCCAAACACATAGAGCGTAAGTATTACCTTATTAGAGAGATTGTTCAGCGTGGAGATGGTTAGCAACCTGGCAGATCCATTCATGAAGACTTTAAGCAGTAAAGTTTTTTATGGTCATCTTGAAGGCATGGGGAGACGAGATTGTACACGCCTACTTTTGTCCAAGTCGGAGATTGTTGGAATTATATCTATAAAGTAGGGTATAATAACTATTTATGATATTTAATTATTTTTCAAACATTCTTTATTACTGAATTTAATGAATGAATGAAAGTTTTTCTATTAATTAAAGTGTGTTTATAATTTACTCAAGTCTGAAACTATTGTCAACGTAAGAAGAGTAAAGACTAAGGGGTCTTCCAGACAAACTTTTCTGAAATAGTTCAGAATGTTATTTGCAGTCTTAAGATCGATTGGAAAATCAAGTCTGATTATGATTGTTAGGTTGAACCAATAGATGTCGGTCTTGGGGCATGGTTGTGGAGACTCTAACGTTTGACCTAGACATATTTTAGAACATGTTGAATAGACCAGTAACCAATTAGTTTAGAGCAAAGTCGTTTATCTAGTTCTAAATCTAATTGTTACACATATCAGGGTATTTTCAAAATCATCTTATTTCTGAGGTGAATATGAAACTTGACTTACTTAGTTACATATTTTATATGTCAAAGGAGTGAGTTTGAATTGTTGGACAATACCTCGACTGTTGGGATCGTGATTCAACTTTGTTGGAATTGCGTGAATCGCATATATGAAAATTCACGGCGAGATTGCAAATGCAACAATATCACCTTATGCTTTATTGATGGGTGTGTGAATAAATTAACTTGGCCAACTATTCAATGAAATTAATCATTGAATAAGACATGGTGAACTGTACGAGACAATTTACTGTCATGTCTTTCTTATTCACAGTCAATAAAGGTGTTAAGGAAATAATAACTAGAAGGATAAAATGGTAATTTTACATCCCGCTCTTGTTACTTGTATTCACGAAGGATAAAATGTTAAAATATTTTATGAACCGTGAAATAAAAATGTTTATTTGCACCAACAAAAAATTTAGCGTGCATGAATCGAGAGTTGATTCGGTATCAGACATATAATGGAATCGTACAATGTCATGATTAAATAGGTCAAGAATTTATGGAGATAAATTCGTCGAGTCTTTGAGTCTTATAGCTTTATTCATATGGGTTCATTCGATCTTAGGAGTAACTCTTAGGAACATGAATGAAAAATAACACCAGTTGGATCAAAAATGTGTTTTGGACCCAAGTATATTTCCCGAACCCATATGTGATGGCTCTTTTCACTTAATTAGTGAAGAGCAAATAAGTAATGTTCAAATTAATTAATTTTTTATTTTCTAATTATTGGATAATTAGTAAATAAAAACATTAATTAATTGATTGATGGAGATCAATTTAATTTATCAATTTGGATTGATGAATTTGGACACAACATTGACTCTAGGGAGACACGTAATTTTTGACAATAGCAAAAATTAGGGGGGTGAATTTTCAGTAATTTGACATATAGGGGTATATGTGTAAATTCAATAATTATAATGTAAGGGATGGCATTAGGGTTGCCTCCCTTAGTGTGTTGACACAAACCCTAACACAAAGTTGAGAAAGGAATTTCTCTCCCTCCCCCTTAGTTGCTGCCAAAATACACCATAGGAAGAGAAATAATTGATTTTATTCTCTAATTATTTTGAGAGCCCACACTCAATTTCTGATAAACATCCGATTGAGATATACTAACGAAGAACGTGATACAACTAATAAGATTCCACCAAATCAAATTTTCTCCAATACAGGAATGGTATAAATCATTTTTACCTCTATTGAATACATTTAACTTAGTATACATAATCGTTTGTATGGTTTTAAGATTGAATATGATTAAATTGGTTGATGTGAAATTTTTTTTATTTTCCTCCAACGAACCGTTTGTGATTCATTGATTTTTTCTCAAAATTATATAACCCGATCCAACAGATACATCCACTACTTGATTCACAGATTGTTGCATTCCTTGATTATAACTCTGATTTACTGTGGGTGCCATACTTAGATTTTTTATCATGATTGTTAATGAAAACACTTGAGTTATTAAGGCTATCATAGCATCCAAATCATGTATCCCTACAACTCTTTTACTTATTGTTGCTCTAGTAGTTGACCATTGGTAATTGTTACTTATTATCCTTTCCAGAATTTCATAACCCTCATTATGACTTAGACAGGATGACCGCATTCGTTGAAGCGTCAACCATCAATCTTGTAGAAGAGTTCAATCCATTATAGAAAGTTTTCAAAATATGTGGGATCCCATGGGGTGGACAATTTCTTAGCAACTCCTTAAATCTTTCTCATGCCTCATATATGGATTCATCCTCTAATTGGTGAAAGGGAATAAGCTCATTCCTTAATTTGGCATTCTTCGTTGGTGGGAAATACTTCATCATAAACTTCTCAGCAAGATCATTCCAAGTACTAATCGAATCTGGAGGTATTGAGTTGAGCCAAACTCTAGCTTTGTCCTTTAAGGAATAAGGAAAGAGCCACATCCTTAAGGCATCTTTCGAAGCTCGAGGTATCTTGAAAGCATCACTAACCTCCATAAAGAGTCTTAAGTACATGTGGGGATCTTAATTAGGTAGTCCATTGAATCTTCCAATAGTTTGCAACATTTGGAACATGATAGGCTTCAACTCAAACTGTGGAGCTTGAATGTATGGCCTTACTATTTCAAGGTTCATTGCCCATGGTTGAAGAATGGCATAGTCTCTAATTGATATTTCTCTATCATCGGCCATGACTATTATATTGTTGTCTTTATTAGCTTAATTGCCATTTAAAACCATTTTATCTTCATTAGCAGCCATCTCTCTCACAACAACTAATCATCTATGTTCTCTTCTCAACTATCTTAGAGTTCTATCTATTTCAGGGTCAAAATTGAATTTAGGTAGTTTCTGCCTACGCATAAAATGAGTCATAACTTCAAGTTGATCTAAATAATGAAATTTCTCTTTAGTCCCTAGTAACAACACCAAAATCTTGTTGTGTGTAATATATACACAAGTAATAAAGTGATAAATGAGTGTTGATCTTTTTAGGCACTGATGAGAAATTAAGCAATTAAACAAATGAAATTAAATCTAGTTGAAAATATAGTAACCGCAATAAGTAATTTCAAGTAACTCAAAGTAAAATAGAAATGCTAATGTTAAGTAAAATGGCTTAGAGTGAAACTTGTAGAATATGGGATTTAAGTTTAAAAACGTTGGTTTATTCAATAATGAAGTGAGCTAGCACGATTAATTCCCCTTTCCATTAATATTCCTAGCTAAAGTTGTTTATGCTGCTACAGCATCCTGATAGCATCAACCTCAACTCATTGGCACAATGGATTCCATCCTTGCGATCACTAACTATAACTTAATTAAATTATTCCTAAGTTAAATTCAGATTAAAATTGTCTCATATTAGATCTAGCAGATTGGTTTACAAGGTAAGCATATATGTCTATACTACTCACTAAACACGTAGATCTACAGGATTTAAGCATCCAAGTATCTTTCAAGCTATATCCATTAGATCAAACCTTTCTAGTATTTATCTAATCTATATCTTATTAGTAATGGCCAGTTAGTAATAAAATCTAAACGTTACATAACCTTGAATGAAATACTAACAAGAAGTGAGTAACAAAAACTTTGTCAACTAAAAATATCAACTTCAAGGTTCATTATCCATACTAGCTAAATGTTTTAGTTCATAATGAGCTTAAGAACATATTCAAATACAACCATTTTCATATTTACCTTACAGAAAATGAGCTAAGAATAGAAAAAACAATAAAGCAATTAAGGTTAAGAAAGAAGAAAGGGAGAAGGGAATAAACGAATATCCTCTTCCTTGTCTTCTTCCTCGCGTCTTCTTTCATTTAATGTCCTTTTTCTCCTCTTCCTTCTCCGCAAATGTTTCCATATTCTCAACAAGGTGTGGAATCCTCCCTAAAAAGGATGTATGTACTATATAAATTAGCTTTGGAATTAGGGCTTTAGCTTCTTGCAAGGACGTGTGTCCACCAACGCTACAATGGAGACCACTGGAAAAATGTTAATGCCATCTGGACAACAGAATTCTGAGCGCACGAGCTTTTCCTCTTTTTTTATTTTTGCAATTATGTTCATAAAGTAGGGTGTAATAACTATTTATGAGTATTTAGTTATTTCTCTGACAATTTATATCACTAAATTTAATGACTGAATGAAAGTTTTTCTATTATATAAAGTGTGTTTATAATTTACTCAAGTCCTGAAACTACTGTCAACATAAGAAGAGTAAAGACTGAGGGGTCTTCCAGATAAACTCTTCTTAAATAGTTCATAACAGTATTCACAGTTTTAGAATTGACTAGACAATCGAGTCTAATTATAATTGTTAGGTTGAACTAAAGGATGCCGGTCTTGGGGTATAGGAGTGAGGACTCTAACGGTTGATTTAGACATGTTATGGAACATGTTGAGTAGACCAGTAACCAATTAGTTTAGAGCAAAACCATTTATCTAGCTCTAAATCTAATTGTTACACCTTAAGGGTATTTTCATAATTACCTTAATTTTAAGGAGAATACGTAGTTAGTTATGATCTTTGATACATCAAAGGAGTGAATTCGAATTGCCAGATAATGCCTCGACTATTGGCATCATGATTCAAATATGTTGGAGTTGCTTGATTCACAAATATACAATATGCAACAATATCACATTATGGTTTACTGATGGATGTATGAATAAATTAACCTAGCCAAGCACTCGATGAAATGTATCATTCAATAAGACATGGGGAATTGTACGAGACACTTCACTATTATGTCTTTCTTATTCACAGTTAATAAAGGGGTTGAGAAAATAATAAGAGGGGTAAAATAGTAATATGACATCCTACTCTTGTTACTGATATTCACGAAGGGTAATATGTTAAATATTCTATGGATCGTGAAATAAAAGTATTTATTTACACTAACTGAAAATGTAGCGCGAATGAATCGATAGTTGATTCCGCATTGAATCTTATAATGGAGTCGTATGATGTCTGAAATAAATATGTCACGAATTTATAGAGATAAATTAGATGGGTATTTGAATGCTATAGCTTTATTCATATGGGTCCATTCAGTCTCGGGAGTATCTCATGAGGAAAGGAATTGAAAAACAACATATGTGATGTGTGTTGTCACTTAATTAGTGATGAGCATTTCATTGATGTTCAAATTAATTAATTTATTATTTTTAATTTTAGATAATTAGTAAATAATAAAAATTAATTAATTAATTGATGGAGATCAATTTAAATTTATCAATTTTGGATTGATGAACTTGGACACAATATTGACTCTAATGGGAGATATAATTTTCAGCAATTATAGATTATGAGGGTAAATTTTGAAAATTACACATATATAGGGTATATGTCACAATTCCAAAATTATATATATTTAGGCGATGGCATTAGGGTGGCCTAACATATGTGTGTGTTGACACAACCCTAATCACATGGAGCAGAAAAATGTTTCTCACTCCCCCTCCTACTATTGCAGCCAAAATCACCAGAGGAAGCGTAGATTTTTAGTTTTCTTCCTCAGTTATTTTCAGAGCTCACACTCAGTTCCTAACGACGTCCTTGCGAGATATACTTCTGAATTCTACGAGTGCTTATTCGTGTGAAGACCGATTCGAGTTCTACGAAGAAAGAAGAACGCGAAACGAATAATACGATTCCACCAAATCAGAATTTCTCTGATACAAGAAAGGTACAAAATTGTTTCTACCACTTTTGAATACATTTAATTTTGTATGTATAATCAGATGTATGGTTTTAATGTTTAATATGATTAAATTGGTTGATGTAAAAAATTTTGATATTTCGCCCACGAACCGTTCGTGGTTCAATAATTTTTCTTCAAAATTTTATAACTCGATCCAACACTTAGTGCCAGCTGGACTACATGACAAAGCGTCATGCCAAGTGTGCATGGGCAATGTTATAGCAGTAAAGGAATCCACGCTGCAACACTTTCTCCAACTATCAAGCTCCTAAAGGGTCCTGCACAGAAGCACGACTTATGCATAAAAACTGCTCAAAACCACTCAAAATGCTAGCAAGGTAGCTAAACTCAACAGAAAGCTAAACTGAAAGGAAAATGACATAAATGAAGCAATAAAATGCACCATCACCTTAAGATAAGCAATAATTAGCCTTAGAAATTTAATGATAACTATAAATTCTTAGAGTTATCAATTAGACGCTTGCGTAGTGCAGGTACCATATATGTAAAATGGATAGGATAACATAAATAGGGTACTTCTGACATAAATGAGGTATAATCGAAAAAATGAGGTACGTCGCAATACAGTCCATATACGTACATAGTGTCCTTGCTTCTCCGACCCGTTTCAATAGATTTTTCAACCCTATAAATACCCCACGTGTCTTTGAACTCCAACACACCTCTCCATATCTCTCCACTCCTCTCTGACGAAGTTATGAGAGTTTAATAATTTGAAAGGCTTGTATTTTGAGTGAGAATTTGAAAAAATTTCTAGAGAGAAGCTAGTAAATAGTATGAGTGAAAAAATTGAGAGGTTTTCTCTTTAGGAGAGTGATTAATTCTGTAAGAGATTCAAATATCTTGACATAGCTGCCTTATCAAGGTCTAATTGGCACCATAGGCCAATACGGTTTATAAAGGTTTGGTCTTCACTGTTAAGAAGATCATTTGGAAAAAATCTTCAAGGGGAGATCCTCGGATTATGGACATAAGGTAGGTTTTCTCAAACCACGTAAAAAATTATGTGTCGTATCCCTCTCTTCCCTACTCTCTTTTATTTATATGCTATTTACTTTCCGTACTTAATTTTGTACACTTTTATTTTCTTCACTTTAATATTCCACATTATCATTATTTTATTTATTTGATGGCACGTTTATTAATATTGCTTAATTGATTTACTTTGTTGTTAAAATCATATTTCAAGAAATGTTATTATTCCATAACAAATATATATTTTTTGACTTTTTCCCTTTGTAAAGTGGGGTCATATTGATTTTACAATTGGTATCAGAACATGGTTCTTACTCCTTAAAAGACTTCACCGTCCTGAGTAAATGGCAACCATGAGTGGATCTATTATTGAAGGTCAATCTACGACTAGACCACATTTTTTAATGAAAATAACTATAGGTATTAGAAATCTTGCATGAAAATTAATGTGCAATTTATAGATTATAATCTATTGGATGTCAAAGAAAATGGTTCACATATTCCATATAAAATAGTAGAATGAATGAAGATTACTAAAATCAGTAGTGAATGGAATGATAAAGATAAAAAAGAAGATATCATTAAATACTAAAGCTATGAATTTGTTATATAGTACTCTTCATCAAAATGACTTTAATAGAATATATATGTGTGAATCTGCTAATCAATATGGAACATGCGTGAAGTCACACATGAGGGTAATAACCAAGTTAAAGAGTCTAAGATAAGCATGCTCATACATAATTATGAATTGTTTAAAATGAAAAATGAAGAATATGTGCCTAACATGTGTACTTGATTTACTGATATTATTAATGGACTCAAATCTCTTGAAAAAACCTACTCTAATGTGTAAATGCTAAGAAAAATTTTTAGGTGCTTACCGAAGAGTTGGGAAGCCAAAGTTACAGCAATTCAAGAGCCCAAAGATATCAACATTCTATCTCTCGAAGAAATCGTTGGATCGTTGATGACATATGAAATGGGACTAAAAAATGAAGAAGAAATCCCAAAGAAGAAGAGTATAGCTCTTAAATCAACCTTAGAGCAATCTGATAATGAAAAGGAAGAATATGAGAAAGCAGATGATGTAGCTCTCGTCACAAGACGTTTCAAACGATTTCTAAATAGATGAAAGAGTACCTCAAGAAAAGATGACAAGAAAGTATCATGTGACATACTAACCCACAACGAATGCAAGAAAGTTGGACATATGATGGCCGATTGTCCAAACTTATCCCACACTCCTAAGAAATTCAATCGAAGAGCACTCAAAGCAACTTGGGATGAGACCGATGAAAGTGACATTGAAGAAGAAGAGGAAGTAGTGAACATCTGCTTCATGGTTTTGGAGGATGAGGTAAGTTCTTCTAAACTAACTTTAAATACTAAGCTTAGCTATGATGATCTTGAATTAGCTTTTGAAGAACTTTTTTGAGAATTTGAAAAACTACAATTGGTATCACAGCTTGGTGCTCAAATATCTCAGATTTAATTGTCTTGAGCTACGGCATCATCTTTTAATTTTCAACAAGGGAAATCAATTTTAAAACCTCCATTTATATAATAGATTACAACTTTAGAAAAATTAGAATGAGAATTTTTATTCAATCTCTTGATTATAATTTATGAACAATTGACGAAAATGTTCCTTACACGCCTAAGTCACGAGATTTGACCAAGAATGACAAAATTAAATTGTCTTTAAATGCTCAAGTGATAAATGTCTTATATTGTGCCTTAAGTATAAATAAATATAATCGTATTTGTATGTGTAAATATGCAAAAGACATTTGGCATGCATTAGAAATCACAGATGAAGGCACAAATGAGGTTAAAGACTCTAAGATTGATATTCTCATGCATGACTATGAAATGTTTAAGATGCGTGAAATTGAAAGCATTGAAGACATGTTTGCAAATTTCAATAGAATTGTAGATTCTCTTAAAGCTCTTGGTAAGACCTTTACTAATAGTGATTTGATTAGTAAAGTTCTTAGGTCGTTATCAATGTTGTGAGAGAACATGATAATTTCTATTCAAGAAGCGAAAGATCTTAAGACGCTTCAACTTAAAGAGCTCATGCGATCATTGACGACTCATGAAATGGAAAACATGGAAGAGGATGTGAACTACATAAAATGAGGAAATCTATTATTCAAAGCCACATCCATTCAAAGCAAAAATGAAGATGAAGATGAAGATCTAATGCACTTCACAAAGAAACTTCAAAACCTACTCACTAAGAGAGGATGCACTTCAAAGAAGAAACGCAAGGAAAAGAGAAGCATGATTGCAAATGAACATGAAAAGATACATATGTGAATTATTATTTTTTATTTTTTGTATGCATTTGAAAAATGAAATCTTTTATTTAAAAAAATGCATACATTGAGGGGGATATTTTTCAAAAAATTGAATTTTAATTCATTTTGATGATTTCGAAGGGGGATAATTAATTGTGAGAGGAGAAGAACTTTTTTGTTCATATTAAATTTGCGAAAGGGGGAGTATTTTTAAATAAATGACATGTTTAATTCTTTTTTATGATTTCAAAGGGGGAGAAATATAGTTAATTAAAAAAAGGGGAGAATTTTAAAATTTTAAAAATCTAGAAATATCATTGCATATGTGTATGAGAAGTTTATAGCTAATATAATTTTGCAATCAATTCTTTGTCTTCATAAAAAGGGGAGATTGTCGACCTTAGTCAATGTGACAATTTTGATGATGATAAATAATACGTTGACTAATATTTTAATTAATCGTGTAAGTTCTAAATAAAGTGAAAATAAGGTTTAAAACATTTAATCTTATGTGTTTATGAAAAAGGAATAAAAGGAAATCGAAACCTTATATGGCGAGATACACGCGCACATATTACGAAGGGCACGAAGTATATCAAATGAACTCCAAATGACCTAAATCAAAGTTGGTTGAACTCATAATGTTGCAAGAAATTCAGAACCGGACCGAACCGTAAATGAACCAAAATATAGAAGATCAAACAAAAGAGAATTGTATAAAATTTTCAAGGGCGGTTCACACCCAGTTCAGTGTTCAAACTGGCTCACTATTAGGGAAAAATCTGATCATACCAGTGGGAAACTGGACGGACCAATTTGGAACCAATCAAATCAATTCCGAGACCAGCGAGACTGTTTGACAGAAAAGGTAACTACTTTCATAATTTCCTATTTGGTCTTACTAGTTCCCCAACATATCCGACTGATTTCAATAGGTTTTTCAACAATAGAAATATCCCACGCCTCTTGAAACTCCAACGCACCACTCCACATATCTCCACTCCTCTTCAACGAAGTTCTTTAGAGTTTAACATTTTGAGAGGCTTGTATTTTGAGCAAGAAATTGAGAAATTTTCTAGAGAGAATCTAGTAAATCTATGAGCGAAAAATTGAGAGATATACTTTTTGTGAGAGTGACTGATTTTGTAGGAGATTCGAAGACCTCGACCGAGCTGCATTATCAAGGTCTGATTAGTACTATAAGCCAATGGGGTTTGTAAATGTTTGATCTTCACTATTAAGAAGATCATTAGGAAAAATCTTCAAGGAGGGATCCTTGGAGCGTGGATGTAGGAATAGATTTTCTCGAATAAAATAGTATATGTTGTATCGCTTTCTTTCCTACACTCTTTTATTTATGTGTTATTTACTTTCGTATTTAATTTCATACACTTATTTTCTAGACTTTAATATTCCACATTATCATTATTTTTTTATTTGATTGCACTTTTATTAAATATTGAGTGATTGATTTACATTACTATTAAAATTATATTTCAAGCAATTTTATTATTCCATATCAAATATTTATTTTTTGACTTTTTTCCTGAATAAAGGGGTGGCCTATCGATCCTACACAATTCATTTCCAATAGTACCTCAAGTATCTTGCCTATTTTCAACGCATGAATGGTATCTCAAACAATTATGCGTACATGTGCACATGATTGAGGTACCACCACCATAAACATGATATCATTACATAAAATAAATGACCTATGACAACAATATACTCATATAAAGTGGTACAACCACATAAATTAGCCGTTCTCTACATAAATGTAAACCTATGAAACATAAACAAGTACATTCAACCTAAAAACACATACCAAATTATGTCTACCACATAAATGTTATACTTCTTAGGCAGATGAGATTCCTCTGTTGCTCATTTTTAATGTAGTTGTGGTACCATAATTATCCATTTTGAAGCACAAAAATGTGGTACCCGACACATGAAAAAATGTAACTTGAAGTACTCTCCCATAAGTAGAGAACTGACCCTTTTTACGAATATAAATGAGGAACATCTCGCTATAAGGGGTGGGAGGGAAGGGGAGAGAGAGAGAAGACCTGAGCTAAAACAATAAAATTTCTTTGGCGATACATGTAAATTTTCTGGTTGGCTATTGTCTTAATGGTTTTTCATCGTGCGTTTGATTCTAGTCTTGCTGCTTTAAGTCGCATTGCACAAACAAGTTGTTGGAGGAAGACTTGACAAATGTCTTTACACAAAAGTAGAGTACCATCGCTTGATATAATGTTGAGTAACATAGAATTCTAATTGCATATTAATTCTACATGCTACCAAACCTTAATTAATGTTACTAATATCTTCTCAACTATCTCCAACATATCAACAATAGAGAATAAGAACTTTTAGAGTTTGGAAAAAGCTATTATACTACATGGATTAAATCAATAGTCAACTCTTCGAGATTTATGTAAAATGTTATGTTGAAATGTTGTCCAAAGCTAATTGATATGTATGCCAACATCCTCTTTATTTCCTAAGTCTTAGGAATTAAGAACTGAGCTCGATGGAAGGGAATCTAAACACAACAATTCAATTTGATAGACTGGTTGGACATGCATTTATTCGACAATTTATTGATCAAAACGCTCGTTGGATTGAGCATCAATATGAAATTGTTTGACGTGATCAGATTTAAAAAACATAAATGTACACGGCGTTGTATAGTTTAGATTCAACAAATACATGTTCAGAAACAATGTTATTTGTCAAAGTGCAGAAAAAAAACCTAGATTTCATGTATAACAGTGTGATCTTGTAGATTAAAAACAATGTCCTATTGTAGATTTTCCTAGTTGTAGTTAGGCATAATGAGTTACTTAGATGGGAGAATAATCCGCAGCTTTACGCAACTTATTCTTGGGCCTAGTGATCTCATTTATGGGGTCCTGTCAAAAGAAAAAATCATATATTTTCTAACAACATAAGGAATAGTCTTTTCACCCCACATCAATTTCATTATTTCGATTATATATCCTGGCACACCAAATCATCCATTTTTCATATAATGACATCCTCCAAAGCAACGCTATTTCTCTCTAATAATATATTTATTTTTTGTACCTCACCCAAGCCTCTCTCTCTCTAACCCAGCCTAGCCAAATTTGAAGTGTAACCTAATAGAATAATGATTTTTTCAATATAATAAACTTTAATGACTTCGGGTAGTTTTACTTCAACAATTCATGTTTGCACGAGAACTAAAATTGTTGACTGATTTGGTTTACTTTAAATAAAAGGCTTATGGAAGCCTAAGCTAAACATACCCACTATCAGATTTTCATATTGAAAGTGAATCAAACATTTAAAGTTGTGTAACTTGAAGTAAATTCGTACGTGAAGTAATTTAATTTCTGAGTTTATGTCTCATAGTATGCACTTGAAGACTTTAAGGTCATAGTCGAAGGCTTCAAGGTCATTACCATCTTTATCAACATATTGACACGATAATCTTTCGTCTTTATTTATTTTACAAACTAACTCTAGGGTAAAGTTTAGTTGTTCACATCATGCCTTAATTTATGACATCTAGGTGGCCATATAATAGATGAAGTTTTGATATAGTAAGAAGAAGAAGAGGAAGAAAGAGAGGGGGAGAGAGGGAGTGTGTGAGAAAGAGCGAGAGAGAGATGGAAAGAGAGAGAGGGGGAGGATAGAATACTTATTATATTTATACTTCAGTAGTTCAAAACTTAAAGTAACATATCTACAGTGTTCAAGTTCATGCTTGAAGAGTTTGTGTCCCTCTTAAAGACTTTAAGCTCACATTTTAGTGTATCAGAATGCACCATTAAAGACTTCAAGGCCAACATGGGAGACAAAACTAGACTTGAAGTCTTCAAGTTAAGGCTTGAAGTGCTCCTGCGACCTAGCTGTATAACCAAAATGGTAAACGGTGTTATCTTCAGGAATAAAAATAGTGTCAGATAGTAGATTTTGCATTATGTTGTTAGACATATTGAATTCAATCTTACTTTTGAATGGTGATATAAAGTCAAATGGAGGAGTCCTAAGGTCACACTCATCCTCACTCTCTTTGTCCACATCTTGACACTATAATCTGTAGTCTATCCATTTATTTTTATTTATTTTATAAACTGACTCAAGGGGAAAGCGTAGTGGTTCATATCACACCTTAATTTATGAGCTCTGGTAGCCATACAACATATGAAGTTCTGTACAATAAGAAAAGAGAGAGAGAGGACAAGATATGTATGGTATTGATACATAAGTAGTCGAAAGTTTAAAAGTAATTACATTACAATTACTAACTTACTCCAACAAATTACTTACAATACCGGTTATATATGCTACTAACAAATTCAACTAATTGAGAAGCTAACAACTAGTAGCTGCACAGCCAGTCAGTAGGTTCGGCTTAATCACTCCCTCTTTAATAGCCAAAGGAAGAAATTTCACAAAGTCCAGCTTTGAAATAGAAGTCCTAGGCAAACGCACGTAATCCCTAAGATAAACAATATGTTACAATCTATAAACAGAAATATAGTATGCCAAGAATTTATAATATGATCAAATCTCATTACTTAACAGGGGTATTAAAGGTGCAAGCTATTCGTTTAAAACTAGTAATTCACATTAGGGTGAGCACTTACAATGGCTTCTGCGTTTTCTAAAAGTAGAAGCCTTTTGTAGTTTCATATTACTACTCATTAGTCCCCGTAGAGAGGCTGAATGGAGAAGATGTTGCAAGAAAATGGTTGATTGAAACTATTTTCCTATTTATTCTTCACTTCTTGGGCAAGATATTAATATTGAAGACCTCTTTGAAAATAGAGTCCTAATTCCCATGTTAAAAGAATAATTTGAGACCGGTTGAAAGAATAGTAGAGGACAAGGGGACAACAACTGAATTGCTATGTATTCCACGTTTCTCTCCTTGATGTCAGGAAACATTTTAATTATTGAACAAGGTGTAATTGATTACAAAAGGGGAAAGTGATATGATAAAAGAGCCTAAAAGTTAAAGATGCAAAAAGAATCATAGAGAAGCATAAACATTTCCAAAATGATCACTAGGCTGTTTATAGTAAGGATTGGAAAGCCACAGTCACTAAGAAATGATAGTCTCGGACTTTATGCCCTATAACATGTTAGTTCCAAAAAAATATGGATGTCTAAGATTGACTCGCAAATGCATGGTCGACTTACATGAGTACCACATCTATGATCTCTAGGTGGCCACTACTATGACTTCAAGGGTAAAGATAGTCGTTCACATCATGCCTTAATTTATGACCTCTAGGTGGCCATACAACATGTGAAGTTTTGATATTGTAAGAAGAAGAGGGAGAGAGTGAAAGAGAAGGGGGGAGAGAGAGAATGAAAATGAATCCTACTTTCGGATGGTGATGTAAAGTCAAATGGAGGAGTGCTAAGGTCACATTCATCCTCACTCTCTCTGTCACATCTTCACACTAAAATCCATAATCTACCTCATTTATTTTTATTTATTTTATAAACTAACTCAAGCGGAAAGCATAGTGATTCATATCATGCCTTAATTTATGACCTCTGGTAGCCCAACAATAAATGAAGTTTTGATACACAAGAAGAAGAAGAAGAAGAAGAAGAAGAAGAAGAAAGAGAGAGAGATAGAGAGAGAGAGAGACCTCGTCATGTGGTTAGCCACTAAAGTTAAAACCATAAAAAACTAATTTTAATTTTTCTACTCCCTCTCCCTAAAGTTGTTGTGCCCCCACTAAATTTGTCTTCTAGCACGTCTTTCCACCATCGTCTCCTCTACCACCGTCGTATCCTCTTTACCACCATCGTCTACTCGCTACCGCCATTGTATTCTCTCTAACACCATCTTCTCCTCTCTATCACCATCGTGCCCTCAGCCGCGTGCCACTTCTGTCATTGTTCGGCTGGTACTATGGCATTGTTGCTTTGATTTTCATCTTTCTTTGTTATTTTCGCTAAATCTTTAGTATTTTTTTCTCAATATTCATTATTTTTTCCATATGATTTCTCTCATTAGTTCATCCCCCCTCGTGCTGCCATGGGTTCGCGAATGTGCTTGTGAAAATTGAATGCAAGTTAATGAAAAAGATTTATGGCTACAAATTGAATGGAGATTGTTCTGGATGTTATTGTTTTATGTAATGGGTATTCTTCGGTATGGTACTATTTTGTTTTGACTTCAAATTGATAGCAAGTATGTTATGTTTCGATATGCATTTGAGATAAAGGTTATGTTGGTGGTAGTGAAAGATTTCAAATCTGATAGGGGTGATTTTGCATACACCATGGGCATAGTGGACTTGTTACTTGAATGTGTAGAACTGTCTTCTAGACCTAATATGTTATGCAATTTCATAATTGTAGATATAGATATAGATGACTCGAGCGATGATATTTTGAATATCGATAACCTAGATAGATTGAATATAGATATGACGATTAGTACGACAAAAGGAAGAGGGAAAAGAGGGCCAACTTACCTCACTTCCTTGAAAACTGATATAAGGAACTTTGAAAAAAAGGTTATCACAACAAATATTAAGGGATAACCTGTAGGCGAGAATGTTCCCAAATTTAAAAGCTTTATAGGAAGTTTTGCACGTTTACTTGTACGAAGCTATTGAGGTATTTGCACATTTTAATAAATTATTTTTAGTTGTTATTCGCAATTCAAAGCTTTATTAATCTTTATTAATTACTTTTGGTGCAGACTCAATATGTGATAGATCATGCACTCAAAGGAAATATCTTAATGAATGCTGGCGAACTATGGCCTAAATTTAAGTCTAGCCTCAGTCAAAAATTTATTTTCCCTTATTTGGAAGACTCTGAAAAGTTAAGGCAATGACCTATCAAGTATAACTTCATCGAGTAACTGCATTGGGATGAGTTTGTGAAATCTCGTCTTACTCCTGAATTTTTGGTAAAATCCTTTACTTTGCGTTTTAGTTTCACGTTCATTTTTTTAATTATAAATTTTGACATAGTTACTATTAATTTTTTAACTGTAGAAAATAAGGGAACAACAACAATTGATCCGAGCGTAAAATAAATATAACCATAAAATCTCTCAAGTCTGTGAGAGGAAATGTTGGTAAGGATTATTAAACCTCTTTAGAACTTAATATTTATTTACAAATTACTATGTCTTTAATTACTACTAACTGTTATGATAGCAAAAAGAAAAGGTACTAACGAGCCAAAAGATCAGCCAACATTGTCGCAGCGTGCCCGTAAGGATAAAAAATGAAGATTCAAGGACGATGCCATTGAAGAAAAGGCAAAAAAAATTGTAAATGTTTTTAATTCATTTTATTTAATTAGTTTGAATTTAATATAATTATTTTAGTTTAATTCTATGCATTTTAATTGTAGGATGAACTTTAGGAGAAAGGGGTGCCTACTTCCTGTACCTAGAACATTCTCACCATGATTTTGGGTACTCCCGAATATGGGAGTCGGGTAAGGGGTTTGGGCCGTTTTGTGACCCAACCAGATATTTTAAATTTCCTCGACACAACTTAAAGGCTGGAATTGGGCAGAAATTGACTCAAGTCTGTGAGCAAATTGTGAATGAGGAGAACTTAAAATGGAGTGCCAAATTTAGGGAGTTGGAGCAAGAGACACTTAAAGGTGATCCTAAAATAACTCCTCCATCGGATAAGATGAGTTGCTCCAAACGTCATGATGGGTTTTCTATGACTCAAAGAAAAGCTGTAAAGGTATTTTCGATAAGTTATAAACTTGATTTACTTTTTAAGTAAATAATATTTATCCATAAGCAAACTCATAATGTTTTAAATTATTTTAGGAAATTGCATGCAAGTTGTTGTGGATATTGATGATGAGGTCGTCGCATACGGCACAATTATTAACACAACATGATGCTCTGGTATGAGAGGGGAATGTATGTGTGTCAATTAATTTAATCATGATTGATGATGCCCCTCTACCAATCCTAGTTTAGGATGAGCTGCAGACTATGGGTCAAGCTCTAGGGTGTCATGGGCCTTGTCCTAAACATCTAGTCAGACTTATAAAGGTAATACGTTTTTTGTAATTATTAGTTATTCAGAAGTTGTAATGATCTTGTGCGAAACACTGAATTAGCTTTGTATTCAGGACAAATCTCTTAAGAAGAAATCTCCTATGAAGTCTGTTACACAAAACCCAAAGCCTGCAAACGTTCCACGAGGACTAAAATATCTCTACACAATGGCGAAGATGGGAGCGGATGAGGCCATTACAATCGATTATGAGAAAGCCATTTTTGGTTATGATAAAGCTAGAACATTTTGTGATAAAGATGATACTAAGCAATTTTGTGAAATGCGCGAGATATCTTGTAGTATAGTGTAAATTTATATGGAGTAAGATGCTTAGTAATCGATTCAATAATTATATACATTTTTATAAGATTCTGCTAATTGCTTATATTTTAGTGTTTTATTTCTTATAGGTCCCTTTATCGGAAGTTACGAGAGCAAAACATCAACTTATTTGTCTTTGTCGATCCCCCACTCATAGGTCGAGCATGGGGCAATTCAGACGAGAGAGCACGTTACATTTCTGATATTTTGAGAGCCACATGACCTAGGCAGTATGATTTTGCTCCATTTAGTTTCTCTCATCATTGGATATTGGTCATCCTAGATTTTTATGAGAGGAATGCATATATCTTTGACGCTATTAATAATTTTAGTCATAAGGACCTGAAAGATGTTGTTACGAAGTAAGTTTTACTCTATGGTTAAGAATTAAATGTATTATGAATTACACTATGAAGATATAATTAAGGGTTAAAATGTCTTATGTAGGGCTTTCAATATTGCTAGAACTATGCTAGGACGTACAATTAGGAAATCCTTGAAGTGGATAAAACCTCAGCTATGAATTTATACATTTATATTTTATGTCTATGCTAATGTGTTTGGATATTATATAATTAATTTATATAATAGTTTCCTAAGAAAGCTGGGAGCGTTGAATGTGACTATTTTGTTATGCATTTCATGAAACATATAATCGAGAATCCTAACAAGTCTATGAATGAAATGGTACGTAAACTAGTTATTATTTCACTATATTAATCTATTCTATTGATAGTGTAAAATAGTTTGACTAATCTAATTGTTAATTTTTATGGCAGTTCATGAACAAATCAACGTATACACAAGAAGAGATTGACAGTATTGTTTCACTATATTTAAACTAAATTCATAATGGGTAATAGACCACTCGTCGTGTTTTAACACTTTACACCAAGTGTCTTTAAATTTTTTTAGTCTAGCACGTGGAATTGGTCATCATTCACGATGGGCTCTATACCACCCTTCATATTTTATCACACGTTTTAACATAAAAATAACCACGCGACTTCGTTTCTCTTATTCTCTCCATTGTTTCTAATCTATCGATATTGTTTCTACATCTCCTCCTCGTCTTCGATTCTCTATTTCTCCTTCGAATCAATTGTTTCCTCATATAATTAAACTTGAGATCACATTTACATTTAACTCTGATTCTCTGATTTCTTTTTTATGCATTCACCTCATAAATTTGGAAGGTATATTTCTTTTTTCTCTATCGTTTTTAATTTAATTACGTTAATTCTAGGGTAATAATGAGTTTTCAATATCTTTTTGTATTCTCAAGATGGATAAATAATGGATGTTTATGGATAGAACATCTACAAATTAGGACATTGGAGTTGGAAATTTTCTCAAGTATGTGATGGAGCATGGTAATGACCCTTATTTCTTACGTTGTTCATGTGTGGAATGTAGGAATCTCAAACGTTTCAATTTCACTAAGGTAAAAAATCACTTATTCATTAATGGTATAGATAAAAGATATCAAACATGGGTGTGGCTTAGAGAATTAGATAATTCTAAAAAAAGTACATTCGGTATAAATGAAGGAAGAGAGAGATCTCATGTAGTTATTGATGATTATGAATGTATTGTCAGTATGATGTTGGTGATTTTGGCTTAACTTTGTTCAACTAGATGTGCTACAAACTTATCATGCTCATTGTTTTTTATAATGATTCTTTATTTCATACTCTATTTGAATTTTTGTTTTGTGCTTCTATATAGGTAACATATGACTTTCTTTAGGAAGAAGTATCCTAACAAATCAAGGAGACATAAATGACTACAAGATGAACATAACCGAACATTTATTTATTGGATGTGTGATCAGGTAACTTAAAAGATAATGGTATATTCAGACTTGTAAACACGTAATCATGGATTATTATTTGTAGGTTGCAAATGATATTGATGTCTCCATAATTGTAACAAATACACTGAGGTGGATAGCATACAGCCCAACTTATGAGGTAATAAAATATTTTGGTTATGTCATAAATGACTATAGATTTCATACAAAATATTATGATAATGATCGATGTTTCCATAACAGTGGAGTTAGTGTGGTGGCACATACAATGCAGATTGCAAGTGCTAAGGATAATAATCATATTTATTAAGACTTGTCCTTTTATGGAGTAATCCAAGAGATTTGCGAGCTTAATTATCATGCGTTTAGACTTCCGTTATTTAAATGTAATTGGGTAGAGAATACTAATGGGATCAAAGTTGATGATCTTGGATTTACATTAGTTGATCTTTCAAAATTAGGTTACAAAAATGAGCCTTTCATTTTTGCTTTGCAAGCAAAACAAATTTTTTATGTCAAAGATCCAAAAGATCCAAGATGGTCAGTTATCCTATCTTTCACTCAAAGAGAATATCGTCAAAGTATTGTTGATGATGATTTAGGTGATACATTATTTGATTGTTATTTGTTTGTAAAAGAGATATCTTCTGTTGAAACATTTGACATAGATGATGAACACGAGGTTGCTTATGTTTGACCAATTGATGAAGACACTATGATTATTGAAGGTATGACATGTAACTATATCTTATGGTCAGTATGATGTTGGTGAGTTTATAATTTATTTAACTTTGTATATTTTATCTTTTACTCAGGATTAAACTAAATAATCTTTAATGCAACACATGAATGCATAAATGAAGCAATAAATATCAAATCAACAAACATGTATGTGTGAAAACTTTCAATACTCTTTTACTCTACTTTATAATAAATTGATGGGTTAAACCATCTTTTATTTTTTGCAGGGTTCAACAACGAAGTAGAACAATTTTGAAGCAACGAGAACAACTAAAAGAAGTATTCAAAGTTCATTAGGTTCAAGATTTTTGTGATTAACTTCATTATTTGTTTTTTTCTACGATGTTAGAAATTTTGAAGATAATCATATTATATGCAATGAAAAGTTATATTGTCTGCTGAGATATTTGTATCATTTTTCTATTTTCATTTAATGTTCAATTCTAATAGTTTGGCTTAATTATTCTGTAATTAAATTTAAACAATTATATCACCATAGATGACGGTTTGTAGATAAACCGTCATCAAACTATAACAAAAATGACGGTTGATAAAATTAAATGTAAAAATAAATAATAAACAACGATGATGGTTTATACAGTAACCGTCGCCGAAGAACTGCAAAACACACGACAATCTTATGGGTTTGAAGACAACGGTGTCTGGAACAGCCATCATCTTTCTACCTCGTCGTAAAAAATATATGATTTTCATGACACCTTTTAAAATGATAGGTGCTTACCCGTCGTCTTTGATTTTTAACAATAAGTAATCCCCGTCATTAAAAAATAATTTTGTAGTAGTGTGTACAAGCAAGGCCCTGATCAAATCTATAGGAGATGTATGCCAGAGGAAGATATATAAGGAATACTGCAGCAATGCCATTCCTTTCCCTATAAAGGACACTTCGAAAGATTGAGAACAATTGCCAAGGTATCGCAATTTGGGTACTTCTGACCAACACTTTTCAGAGATGCACATGAGGTAGCAAATGGGTGTGACAGATGTCAGAGGACAGGCAACATATCTTAGAAGTAAGAGATGTCTCTGACCAACATCTTGGAGGTTGAGCTCTTTGATGTGTGGGGAATAGACTTCATAGGCCCATTTCCATAATATTTTAGAAATCTTTACATACTTGTGGTAGTGGACTACATATCAGAATGGGTAGAAGCTATAGCTTTGCCAACCAATGATGCCAAGGTGGTAGTCAAGCCCCTTCAAAATAACATCTTCACTAGGTTTGGGACACCTAGAACTATCATTGGTTATGAAGGTACATACTTCTACGACAAGCTATTTGGAGGTCTGTTGGTCAAATATGTGGTAAAACATAAGGTTGCTACAGCATACCATTCCTAAACCGGTGGCCAAGTTGAGCTCTTAAATAGGGAGATAAAAAGAATTCTTGAAAAAGTGGTAAACCTAAGTAGAAAGAACTGGTCCATCATGTTGGATGATGCTTTGTGGGCTTATAAAACTGCATACAAGACACCTATGTGGATGTCCCCCTATAGGTTGGTCTTTGGAAAAGCCTACCACTTGCCTCTAGAGATACAACATAAGGCATTTTGGGCCACCAAGCTTGAATGAGCTTGAAGAATTCATGATGTTGTCTTATGAGAATGACAAGCTTTACAAGGAGAAAACAAAGAGATGGCATGACAAGAGAATTATGAGTAAAGAGTTGAAGCCAGGTGGGCAAGTCTGATTATTCAACTTAAAGCTAAAGCTGTTCCCCGAAAAACTAAAGTCTAGATGGTCGAGACCTTTCAAATTGATCAAAGTCTATCCCCATGGAGTAGTAGATTTGCTTTATGAAACAATTGGCAAGGAATTTAAAGTGAATGGACAAAGAATTAAGCAATATTGGGAGAATGAGGTTGACCGTGTGAAGACCTCAATCCAACTCGGTGATCCATGATGCTTAAGGCCAAAGTCAGGATGAGGACTATAACTCAAGCGCTTTTGGGAGGCTGTCCAATGGAATTTTTAATTTATGTTTTTAATTCATTTCCGTTTATTTTATTTTCATATTTTTATTGCTTATTAGGTTAAGCTAGTGCATATTAGGTTATAGATTTCCATGATTATATGTTAGGTACTAATATCTCCCTCTTCAAGTAAAAATCTTCTTCTTAAAGATATAATCATTTTTAGGGTAAGATATTTTAGATGAATTCTCATTGTTAGTATAAAATCCTACCTTTAAAAAGCTTTGTTCGAATGATCTGGCAGGTACAAGTAGTGAGTGGCTCCACTGGTTGGACATATAGCAATTAGGGGAAGCGTCTATTGGTTGGTTGACTGTTTCAGCACAAAAATAAAATTGTTACGTCATCAAAAGCGCCAGCTAGCAAATATACCAACCAATTTTTGCGCTTAAACGCTTACCAATAGATAAAATCCTGAAAATTTTGAAATTTCCCCCCAAATATCTGCAACGACATTATCCTCGATTTATTCTCTCGTGCGATTAGACGACTAGGAAAAGAACACGTGGTAGCAAGAGAATGGGGCTGTGAACTTTTAAAATATGAAGAGACCTTGCCCTACCTCTTACGCAAGCCTGTTAATTCAAAAAGACCTCCTTCAACCCTAAGCAAACTCTCTTTCCCTAAAAAATGACTTCCTTAAAATCAGCTCAACCTAGAAAGAAAGTCTTGGGTAAGCGTCTCACAAAAGTTGAGGGGTTCATCAGTGATGAAATAGAGCAGAAGTATAAGGAGGAAATCTGCACGAGGAAATTTCATGAAGAAAAAGGATTTCGGATAGAGCATATGCCATCTTTGGGGCTACCCAAAGATATAGCAAAGATTATAAAGCAGCGGAAATGGGAGAAGTTTTATAGCCATCATGACACCATATTAGTCCCTCTAGTAAGGGACTTCTACGCTAACTACAATCCCAAGAAATCAAAGGTAAGTCTAAGAGGAAGGAAAATTGCTATAGCGTCTGCAAAGTTAAATGGAATCTTTGATCTAGAGGATGTTAATGATGAATATTATGTCATAGCTACTAATATTACTGACCCTTTTTTGGATAGAATGTTGCATGATCTAACTGTGCTAAGACTCAATAGGCAAAGTATTTATATCGAAGGGATAAAAACATGCTTGAGGACTGCCTTGATACCCCGAGCCAAAGTCTGGTACTACTTTATCTGCACCTCTCTCATCCCAACCACTCATATCCAAACAGTAACACAAGAAAGGTTGATTCTATTACTTTCAATTCTATTTGGAAAGACTATTAATGTTGGAAGAATTTTGTTAAAAGAAATTAAGTTGTGTGCTCCTAAAAAGGTTGGTTCTTTATTTTTTCCATTCCTTATCTCGAGGCTTTGTCTTGTTAACGTTGTTCCTTGTCTAGAAAATGAAGAAAAGCTTATAAACAGAAGACCCACAAACCTATTAGCCATACAAAGATTCTTTGTTGAGAAGGCTAAAAACTCAGTTGGAGCCTCTGCTGACCCATCATCCCCTCATCCTTTTGGCACCCATTTGTATGAGTTCGATGCCACTAACATCCACCTCATGTTATGCTCACATATGAGTAGGCTAAATTTCAATAAGCTTTGAAAAAGAAGTTAGCCATCTTGTTGCAGCATTAGGAATTGCAGCAGTAGGCTTACTGGGAGTATGTCTATAATAGAGACATAGCCTTGAGAAAAAGTTTACAGAAGAACTTTACAAAGCCATCGATGCCTTTTCCTTCTGGAAGCTAAAACATCGAAGAAGGAAGAATCACCAAAGACTAAGGAATAAGGCAAACCATTTGAGAAGTAGTCAAATGTTGTAGCAGTTAGAGCCTCAAATAGCTCCAACAAGAAAATGAAAGTAGATCCGAATGAGAACGAGCTAGAAGAATAACTCCAATCAAAGATTGACTTTGCCAAAAAGAAGCTCTCAGAACTCAAAGTAGCCTCTAAAGGTAGAGGTGGTCTGAGGAGTTCAACAAAGCAGTGAGCACTAGCGGATTGTTGCAGCAGCTTGCTGTAGCAGCAAGAGGTGTGACTTTTCTCTTCCCTATTTATTTTTGCTTTGTCTCTTTTATCTATTGTCGACTATAGCTTTATCTGGTCTGGTTGAGTTTTTGGTTTTGGATGGATAGTAGCAGTGAATACACTACTAACTTTAAGTTTGGGGGAAGGGTTAGACCCTTCTTTTATTTGTTTAGTTTGAGTTTGTCTAGTTTAGTTCTTTTAGTTAGCTTTTTTGTGTATTTCTTTACAAGCTTTTAATTCTAATACATTGGCCTAATTTGCTCAATTTTTTATGCTATTTAAGATCTAAAAAATCAATAAAGCATGTTAAATTTAAGATTTCATAGGCTAGTTCCCCCACCTTGTGCACTTAGGAGGAAAGTTAACTACTTCAGGAAGTTTAGGATACTTTAAGTCTAAGAGAGCTTTAATGCTCTGTTTAGGTACCTTATCCTTCTAGAACTAGTATGCTATCAGTAGAACTACATAAGTTTGGGGGAGGGAATTTTGTACTCTAAATTGAAAGTATGTAATATTGCTGCTAAAAAATCCATTGGCTTCTAAAAAGAATTGTTTGAATAAATTTAATAGAAAGCTCCTCTATTTTAGGCTGCTAAGTAAGCTGGTGCCTTCATAACAAATGTTGTCATTCACGTAAAAAGGTAGCCAAAAACATGAGCTTGCTACACAACATTCAAAAGAATAACAATTATAAGTAGAAGCCTTGTTTGTTATGTTGTTGAGTAATCGAGTGTCTTCATCACAAATGTTGCCATTCGCATAAAAATGCAGCATAGCATAATAAGTTTTATAATCCTAAAAATGGAGAAGCCAAGTTAATAAGGAATGCAGTTTAATTGTCAATTTCCCTTGTACTTCATGTTTATTGTTTATCCTCTACTAACTTGTAAATGTTATAGTATGTTGTGCTTGGTTGAAATAGGATTGCTTAAATTAGACTTTATTAGGCCAATAATCTTGGATTTGGACTATCCTTAACTTTCAACAGTTATGACTCTACTCCTAGCACACACTCACTGTAGAGAATTAGGCTAAATCTGAATTCACCATGTTGAGAATAAGTTGCTTTTAAAGTTTTTGAGGATGATAATGTTGATACAGTATGGCTAGTAAGTTGAAATTTTAAGCTTGTTTTGAAATGAACAATTAGCTTAGGTTAAGTTAGGTAGTGTTTAGTTAAGTCTTAGTAGTCTAGATCTACATCACTCGAGGACTAGTAATAGTTTAAGTTTAGAGGTGCGATAACTCTAAATTTGACCTAAATTGTTGCTTGTTTTAGGGTGATTTAGGGATTTTAGTGCTTAGTTTTAGTTATTTACTTTTAATCTAATTCTAGGATGAGTTCTGTTAGTATGCTAACCTTGTTAGTAGTTTTAAGCAATTTTGTGCATTGGGGTTTATTTTGATGCTATAGTAGTTCTTGATCCTATAGTAGTTGTTTCCATACACTGCAAGCTTGAGCGTCAAAATCCGTTATTCCAGTGTCAATGTGCCTATTTTTCATGATCCCCAACTCTTGAAAGCTCGACATTTGCCCTAGTGCCAAGAAGAGACCCTGATCTCGAGGGAGCTATAAAAGGAAAATGCATCTATTTTTGGAAGGAGGTTGGACAATAGTCAAAAGCAGCCAACAATTGCTTTGTACGAAGAGGACCTTATGTAGAAAAGGAAGAGGAAGAAGACGACAGAAGGAAAGAAGGCATTTGAGGAAGAAGACAAAGGCTTAGAATAACTCGTTTATTCTTCTTCTTTCCTTTCTTTTGTTTATCGTATTTCTCTCTCTATGTAGCTTCATTCTATAGCCTATTTTGCTGGATAATAATGGAAATGGAATATTTAGTTTTTACTTTTGAGCTAATCACTTTGTGGCTAGTAGGGTAATATGAACTTGAAATTCGCTTTATCTTATTGATATTGTCTTTGTTGTTAAGATCTCTTTAGTATTTCAATTAAGTGTGCTTTAAGTTAATTTCTATTATTGATTGGCCATCTTTAGTAGAATACAAGTTAGATTAAGATCTGAAAAGATTTAGTTTAATGGAATAAACTTAATTGATGCTTGAGTATTTAAATCAAGAATACATGAATATAGAATCGTGTAGATCTAGTTATAAGTTATGTAGATATATGAGCTTGCCTTGCAACCCTTTGGCTGAAACTCAAGAACCGATCTCTAACCTGACTATAATACTTCAGAGTTTTACATATTAAATTTTGTTATGACCCGATGTCGTTTAGGTTATCAAAACATGAAAACTAGTCTGACACAAAAAATCTATTTTTTTAGTTAAAGCAGTAAAGTTTGGTAAAACATTTTTAGTATCAAAAACTTGATAAAACTATTTTTACAGGTTTGTCCGGGAAATACTCAACATGCTACAGTATTTTTTAAGTTAAACTGATTAAATCTCAACATAGTAATAATCCTAAACTCAGATATTAACAGTTTGTCTTTTTTTGTATTAATAAGTGTCTTCAAAAAATTCTTGAAAATCACAGAGGTGTCTTTAATTCCTAATTTTTCTACCTTAATAGATTCAACATGTTAAAAATACTCCATAAAATTTTCAGATTAAACTATCAATGTTTAAGTTCCAGAAAATCAGTTTGTTTCTACAGTGCGCAGAGATGACTCTAAAAGTTCCAGTTTTATGAAAAAAAAAGTTAATCTTTCTATTATTAATACTCACTCACCTGAAATCTTTTCAAAATACATATAAACACTCATATTTTGAGTTTAGAAATGCTTAAGTTTAGTATGACATGGTTACAAAGCATATTTATTCTTAAACTAAAGTTTGCTAATCTCTTCTTCAAGATCATGCAAACCAAATTAAAGACATAAATTTTTTTTCCTTAGGGGCTATAACTCGAAAAATCGTGTTCTTGATTCGAAACCAACTGATTCAAAGCCTTTGCCACAATCACGGTAGACCAAGGATGAAGAGAAGCTCCGGAGAGAGAATGCGAGAATAAGAGAGGGAGAAAAGGGGTGCAAAAAATATTACTCGAGAAAATAAAGTTTGAAGGAATTAGCTTAAGATAGTTTAAAAGTAACCGAATAAAGTTTGAAGAAGAGACACTAACCGTATATTCTGTGGAGAAAAGTACATGTAACGGGAAAACTGTTATGTATTATTAAATATTTTAATATGTTAATATAAATGATGATTATTTTCCAATAACTTTTTTCACTTAACTATACGTTATCAATCATGATAATCCTAATATTTTGTTATCTAACTTTACCACTTAAACTGTCTTAATAACTTAACTTTCTTAGTATTCGTACAAAACGACTCTTAAAAAGAAGTCATAATGTGAGTAGTGGTGAGTAGTGGGGAGTAGGAGAAAAATTGTCTCACAAGGAGTTTAGAACATGAGTTGAAAGAGAGAGAAAAAGTGGGGACGTGTGGCAAGTATGAGTCATGCCATAAAGGATATTTGGATTTCCAGAAATCTAATTTAAATTTTGAAAATATTTACTCAAAGTTTGTTTGAATACAAAATCTAAATGAAATTGCGTTCTCTAAGATTGACCAAGAATCCATTAAAAGAAAGAAACACTTGGCTGCTTCAACTAAAAATTGTAGAAATTTTAATTTTCAATTTGGCAAATAACGCTTTCTTAAAATAAAGTATACGATTTAAGGTTATCTTTAAATCGGTTTGGTAATTAAAATAAAACCCAATTAATTACCTTATCAAATCAGAATACAAAACTTTGGGTATATGTATATTGTATATAACTTAGAATATGACAAATACGTTTCAAATAGCTAACTTAACACAATAATGAGAGCATACTATAATGTTGAACAAAAATGCTTCTGATTTAGATCGTTACTTATACGTGAAAATAATAAAAGCATACGATAGCAATTAATTATACTAGAATATTTACCTAAAATGTTATTTAACTATAAAATCATTAAATATGAACAGAAGTGTTCAATTATTGAACTATCAATGAAACGATAATTTCTTTCTTAACAAAAAAAAAGAAATAATGAATTTCTCTAACTAATTATATTAGTTAATTTACATATGTGGTGCATGTAATATATACGTTTTATATATTTTGATTGTTCTCATATATTATTTGTCTATTTATAAATGTTACTCAATAAAAGTTCTCAAAATAAATCATTTATGTGAGAAGAACATACTCCCATAGTTTATGATCCACTTTTTAGTTTCATATTTTTAGTATGCTACTTTTTCAATTTTTTGAGATAGATAAACTAATAACATGTTTTCTTTATTTAAAATGAATGAATTTTTTTTAATATTTTTAGTAACGAATAAAGTAACTTAAAATATTATCTAGTCTATAAAATAAAATTTAAATTAAGAGGAAGAAAAAAAAGTAAAAAGTCTCATAAAGATTTACACTATTATTATGAAAAAAAAGAAAGAAAATTTGATTAATAATGCACCATTAGTGAATTCAAAGGGTGATTTAAAAATTATATAATAATGAATGAATAAAATTGTCTAAAAATATTTCTCAATTACATCCTACTTTTAATATATTATAATTGGAATATAATAATTAGAATTAAAGAGAAAGATAACTCTTGTTACACACATGACATAAGTTTTGGCATGGATACATGGATCAGAATGTTGTGTTTGTACCCAATACACACATTCGATGCATGAGTAATTAAACATATTATATTATTAATTGTTGTTATGATTTATAATCATGTTATGTTTATGTGAATTAAATAGAAATATGTAACACTATATGATTTATTTTTAATTATTTGAATAAAATCAGTACATTATTATATTATTATTATTATTTATATTTGTTGATATATTTTTATTCAATCATATTGTACCACATCATGTATGTTTGTAGAAAAAATAATTTAAGAGTGTACAATAGAAATATGCTCTAAAAAATTAAAAAAATAAAATGATGCCATTAGAATTAAATTATTTATTTCATGTTTTATTTTAAACTTTGATATTTCATTTTTCGTTTGTATTGGAAACTTAATTTTTCATCTGCAAATTTTGTATAGCTATATTATACAATTATATATTGTGTGTTTCCATCATTATAATATAGACATCTCTATTTCAAAAGTTGTATTGTTTCATTGTTAAAAAATGGCTGTTCAAGTATGCTCAATGGTTATAGTTTGTGGCAAAAAAATAATAGTAACAAAAAATATGAATATGACAAATATACTTCTAGCCTCATTTTTGGATTTAAAAGAAAAATATGTGGACATGATTGTAAAAAAAATTCTCTCTTACTTTTCCCATATATATATATATATATATATATATATATGATTTTACTTTCACTAAAATATTCTCTCTCTCACCGGTCCCTTCTCATCATCTATTATTTTTGCACCTATTAGGATTTTCCTCTTGGCCAAGATATTCACATCTATAAATTTCACTCTAAAACGTGTACTCTTATCTATTTCTAACTTCACATTTTATTGTGTTTATAATTGTTATAATAATAACTATTATTATTATATATTTAAATTGTAAATGATTTTATACTATGATCTCAAATTTCTTTGTCACACTATTATAATCTCAAATTTCATTGTTAAGATATTTGTAGAATTTAGTAATCACACGCACCTTTAACCAGCTTGATCTAAATTTCGATTCAAGCGGAGAATTACCGACGGTAAAATAATTGGGTTAGAGGCTCAAATGGAGATGGCATCACCGAACGCAAACGCACTGATACTTCCAGTGTTATACTTCAGAACAAAAGAAAATTTTAGTATTTACTATTTTTGGTGCCGTCACTAGCTACCTCTGCGCAAACCCTAAGGTATGGATTTCCTGCTCTGAAGCTCTCCCCTCAGATATAGACTGAGGAGCTGTGTCATGCGTGCCTTCGTCTAGGAAACTCTGCCATTCAAAGACGTATCATGGAGGGAGTACTGTCGACGACGGACCAGCAGAGCATGGTCTCGTCCTTCCTTGAGATCGCTGTGGGGCAAACCGCTGAGACAGCTAAGCAGTTCTTGCAGGTTCTTTTTTTGTGTAATTTAAGGTTAAGTCGTTCTCTTTTTCTTATTATAAGCCGGATCTGGTTACATATCGAGAATGTGTTATAGATTTATTTTAGCTGGCTACGATTACTATTGAAATATGCTGGGGATTGTTCGGAAGTGGTTGTTATCTTTTTTTTTTCCACATTAGTGGCATTACATATCGAGAATGTGTTATAGATTTATTCAGGAACTAATCCATAGTGAATCACTGACTTGTTGGACTTTTCATATATCATGGAACTCAAAAGCTATAATGTTGTATAAATAGGCTACGAGTTGGAAGCTTGATGAAGCGATTCAGCTGTTCTATATTGGGAATGATGGTGGAGCATTAGCATCAGCTTCAGATTCTCCACCAAAAGAAAATATCAGTTCTTGTGTTGATCCGAATTCAAAGTAATTTCGAATTTGGCCTAACCTTTTCATCTTAATTCCTAAAAAGTTTTTCTACTGGTTGATTGGTTTTAATTTACTGATCTTGTTTCAACATTGGCATTGCAAAATGGCTTAGTGAATCATCGAAACACATAGAAGCTGAGTCTATTGGACAAAAGGATGGAGATGAAGCGCGCACGCGACCTCCTTTACCTGTTATAAGGGAAGCGCTTTATGATGACGCATTTTTGTATGGGTATGTAATCACCATTCACTTTGTTTTCTTTGAACCTGCAAGGTTTGGTATAAGCGTTCACTTTGAACTGTAGTGTTTTTTTGTTTTTAACTGCCAATATTGATATTACTTGGTCAGTAATAAATCGTGATTTTAATGGTTGTAGAATTTGCACTGACCTTTGCATTTAAAAAATGTTTAAGCTTTCATATCTCTGCAAATTGTTGTCTCTGTGCACTGACTTATTTTATAAGTATTTTTTGATTAATGAACTCCATTTGTGCAACTTAATATATATAGTACTTTTTTCTTGTTATTGCACACCATTGAACTTTTAGTTCTTTATTGCTTCCTAAATAAGCAAAAATTCATCACTTGACGTAGGGCATCGAAGATGCCACATGAGTTGAGCACGTCAATTGCGTTTAGAAATTTTCACGAGGAAATGAAACGTCCTGGAGTATGGGAATCGGAGCAAGGTGCTGCATCTTCGACAGACAGTTCTCGAGATAATCTTGCTTCTCTGTATCGACCACCTTTCCATCTGATGTTCAGTGGAACTTTTGACAAGGTAAGTATTTCTGTTGCATATTTTTTGCCACACTAGGCGTGGGTTCTATACGTAGTCAAATCTAGTTTTAACTTTTAGATGTGAAGTCATAAGAAAGCCTAATGTTTGCATTTATAGCTTATACCTGTTTAGGTATTTAGTTGTTATTGGTGGGGGTTGGCTTCAAATTTTCTAATGCGCGCCTCGATATCTCTGTTCACTATTTGTAGAATTTTGTTTCCCTGACCTGAATTGGAGAATAATCGATTATTCATCATGAATCTTTTGTGTGTGTCTGTGTGTATATATATAAATATATTCTAAAGTAACATCCTTTACAATCAAAAGATAAATGATCATATTGCATTGTAATGAACCCTATTACTTAATGAATTTTGAGATGTGAAACTGAATGTAGTACAAAGTAAGGTATGAATATCAGCAATCCCTACCAACAAAATGATTTGACTAACATGTGACAAAAACCTTTGGTAAGTGCAGATGAAGCTTGTGCCTATGTTTCTGGTTCTTTTTTCTTTTGAGATTAAAAGAACCTCATGCAACTAGTTTTTCCACTTCTTCGTTGAGTTTTTTAGTTTGTTTGCAGTGTTGAAACACATGAATACCACCAATATTAGATTATTTTCTGAGTCCGCAAGTATGTAAGTAGAATTGGAGTATTGTCATTGAATTTCAAATGTTATATTTTGTATATACTTGTCACGCTAGATAATAGAAGATCCATTTTTCTGATTTCAGGCAAAAAGTGCTGCATCCATCGAGGATAAGTGGCTGCTTGTAAATCTGCAATCTACTAAGGAATTCAGCTCACATATGGTAGTGTTCTCTCCCACCAGTTTGAACAGCTTGTTTTTTTTTTCTTTTTCCATACTCACTTTATCATTTGTGGTTATGTAGCTTAATCGGGATACATGGGCGAATGAAGCTGTTTCTCAAACCATCACGACCAATTTTATCTTCTGGCAGGTCAGCTTCATGCTAGGAAAAATAGTAGTGTTTCAACATACATATTTTATCGTATCATACATTAGGTCTTATTGTACCTATGACACACAAGTCCTAAAACTTAGCATGGAATTTGGCAATCCTATTATGATTGTTTTTCCCTTGTTATCAGGTGAGTTCTCTTTCCACAAGATACCATTCTGTATGGTTTTCTTTGTTGATCTTATTTGGATGTCTGGTGAAGACTAACAGAAGATCTTTTTAGGATCCACCAATATGACTATTTTGTATTGCTAATTTATCTTAGCTGCTTGTCATTTTATTTGAACTTATCTTCGTTTACTACAGTGATATCAAGGTGAGGCCAGGCGCTCGCCTATGGTGAGAGGCAAGGGGAGCTGTCCTGGCAGCATCTCTAAACGAACTGAGGCGTGCACATTCAGAGAGGCGCCTGGCTCTCTCGCCTCTTGCCATGCTGCCCAGGCGAGTGCTTCGCTGAAGGCAAATCTACTATAAGATAAAATTGGAAAGAAATTTTTCATATGAGCTAAAATTGGAAAGAAAAGATTATGCCCAGAGTCTGCAATTCAAGGACGTGCATTTAAGGAGGAAAATCCGATTTCCCTCTTGTATTCCGTTCATCATAATGAAATTTTTCATCACCGTTCCATCCTCTCACTCTTTCCTTGGAAAGAAATTCTGCAAAATATGTATGATTTCTTCTTCCTCTCCAGTCATCTTCCTCCTCCATTCTTCTTCTTTTCAGCTTCCCTTTCTAGTCTCTCTTCCCTTGGGGAACTACAATTGAACACAAATCCATTAGAAACTGTTCTGTTAATAAAAACTTTTCTTAGGGGAAACTCTTTCCTTAGGGGAAACTCTTTCCTTAGGGGAGACTCTGTCAAATTGACTCTTTTCAGTCAAGCAAAAACCAAAAAAAGAACATCATGTAGTCCTTTTTAAGCCACTTATTTTCTGATTTGTCTAGGAAGCTGTTTTTTAAGAATTTTTCTCTAAACTGTCTCTATTTATGAAGATTATAGAAGGGGAATCTTGGAATTTATGTACATCTACTTTAAATCTTTTTGTATGATAATTAAAAACATGTAAGACAATTATGATCAATTTATATGTACGTATATGCATGTTTGGTAGCTGTAGTATCTAGTACTATGTTACACGGACTCGCCGAAAACCCTTGCCACACCGTGTCAACACGATATGGGTGCGGGTGCAGGATACATGTCAGAGTCGGCAGCAGCATTGACGGATCCTGCAAGCTCGTAGGGAGAAGGCCTGGGGCTGTTTCTGCAAGTTTTTTCCTTGAAACAGAGCTCGCAACCATGCTAGGAAGAAGATGACTGAGATTCACGCATGGGGTGAGGGCCCTAGCATGAATTGGGTTTATGCCTTATTTTACTGCAGTTGAGAAGCGCGGTCACGCGGTTTGGTCTGCAGATCATTATTGCAAGTCCAGTCGGAAGAAAGGCAAGGGCAAACAAAACTATTTTCAAAGAAAAAAGAAGGGTAAATTATACGAATCTGAACCTTAGATCCACATAGGCGCCCAACTTCCGTACCCAAATTGTGCCACTCTTCAATCAGCCAACGCCACTCTATCGCCTCTTGCCTCCAGCCAACCAAAAGGATTGTCGCCTCGGAATGCATCTTACACCTTGAGAACAATGGTTTACTAATTTCCTTTCATTCTCTATCTCATTGCTAGCTAGGAGTATGAAGACTGATTAAATGAATACTATTCTAATCTAAGGTCTTGTTACAAATGGTGCTGTGACTTCATTGTCTGTTAGGCTTGTTAGGGGCCATAGTGATGAATCCTGCATTTTAGTGGACTTAACAAGGGAAATTACTAAATATGGAAGTTGTATATTTTCTTACTTAATAGTGGGTAATGCCAATGATTTTTTAAGCTTCCTGTTAGGATGGAGGCAAGCGTATAGCTTTTCTATCAATTCAGGTTTCTGGGAGATCATCCATTTGGCTATATATCTAAGCATTTGGGGGAACATAATTATAGGATTTATGATGGGATTGAGGATTCTTTTTATAAAGTTCTTGTCATGCTCGTTAGGATTCTCTTAGAATGGCTATGCCCTTTGTTCTCAGGTTTTGAATCTGAAAGAACCTGGGTAGAGTCTCTGCCTTTTTTTACTTAGATCTTTGATCTTAGTGCTGTATATCCCCTTCAGGGTATTGTGAATAATACAGATCATGAAACATAGCTTTTTCATTAATACTAGGAAATGTACAATGGAGGAATAAGATATCCTCGCTGCATATCAATTTACAACATCTCTCCAATTCAGGTGAACCAAAAAGAATGAGAAGTCCTTCAAAGCATTAAAGCTAGAAGCCCATTAAAGCATGCTTTCGTCTTTCTTCAAAAGTACGCGAGTTCCTTTCTGACCAACAAAATCCATAGGGTGGCGAAAAGAGAACATCTCCACAGAACTTTCTTCATCTTCTTCGCACCTCTAGCAAAAGGACTAATCAATAGCATGGCTTTTACTTCCCTCATCATCATCCATAATAAGTCAAAAGTATCCAGATGCCTACACCATGATTGTCAGGATAGTGAACAATGCAGAAACAAGTTATCTAATGACTTGGCATTGTTTTAGGAAAGGATGCGCCGGCTAGGAGAGAAGCAGGCTTTATGGATGCTTCCTGTGTAGAAGATCACAAGTATCAAATGGAAGTCCTATATAAAGACTAGAATATGGTGAAGAGAAAGCTTATCCATGTTGTAATTCTTTACTGGACTGGTATTAAGAAATCTATCAAGCCTTAATGATTTTGTAATTTAGAATCAAAATGTTTTAAATGCTCAAGTAGAAAATCCGTATTGGGTACTTCTTGTTTTTGGTTTAAAAGATGATCTTAACATACTTATGTTAGACACTTTAGAAAAACATGAGGTAGTTAGGCAACAATGGATGCTTGAATAGCATCATTTAGGACTGTCATCTACTATAAAAAATGTTGTCTACTGCTCTTCTGCCTTTCAACTGGCCTATTCCTATCGTCTAATTATTGTTTTTGTTTTAAAAGATCAACTTAGCGTACTTCTGTTAAACATTTTGCTTTCCACTGGGAATAAAAGATGACGTAGTTTAGGCAACAATGGATGCTTGAATACCATCTTCTGTCTTTCAACTTCTTGTTTTTGGTTTGAAAGATGAACTTAACATACTTCTGTTAAACACATGTTTCCACTGAGATTAAAACATGAGGTAGTTTAGGCAACAATGCATGCTTGAATACTGTCATTTAGGACTGTCACCTACTAAATAAACTGTTGTCTACTGCTCTTCTGCCTTTCTACTGGACTTTTCCTATTGGCCCTATGAAAGGATTAGATGTAGGTGTCGAGAAGTCAGTAGGATGGTAGTTGTCAATATTCTAGGCCCTCAAGCCTGTGCCCGGAATAGTGAGTTTGTCAACAATTTCATTGAACTGACAATCTCATCAAGGTCTTCCTTCACTTCAAAAATTACAAATGTTAAGTACTGATGGATGTATAGAACATGAGGATGTGAATCATGTCTATTTGGATGTGATTGTGACGTTCATATAACACATGAATTTAAAGAACTTAATAAATCAAATATGTAAATGTCCAGCTCTATTAAGTTCTGATAAATTATAGAATTGTCATGTATGCAAGAAAGTTCTATATTATACCTATTAGTTTTATTACTGCTATATGAGTCTTATCTTGTTCTTTTATGCTCAGGTATATGATGATACAACTGAAGGTCGAAAGGTTTGCACATATTATAAATTGGACTCTATTCCTGTAGTACTTGTGATTGACCCGATCACAGGTCAAAAAATGCGCTCCTGGTCTGGAATGGTTCAACCTGAGCGTTTGCTAGAGGTATATCTGTTTTGCATCTCGACTTGGCTGCTATCTGAATTTTACATATTGAGAAAAGATCTTTACATATCAGAGTTGGCTTTCAGGCTATACTAATACTGATTTGAGAAAGCGTCTGTCCATGCAGGATCTATTACCATTTTTGGATGGAGGTCCAAGGGATCATGTTACTCTATCTCATAAACGTCCAAGAGAAAGCTCTTTGACAAAACAGAAAATGAAAGGTATGTATGGGCTTTTTACTTGGGCGTATTCTCATTAACATCCAAGTGACAGTTCTTCTGCCTAAATTTTCATTATGAAAAAGAGGATTTTGTAAAAATATATGTAAAATTGTTAACAGCTGCAGAAAATAATAATAGTACGCCAGTAGAATGGCATTAATGATGATTACCAGAGGCGGAGCTCTGTGTCTTGACATGTAAGACAAATTGAAAATACTTGTAAAATTTAATAATAAGAATATTATTTTTCTTACCTGAAGTTTGTAATTTTTAAAATCTTGTGGTGCTTCTTTCTGATTTCAAATGATTTAGCAATTTATCATTCCTACGTCGTTGCATTTATTATATTATTTTCAATATCATAAATTCTTTTTTTTTTTTTTATGTTGGGTTTCAAAATCAATTTATAAATATCTTATGGGCTTCGTTGTTTTTATAGCTCATTTCTACATATACCTTAGTTAATGATGGTGTTATAAATTGAGATGCCCTCTTTAGATATTTCTAGTTGCAACCCAATCGTAGATGTGTATCTATGCATAGGGTTTGCGATATATTTTAGTATCTATTGAGGTGAAGCGACTTTGGTGTTAGAATTATCGTGATCACGATAGCAGATGCACACATAATGAGAACAGTGAATATTGTTGATTTTTTCTTATAGTATATCAGGTAATTGGATGACATAAAAAAATAGAGAATATTACTGGCTTTATTAATATTTCAAACAATGTCTAATCTTTGTTAGATTACTATAAATATATGGACAAGAGAAAAGGAACAGTATCTCGTCTATTATTCCACGTATGTTAATGTCTTTACCAAATAAATCAAAGTCCTTTTTTATTATGTTGCACAATCTCGTACCCCCTCGGCTATAAATGAAAAAGTCCTACTCCGCCCCTGATAGATCTATTGATTTGTCTTGCGGACTTGACTTGTAATATAATGGTACAAATAATCATTACAAGTACGACTCATATTGATCATTGGCTGCAGAAGTAAGTGAGGAGGATGCGGAAATGCGACGAGCATTGGTTGCTTCTATGGAAAGTTTGAAGGAACCAACTGGAGGGAGTTCCAATGATAAGGATGTAACAACTGCTCAAAAGGACGAAGAGCCAAATTCATCTCAGAAGCCAACATATCCGCCTCTGCCTGAAGAGCCAAAGGTTGATAGGAATCTGCTTTGTAGGGTTGGGATACGTCTCCCTGATGGGCGCAGGCTCCAGCGAAATTTCCTTCGATCTGATCCAATACAGGTACCATTATTCCTTTTGGATTTTATCTCTTTCAATAATCTGTTTCTGATTATAAGATCGTCCATGTATATACTTGGTAAGTAATCTTATAGATTAGGCTTGCTGAAGTTTGTTGTCTTTTCAACCCAAAACACTTTGAATACTAATTAACTTCTTGGTGGACAATTATTTCTTCGTTCTAGTGTGCAGCTTCTTTTCACAAATCTAAAGTTATATGAGATGAGATGCACCTTTCTTGTTTTGTTAAGGTTTCATGCAGTAAACTTTGTGTGGATTACTATATTTTATAAGTAACTATTTTTAGGTGGATGTGCCATAACTTTTTCTTACACATAATTGACGGGGATTGATAATGAATTTAACTTTTTTTGGGCCTTTTATTCTATTCCCTTGTGTGAGAGTGACTTATATTTCATGAAAAGCTCTATTACAAGGGGTCTGCTTTTGGTTTCAGTTCCCAGAAGGCCAGAACCTCCTCTTTTCGTTGTTAGTTTGACTCGTACGATTGTGCGTAAATTAAATGAGCAACTGAATCAATCTTCAGTTACAGGTTCAATCGTGTCCATATGAGTTTTGAATTTTCAGTCAGTATCATTAAAAGATTTACCTAGTTTTTTGAAATCCATTTTAATCTTTGCTATTCCAAGAATTTGTGGTACGTTACACCTCCCATCAGTTGTTAGGTTTCAAAGCAACTAAACAAAAAGTAAATTTTTGTGAATTCTCCCTATTTTATCAGTAATTACTTGGTTCTCTTATAGCTTTCTCTTCCTCTCCCCTCTATGTGTGTGTTTGTGTGCATAATTCCCCTTTGCGGATCTTATTTTTCTTCTGAAGTGAAGAAAAAGAATGATGACAGATTTTTACTGGATAAATTGTCCTTAATATGGTTAACACCCAAAGCAATTAGAACATGTTGTAAATCAACAAAGTTATCATAATCTTTGAACTAATTAAACGTTTTTCTAGCTAAGACGTAAAAATGAGTGGGATATGTGAATCGTCTTCTCAAATCATTTGAGATTCCAGTCAAATGAACTTCCGGTAGCACAGAGGAACTTTTGGCTTTTAGTTGGCATTGATTTTGTTTTTTTAAATACTTGAACCTGTGGATGGAGAGAGAGAGAGAGAGAGAGAGAGAGAGAGAGAGAGAGAGAGAGAGAGAGAGAGAGACTTTTGTTACTCTTTACTGCTTAATGTGTTTATGCCTTTTCATTTTGGTTTTACGCAGCTTCTGTGGTCATTCTGTCTTTCTCAAATTAAGGAAGAAGATGCAAAACCATTTAAATTGACCCATGCGATCCCAGGATCTACGAAGTCTCTGGATTACAATAGCCAACTAACCTTTGAGGAATCGGGGCTTGCCAACTCAATGATATCAGTAACTTGGGACTTGGAGACTGTTGTATGAGTTCTTCCCGGGTTAGTACCCAGGAATTTTGGTTGCTTATCTCGTATGTCCTTGTTTCATTCGCTTATTGTTACTTTTTTGTACTCTTGTTTACTTTTTTACAACAGGAGTCTGCTTTATGTAAAAAGAGGGGAGGTTGCTGGTTCAACTTTATTTATTTGTGTATATACTTTAATATGAGGGCATGGATCAATAGTTTTCAATACTAGTATATATTTTACAAATTTCTTGCTTGGCTGTGCTCGTCACTGAAATGATATTGGTGATAGTACCATGATATCCCATGTTGGTATACCTTTAAGGGAGCAACTATTGTGACCCTTAAAGATTTATCCTGTTTGAGCAAAATAGGACCTTTTATAAGAAAGCAAAATAGGACTTTAGTCTCAAACATGCACACTCGTTCTGAATTCTAGTCTCTATATCTGTAAGATTCTTAATGTAGTCACCACTTTTTTTCACTTCAATTCAGGGTAGTCTTTACGTCCAACTTTTGTCCACTATAGTTGCCCAAATGTTTTGTACTAATCACTTATTTTCTCTTTGAACCAGCTAGCTCATCACAATATCAATTTGCAGGCAATGTTTTAAAGTGTCAAGGCGGAATGAGGCTAAGCCTCAATTTTTAAAAGAAAAAAAACTGAAAGACGTATAATAACTATTAAAAAGTTATACCGATCATCCAAACAATAGTTATAGTAATAGTAATGCCTTTTCTCGTTAGGTTTGACCTGTTCCTCATAAAAAAGCAATAAAATATTGCATGTCTTATAAATTAAAAAAGGTGACATGCGCTGCTGCAGTCTGGGTAGAAGACTGCATGGATGGTGGAGCCCTAAAATTAATAAAAAAAAACAGAGGTCATGATTGGCAGCTTAAGGACACATGTTTCACTGAAATCAGCACAACAAAGAAAAAAAAGAAGTATAATCATGACAAAATCTGTCAAGAGAGAAAATTATGAGAAAATCAAGCAGACGAGAATAAGAGGAAAGACGATGATAAACAGAAAACAAGCTGTCGAGAAAAAGCTTTATGGGGATGATGAGTAAAGAAAAGAAAGGATGAGAGAGAGAAGAACAGAGAGGAGAAGGCATACTTGAGGAGGGTTTTCTATTTACTTTCTTCCTCTCCATTTCTTCCCTTATTGATTGGCTGAACCAATCCCCACCTGATTTTGTCTTGCATTGTTTACTAAATTGTCGTGATAACTTTATTATAAAAAGAAAGATATCTCTTTGGCCATGGTCATTAAAATAACCAGACTTAAAAGACATGTGAGGCTTACGCATCAAACGCCTTAAGGCGTATGCCTCGTTTAAAAGAGGTGTCCGCCTCCTTAGGTATTCTCAGTACCTCACTAAGACGCCTCACCTTGAGTGAGGCAGGCGCCTTGATATCCTTTTAACACATTGTTTGTAGGTATAGAACTCATTTAATAAAATGAGATGTGTCACATCGATAAAAATGAAATGTAATGTGTCACACAAAATCTATTTGAATAAGAATGTTAAGTGCAGTTAGTTAAGAATGTACATAGAGACTGTATTGGAATGAAATGACAAGTATAATGATCAAGTTGAGAAGATTATATGTACTTGAGCGGATTCTTCAACCTTCTTTATAAAAATTTTTGAGCAATTCTTTTAGAATTGTGAAGCATGGTTGTTTGGGAGAAAAATATAAATGGTCCTTTTGGGCAGTTACATTTCAAACACACATTCAAAAATAATTATTCACAACCCGAGATCTCGTAAAAAATAAGTAGACTAAAATTTATTTATATCACAACAAATAAATAATTTATTGACATCTTAGTAGTACGATAGTGTCTTTTGCACTCATCCAACTGACCACTCCGCATCCTAAAGTAATCATATAGCACGACGAGATGTATTTTCTTGAGTCTCTATCAGATTGAATATCTAAATCTGTATACCCTATGGGTATGAGATCCTAACTACATAAGCATGTAACCTTCATTCTCCTAAGATACTTGTATATACTCTTTACAGCTATCTAGTTCTCCCATCTTGGATTCGATTGATATCTGCTGACAATGCCTACTAGGAAATAGATATCTGTTATAGTACACAACGTAACATACATAAAACTTTCCACTACCGAAGCATAAGAAACTTTTTTCATGCTATCTATCTCATCATGTGTCTTAGGACACTAGTCTTTAGATAGATGGGTCTCATGCCTGAAAGGTAAGAAACCTTTCTTAGAATCTTGCATTGTAAATCGTTTCATAATTTTCTAATATATACAAATTAGGATAAACATATCTTTCCAGATTTACGGTCACACATGGATTTAATCCCATAGATATATGCTTTCTCTCCCAAGTTCTTCATGCCAAACTTATTAGGAAATTATAACTTCACCTTTGCATCAATCCTATATCATTTCTAATAATAAGAATGTTGTCGACGTAAAGAATCAAGAAAACAATCATGTTTAATTCCTTTCTCTTGTATACACATGGTTAATCATGATTTTGATAAAAAAAATAAAAGATTTAATTGCTTGATCAAATTTGATATTCCATTACCTTGATACCTACTTATGTCCATTTATAGACCTATGCAACTTGCATACTATATGGTCTTGACCTTCAGCAATAGATCCTTCTGATAGAGACATAAATATATTTTCATCAAGATCGCCATTAAGAAATGCAATCTTAACATCCGTTTGTCAAATCTCAAAGATAAGCCAGAATAAATAATAGTATCCTTATAGACTTAAATATAGTCACCAACGAAAAAGTCTCATCATAATCAATCCCTTCTTTCCGACTATACACTTTCGCAACAACCTAGTTTTAAAGGTTTCCACCTCACCGTCTATACCTTGATTCCTCATGTAAACCCACTCACACCTAATGGGATTTATCCCTTCAGGTGCTTTCACAAGCTCCTATAATCCATTGCAGTATATGGAATCCATCTCGGATCGCTTTGTGTGAATGATCTGCATCTACATCATTTATAGTCTCTACATAGTTCCTGGGATGTAAATCACACTCATCAGTGATATCCTCAAAAGTCTCTATAAAGAGCGTGTATCTCTTAGGTGGGTGTATTTCCCTGCCACTACGTCGCAACTGTATAGTATTAGGAAGTACTTCACTATTATTCTATAGATTAACCACACTCTCTGTAACTTTTGAATTTCTTCTAACTAGTTTTGCACATTAGTGCTCTTATCAGCTAACTCTTCTATGACTTTGTTCTTCTAGATTTGAAGTTGTTATATAATCATCTTCCAACAAAACATCGTTTGTGCTCACAAACCCTTTGATGCGTATTTTCGCAAGTACACAAAATCGTTGAAGTAATAAAGTGATAAATAGAGTGTTGAACCCACAAGGATATTGTAATCTATTAATAACTGATATTTTAAAAGGCCTAATAGTACTTGAAGAATAGAAATCGAAGAAAACTATATTAAAATTTAGAGTAAAAAAAGCATAAAATCAAATTAATGCTGTAAAAAGCAATCAATTACAACACTAGAGCATCTAATTTCATTAACTAATCTGAATTATTTCTTTTAACTATGCTATTCAAGAATAACTACTCATTTAATAATCTCTCTCGAGCCCTATTAAATTACTGCCACATATTAACCCATCATATATCAATGTGAATTTAGAACTTCAAGAAATAACCACATAAATCATGCAACACATCTCTGTCAAGCATCCAATCTATGTCATCGAAACAAATATCATTTACCACCTTTTGGTCTCAGTATAACCATCAATCATCTAAATAGTGATAAAGAATTTAGAAGCATTAAGCATGGTGATGAATACTCAACATGAAATAATTAAACTTTGAATAATATAAGTTATTGGAATAATACATCATCATAATTAGGCTACATCATAGCCGTGGACCATAACATTAGGACAAATCTAATACAATCCAAAAATTCATTGTGATATAACAAAAAGAAAAGAAATAAAGAAGAAAAGAACTAGTTTTGGCTGAATTTCTCCAATTGATGACAAGCTCTCCAATCTGATCTCCCTCTTTATCATCTTGGTCGAAATTTCAATTAGAAAACTCTAATTGTGAAAATAGCCTCTTTTCTAGTCCTATTCTCCCCTCTAAAAATAATGAATTTTTAACCAACAACTAATCTCCTAATATCAAGGAAGATTTTCATTGCTAATATTGCGACGCAATTTTCTTCTTTCAAATGATATTCGGTGGCCAAATGTTCAAAAAGAAAGTTGTAGGTCTATCTCTTACGCTTCTTGTGCCACAAGAATAGACTTAATTGAGTTTCTAGACTAAAATTTCTGCTCATATTACCGAGATATATTACTGAAAATTCTGCAAGGAAAGATTCCTAAAATTTTGGAAAGGATAACCTCCTCTAGCCTTCTTCTTTTCCCAAAACGTGATTGCTGGGTCTTTAGCATTATTTGCCACTTGTTTTGACTTCTAAAAGGGCTCCCTTAATGTTAAAACGAAATTAAACTAGGAATCAAGACTTAGCAAAATTTCAATGAAACAAAAAATTACGTAAAAAGTTGTTTCTAGACTTCATAGCTCACAATCCTTGGATTTATTTTCTCTTAAACAAAGTGAACAAAAAAAACTACTAATAAGAAGAATAATGTCGATGTAAAGAATCAAGAAAACAATCAATTTAATTCCTTTCTCTTGTACTCACATAGTCATTAGGATTTTGATAAAAAAAATAAAAGATTTAATTGCTTGATCAAATTTGATATTCCATGACCTTGATACTTGCTTACGTCAATATATAGACCTATGTGAGTACAAGAGATGGAAGAAATGTCTAGGTTACTTTTCCAATTAACATAATTCATTGATAATGTCTAGGTGTGTGGATTGAAGAAATGCATGGGGAGTCCATAGTGGCGGCGTGGTGTGTGGTCCTTAGTGGCGGCATGGATGTTGGCCAAGTGGTGGATTCACGTGGGAGTGAGCGAGTTGGGCAAGTGGGGGTCGCGGGTGCCGCATCACCGTACTAATAGATGATAAAATGCCTTAGCCATTTTTATACTCGATGTACACCTTGGTCTAATCAAGTCTTTTCTTTACTTGCAGATCTTGCTTTCACAGTAATCAAGGAGTTGTCGCATGCACCGGTAGGAGTCGGGTTCTCTCTACTTTGGACTTCTCGCTTCAGGTGAGTGAGGTAAGCACCCTTATACGTAGAATTTTTTTTTGCAAGTAGGATGACTCATGATGAACATGCCTCCCCTATAGCATGCCTCCGTTGGATATGCCTCCATCATAGGGTGTTTGTAGTATGCTTCTCCCTTAGAGAAATTTGAAATTTTTTACCTCCATTGGACATGCCTCCATTGAACGTGCCACCATCATAGGGTGAATGTAGTCTGCTTTCGCCCTTAGAAAAATTTCAATTTTTTTTACCTTCGTTAGACATGCCTCCATTGGACGTGCCTCCGTCATAGTTTGTTTGTAGTATGCTTTCCCCCTTAGGAAAATTTTGAAATTTTTTGCAATTAAAAGGGTGTGAAAGTTTACGCATTTCACTAAGCATGACGTTTATCATGGGCGTTCTCAAATAGAGGCGTGAAAGCATATGTTTCTCACCAAGCGTGACGTTTATCATGAGTGTCCATAGGTAGAGGCGTGAAAGCTACACAGCTCTCCAAGCATGACATTTATCAAGGGTGTTCTTAAGTAGAAGCGTGAAAGCCTATGTATCTCACCAAGCATGATGTTTATAATGGGTGTTCTCAAATAGAGGCGTGAAATCCTACGCAACTCACCAATCATGAAGTTTATCATGGGTGTTTTTCAAGTAGTGGCGTGAAAGCCTATGCGACTCACCAAGAATGACGTTTATCATGGGTGTTTTCAAGTAGATGCATGCAAACTTATGCAACTCACCAAGCATGACATTTATCATGGATATTTTCAAGTAGTGGCGCGAAAGCCTACACATCTCACCAAGCATGACGTTTATCATGGGTGTTCTTAGTAAGGGCATTAAAGCTCCATTACGTAGCAATATTTCGTAGCATATCATTAGAGTCAAAATTTTCTGAAGGTCCTCCGTTCATTCTAAGTTTGAGTACAGAAGAGCGGGCCAATTGGCTTATATCATGCCTAGTTGCCTCGGTGGCTATTGTTTCAACTAATGACAAAATATTTTCATGTACAAAAAGAAACAACTAACAAAATGCCTACGCATAGTATTTCTTGATCAACTTGAAGTTGATAGGTGATGGTAATGGGCGTCTTGTTAGGGGATCGACTAAACGACAATATCAACTTTCGGTTAAGGATGCTATCTCATAGGGGCCTTCCAATTTTGGTGTGAAATTTTGAGCGTGCATACCCCGCATGGTATGATTGTCGCTTTCAATATTAGGTCACCTTCGTGGAACACGCGCAGACGTACCATTAACTCATACATTTTGATCGTTCTCTCCTAGTAGGCTTGGATGTTTTCCTTGTCTTTATCTCTCCTTTCATCTATAGCTTCTAGATCACCAAAACAAATGGGGCACTCAACTCCTACTAAAGACACTAGCGTAGCCGATGGTACCATTACCTCTGCAGGTATGACTGCTTTATAACCATAAACCAAAGCAAAGGGGGTTGCTTGCATCGGAGACCTCTTCATTGTTCGGTATGCCCATAGTGCTAAATGATGTAACTTATGCCATGTGTTCTGGGCATCGTGGACCATACGACTAAGTATCCTCAGTAATGTCTTATTAGTTGCCTCGACTTGACCATTCTCCTTAGGATAATAAGGTGTGGACTTATCATGGCGGATGTCGTATGCTTTCAATAGTTTAGCCACTACCTTGCTTGTGAATGCCGTTCCATTGTTCGAGATGATTCGTCTTGGTAGCCCAAATCGACATATGATGTTCTCCTTGATAAAGTTATAGACATGATCATCTGTCCCCTTCTTGAGAGCTATGGCCTCTACCCACTTAGTGTAATAATCTGTAGCGACAAGGATCCATATGTAACCTTCTGACGTAGGAGAGATGGGTTCAACGTAGTCCAGAGCCCAGGTATGAAACAACCAAGGGACCTCCGTTGGGTGCAAGGATATGGATGGGGTGTGTATAACGTTTTTGAGGACTTGGAAAGCATGACATTTTCATGCATAGTCCAATGTATCAGCTTCCATGGTAGGCCAATAGTACCCTATCTTGAGTAATTCCTCGTATAGCCTCATGCCTCCTTGGTGTTCGGCACATGCCCCTTTGTGTACTTCCTCCATGATAGTTCATTGATCATCAATACCTAAACACTTAAGATGGCGACCATCCATACTAAACCTGCATAACTCTCCATTCATAAAGAAATGAGGACTTCGCTTCTTAATAATAGAGGCATCTACTGTGCTTGATGAGAGAGTACCATCATTCAAATACGAGATGTAAGGTTGTCGCTAATCCGTCGTAACTTCCACTAGATGAACTTCTTTAGGATCAGGGATCAATTGACACTTAAGACAATTCTTTTACGTAGTCGTGGCCTCCGTGGTCATGTTGGGCCAGTAGAAACCCATCCTTTGGAGACGGCAGTGTAGGAGCGGCCCTTCCCTTGCACAATAGTCTTCATGTAAATGCTTGAGGTGGTTGTGGACTTCCTCCAAACTCATGCATCGTGAAAGTATTCCATCAGCCCCATATAGAAGAGAACTCCACTCAAATTAACAAAGTTCCTAAACTCCTTGTTCATAGTAGCTTCCCCTTGAGAATTTGCTCTTTGATCTTACATCTCAAATCCTGGAATGGTGGCTTAGTGTTACCCTCAGCTACGGTGCTCGTGGCTTTAACAACAACCTCAACCACTGGAATAGGGTTGGTGAGAGGGATTTTGGTAGCTAGAGTTGCCATGGCATCAGCATTGTGGTTGTTAGATCTGGGGGTGTGTTAAAAAACAACATCATCTAGTGTGGCAACAAGCTTTTGAACCTCATGGCGGTATTGTGAAAGAGCAGGTTCCTTCACAGCAAAATCTCCTCTAACTTGGTTGATGATCAAGTTGGAGTCTCATTTAACCTTGATAGTGGTGACACCCTTATACTTTGCATATCAAAGTCCCAATATAAGAGCTTCATACTCTGCTTCGTTGTTTGTACATGGAAATGTCAATTTGCATGCCACTGAGTAAATGTTGTCCAAGGGATCCTCTAAGACAAGTTCTGCTCCACCGCTAGAATGGGTCGATGACCCGTCAAATGTCAGAGCCCATGGATCACCCTTACAACTATTGACTTCATGTAGGTCTCCAAGTATGGTCTCGTCTTGAGGTTCTGGTTCACCACTTGGAAATTAGGCCAGCAAATCGGCCAACGCTTGACTTATTTGCTCCTTCAGGTTGAGAGGCGTAATGTCAAACTCAGTCAACAACATTGTCCATTGTGTTAGTCTCCCATTCAATGTAGGCCTAGTTAAGAGAAAATGAATATGATTAGACTTAGTCATTAAATGAACTCGATTACCCAACATGTAGTGTCATAACTTTTGCGTGGCAAATACAAGAGCAAGAGACAATGCTTTTCACAAGGTGTATATCTAAGCTCGACATTTCTTAGGACCCTACTCAAATAATATACTAGGCGCTCCGCCACCTCCCTTTCTTGTGCCAATAAGGCTCCAATGGACTTGAAAGTTGAGGTGATGTAAAGCAGTAATGGTAGGTCACTACGTGGTGGCACCATGGTGGCCGATACGAGGAGCACATCCTTTATGGCATCATACTTTCATTGGTGCTCATGTGTCCATGAAACGATGTGATCTCCCTTCAAGAGTGGTTATATATGGATGATGGACTCGACTAAGGAGGGTATGAACCGACAGATGTAGGATATCATCCTCAAGAATGCCTTTAATTCTTTCACAGATCATGGTGGGGGCATGTCACCGATAGCCTTTACTTTAGATTGATCAATGTCTATACCCCTCTTGTGTACACAAAAGCCTAAGAACTTCCCCCATGAAACATTGAAAGCGCACTTCAATGGATTCATTTTAAGCTTGTACGCCCTGCAGCATTCAAAGACACTCCTCAAGTGCTTCAGATGTGAACCCACACTCTTTGACTTAACTACTAGATCATCCACATAGTCCTCGACATAATCATGGATCATGTCATGGAAAATCGCTATCATAGCCCGTTGGTAAGTAACCCCTGCATTCTTCAATCCGAAAGGCATCACCACATAGTAAAAGTTTCCAAAGGGTGTCATGAAGGCGGTCTTCTCATCATCTCTGATCGTCATCCTGATTTGATTGTATCTACTGAACCCATCCATGAAAGAGAATATTTCGTGTTCCACTGTAGCATCGACAAAGGTGTCTACATTAGGTAGCAAAAAGTCATCTTTGGGGCATGCCTTGTTCAAGTCTCTAAAATCAACACAACAACAAATCTGGCCATTTTTCTTCTTTAGCAGAACAATGTTCGCTAACCATGTGGGGTGCTTGATAGGCTTGATAAATCCTCGCTCTATGAGCTTTGAAATTTCATACGTGATTTGGAGCTCCACCTCGGGGTGAAAATGTCAAGGGTGTTGCTTGATAGGTGTGCATTTTTTGGAGACCCCTAGCTTATATGTCACGAAGGTAGAATTTAACCCTGGCATCTCAGAGTATGACCACACAAGGACATCCGCAAACTCATTCAAAAGCCTTATCCAGTCATCTCGTTGTTTACTCTTCAAGTCCTTTGCTAGGAACACCGACCTATTTGTGCTCTCCTCCCCAATATGGACTTCCTCTAGCTCCTCACGTGGTGGTGATGGGTTGGTTGGTAGAGGCACCTCTGGTGGTTCACAATTCATCATAAGGATTCCTTGCATAAGTCCTTGTGCCTTAGCGAATGCCTCCTCCATCATTATATCCTCATTTGCTTCAGCGTTAGGGGGATCAGGCTATACGTCTGACCACGCGCACCATCATAAGTGGTAGGCCCTCGTTCCATTTGGCAAAGTCACACGGGTTACCAACTTCGACCCTGATGTAAGTGCTTCATTTCCTTTCCCAACCTCCCACTTCGACAAAGGGGTGGCAACCATCTTTCTAGGTGTGGCGGCAAAGAACATCAAATCTATCAAGTGACCTTGTGTCTCATCGAATGGTGCTTTGGTAGCCACTTCCGTGCTGTTCTTAACACACCATTATGATTTCAGGCACTGATGCAAGGTTGATGGGACACATTCATGGTCCTGAATCCATGGTCTCCCAAAAAATGTGGTAGACCGTATTTTACTCGATCACATGGAAACAACTGGTGGTTCTTACTGGTCCAATTTGCAACTCCATATTGACATAACCCATTGTCCCCACACTTGTTGATGAGAAACCGACACAACAATTAATTGTCACACTATTCTCCTCTAGGATGTCAACTTCCTTGAAGGTAGCATAGGACATGACATTCATTACTGATCCACTGTCCAATAGGCGCGTCTTACTTACACGCCATTAACCGTTGCCTCTACATAAATGGAGCGATGGTGTCCCGTCCTCTTAGCATGTCGATCGGCATTGGTGAATGTTATGACACTCTCCTCGTTCCACCTTATCTTACTCAAAGGCGGTTGTGCAAAGCAAAAATTCATCCGAGCATAATTTTGCTGAGCGATATCTATTAGCGTTTTGGGGACTTGACGTCATGCAATATCATCCAACCCAAGCGTATCAAATTTTTTTATAAGTCCTTCTATTTAAGAGTTTATATATGAAAGCGACGTCTCTCCCTATGGTTGCTTCCTTATCTGCTTCCTCCACTATGGTAACATATGAGGTAGATCCTATCGCACCTACGCTAATCATGTTGACATTAGCGTGTTGGGGAAATGGGGTTGATCCGCGGGTCCAACACCTTTTGTAATGATCTCGCCCTTTTTCAACTTCTTATAAAAAATCTTATAAAAAATTTACACTCTTGGGTGAGGTGTGATGTAGTGCGGTGATATATGCAAATGTTTGGGGAACTCATTTCCTCCCTTGGAGGTAGTACGATGACCCAAGGAAAGGTGATCTCTTTGTCCTTATCCATACATCCACTAGTGCTTCCACATTATCCATGGTACAAGGAAAAGGCAGCGGGTCATTCCTCTTATCTCTGCCTCTTTTATGGCCACGCCTCTGTGCAGTAGCTACTTGAGGATGGTAGCGTGACGTGGTACGTCTCCAAGGGCGGTCAGGATGGTCATTTCTCTCAGGTTGTCATGGCCTACGTACTGAAGCGCTTGTCCTCTTAGATGCTTCTATCATGTGGGCGAAGGTGACAATCCCCAAGTTCTCAAGGTAGACCTTGAAATCACCTAACATCTCTCCGATGCACATCTTCACAAGGGCTTCCTCCTTGAAATCCTCTTCACAATTCATGGCCTTCTCCTTGAACCGCTAAAAATATGATACAAGGTCGTTACTGATCCTTTGTCTCTCTAGATCTAGTATGCTAGTCTTCTCCTCTATGATAAAAAAATTCACCAAGAAGGTTAATACCATTTGCGTTCATGCCAAGATCGACTCAGGTACCAAGCTCTCATACCAAGTGTAAGCACGCTCCGTCAAGGACTTGGAGAATTCCCTCAAACGCATGAACTCATCATAACCATAGAGCCCATATCATCAATGAAACGTATCATATGTTCTTTGGCACACCCATTTCGACCATTATACTTTTAGAACTTTGGGGGAACATAATCCACCGGGTATGGTCACAAGGCTATGTCAACCGAATATGGTGGCCTAAAGTCGACAACAGACTCATTCAACGATGCTCTTACTCTCCCCTCTTAGAGTACCTTTTGGAGGGCTTCATGGGTAATGAAATTAGTACTTCCAACAAGGATGTTTACGCTTTGGGTGAGGTTGGTCTAAACTATTGTAGTAGTCGAGGTAGCGAAGTTGTCCAGAGGTATTGGTGTAACATTGAGTTGTGCAAGAGTTTGAGTGTTGGCTTGAACGTTTGGTTGAACATGGTCTGTGCGAATGATTGTGATCGAACACCTACAACGGAGGATGGTTGGATGCCCATGAGAGAGGTCAGTGGCGCGCCTATGGTTGAGGTTGGTTGCGCTCCCATGATGGAGGCTGGTTACGTGCCCATGGTGGGGGTTGGTTGTGTGCCCATAATGGAGGTGGTCGGTTGCGTGCCTACGATGGATGTGGTAGGTTGTGCACCCATGGTGGAGGTATCAGTTACTCGCCTACCATGGAGGTGGTTGGTTGGAACCCATGGTGGAGGTAATCAATCAATTGCACACCTCTGATGGAGGCCTGTTGCACGCCCATGGTTGAGGTTGGCGGCAAGTTTTGTGGTGCGGTGGCACTGTTGGATGCATTTAATGTATCAAAAACTCTCCTCATCTCAGCGTTAGAAGCTTGGAGTTCCCGAATGGCTTCAGCTTGATCTTGCGCTTGTGTATGTGCACTTGGTGGTAACTCATGAGAGGTGTTCTCCTCCACTTGTCCGCGTTCATCATTGAGTATAGGTCCATCTCCCTCTGTGCGCGATAGAGCTACTCTTCCCTTTACATGCCCGACCATGGTGCTCCTTTGCCAAAGTGATAAGCCACTCCCTAGTGGAGTCTCCAAATGGAGATGCATGGGTGAGTGCAAGAGTGATCTAATCCTTAGCAAGTGACCCAAACAACGCCTGAGAATGCCGGAGAGGACGTCGGGAGGTGAAATGAGAGCACTCTAAACTCTCAAGGGTGATGACAAAATGTCATTTCTCTCTAGAAGTGAGAGCTTCTCTCTCTACGGTTTTTCATTATTCTCAAAATGAAGGAGGAGACCTCCTTTTATAGGTGATCAAAAGGAGGGGCGATCATTGCAACTAATCCATTGATTAGTTACAAGCCTGCCAATCAAATTGTGCCACCTCAGCTAGCTAACATGCTTAGGTGGGTAAGAGGAGAATTTCACATGAGTTAATCGGATGGCGCCACGTGGGTCTTTGTGTAGTGACCATGATCTAGGGAGAACATGTCTAGTCAGTGGGGCTCAACAGCGATGTTCACCCAATGCCTTCTCTCAAAAGGCTCTCTCAAACCAAACCCAACCCCAAAGTGGGAGGGTAGCACACCCTCAATGTCTAGAGTGGTAGTATTGAAGAAGTATTTTATTTTCCAATACAACGTAGCCTCGCCCTTATTCCTGACTATCCACATCCTCTCGAGCATTCCCAGACAACCATACGCCCACCCAAGTCTTTATCACTTGACTTAGTGGTTTGTCAAGTCATGACTCGTTATGATAGTGTAGTGGTGTGTCTTGTCTGAAGCGCGTCACCGTTGTCTCCGAGTCGCATTATGGAGGGTGATCCAGTCACCTTCATGGTGCACCCGTGGGGTTAGCACCATTGGGTGACACCCCAGGGTGCTGTCGTGGGGGTGGAACCCAACGGCGGGGCCGTGGCGGCGACGTCGTGGCAGCGACACCCATGGAGCTTCCATGGGGGTGGCAGCCATGGGTACGCCTTGGCGGAGGCACCCATGGGTGTACCCCAGGGGTGGGGTACACCCATGGGTGGACCTTAATGATGGTACTCCCTGGTATGTCTCCGTGGTGACACTCCGAGGTGCGTCGTAGGAGTTGCAATTTACGGGTGTCAATGTTGAAGTCCTCAACCCTCGTGTACACTCGGCTAGGGTTCTTTCTGTAATAGGGGTCACATAGACGGCGAAGATGAGTGAAAATGTGTGCTCGGGTTCAGGCTAGGGTACGCTCAGGCTCTTCTTGTAGAAAATGGTTGGTGGTAACCTAAATTTTTTTTATTATTTCTAAATTATTAAATCATGAACATTTTAACATCTTCTTTCCATTACAATGATGCAAATTGAACTGATGCTTGAATTTAGTCTTGTTATTTGTAGGTGGAAGAAGCAATGTTGATGCACAAAGTTTATGAAACAAAAGGTACATTTATGTAGCTTTTACAATGTCAATTGTATGGTTATTCTATCTTGCAATTATAGGCTGTATACTCTTTGTCTGTTGGTTTCGGTTAATGGGAAACACTTCCAATAGTTATTTGGACAATTATCTGATCTCGAGGACTAAAAGGTAAGGAATCACCCCAACATGCTATTGGGATTAATTAACTTGGGATATATTACAATAATAGCTTGGAAAGAATGAAGCATTGAACTAAGAATCAAATTCCAAGCTGAAACAACAGCAGACCAAGGCATATCATAGAATGTGCCATTTAGTTTGGTAAGGCTAAAGGCTTCCTAGAGGATCAAAACAGCACGGAATTGGCTAGCTCATGGCAACTGCGGCCCCATATTTTTCTGTATTCTATCAAGGTCTGGTAGCTCTCCTATTTTGGTTCCTGGACTGGTTTGTTCTAGCTATAAGTTACTTCTTATAGTCATATTGTAATTTGTGTCTTGTTCTAAAGGCCCCTCCCCCCATCTTTGAGCCTTTTCTGTTCGCCTCTGCTATCTGTTCTGGTTTAGTGTGTGTTCTGGGATATTAATTTAGCGTGTTATCTTATAAGCTTGGGCTTATTATAAGGGCTCCCTAGCTGTGTCTATTCTTTATCCGTGATATTAGTTCATTTGGATTTTAGTCTGCTTCTCTGTAAGAGTGCAGGCCTGCACTATAAAGGCCATGCTCTTTTTTACTTCCTGCTGCTCCCTGGAGTGTACAGTTGTTGGTCTGTTAGTGGCTGTGTGTGTTGTTTGAGATGGTGGTTAACTAGTTTTACTGATTTTTTCGTGTAAGCATGGTGCCTAGTTTATAAAGGCTTCCATTGCGCTTTTGGACTCTTGTAAGCCATTGGTTCTATTGTTCCTTGTGGATTCCTCGGCTGTTTCCCCTTTGGTTTTGGGTTTGTTGACCTTAGTTTTGAGCTCAAATTGATTTATTTACATGTAAATGAGCTATAGGTTTGTTTGTTTTTTATAATCCTGGGGTATGCTTGAATTAAAATGTTTATGATTTATGGTTGGGTTTGCATAAATTTAGGAATTAAGTGCAAGTTGATTGGTATTTGAACATTTTGATTCTAGGAAATCTTGTTAATCTTTTCATTGCCCGGTTCTTTATAAGTTAATCTTGTTAAGCTTTTAAGTTGTGGTCCAGTCCCTGTGCTTTCATTTTTGCTCTTTTTCTGGTTTTCACTATATATAATGCTTATCCTAGTTTGATGTGATTCTAATGACAGTTTCAATGAAGTTAGGGAGGCTTTTAGTAGGTTCAGCAAACTTAGCTAGGAGTGGCATTGATGATTTACTATCCTTAACTGATGGTGGAAAGCATGATTACGATTGGTATGACTTCAACGATGATAATATCAGTTGTATCTTAGACATCCATAGGATTGTAGATATGCTTTTCTCACTTTATTAGTCCTAACCAAACCATGGACAATCTTGTTAGATTGTAACATACTTAATGTACTATCGTGCTTTAATAGAAAAAAATCAGTTGCTTCTGTCAGTGAAGCCTTAAAACTTTGTAAGTGTTTTGAAGTTAAGAAAATGTTCTGAACAAAATCAAGACGAGGAACACAGTAATACTTTTAGGATGGGACAAAAGTTAGATTTCTTCATTCTGTCATGTCAACATTTCAAGTAATAGACCAAATTTAGAATGTGATGTCATGAAAGATATGACAATATGTATTTATAGCTTCAGTCCAAAAATAAGTGGTAAGTAAACATCATTCTTGTCATTTCCTATAGGATCTATTTTTCCTCTCAACAACACCATTTTGTTGAGGGATTTTTGGAGTAGAAAACTTGTGATAAAAACTGTGTTCATTGCAAAAAAATTTAAATTCTTTGTTTTCAAACTTGTCACCATGATCACTTCTAATTTTTGAAATCACGAAACATTTTTCATTTTGAATACGTTTGCTAAATTTCTTAAATTCCTTAAATATTTCATCTTTATGTTTTAGAAATATTACCCACGTATATCTTGAAGAATCATCAACTATAACAAAGACATAATGTGTAACTCTGAGATATATAATTTTAGAATGACTGAATAAGTCATGTGAAGCAATTGCAATGGTCTACTAGTTGACACTACATATATTGATTTAATAGAACTTTTGACTTGTTTACCCATTTGACATGCACACGGATTTTGTCTTTTTCAAAAATGATGTTAGGAAAACCTTGAACAATATCATTTTTTTATAAATTTTGAACATAAATTCATACTAGCATTCCCAGGTTTTCCATGCCATAGCCAACTATCATTTTCAAACATGAGAAAACAATTTTCACTATGGCTTCAAAAATCTCTTAAATTTATGTGTAAACATGTTGATCCATTTGTCCAACAAATAAAACTTTATTAGATTATTTGTTCGACTGAGCTTAGCGAGTTTCTTTCTATCTTTCATGACGCCTTTCCTCCTGATGTTGTAGTTGGTTTAGGCGAGAGTAGGCACCTAGGTCAACCTTGTAGGCCTCCATACCAGATAACCTTAAGTCCAATGTATATTGCTCTAGGCCTTAGACTTCTTTTCTCCCCATTTTTCTAAGAGTTCTTCCATTGGTGGGTTACATAGATGGATCAATGAAGGCTCCTCCAAGGAAGCCTCTCTGCGATCTTCCTGTTGATGAGAAGAGTGAAGCCACCACTTCTGCAGGCCGAGCTGAGATCAACCATTCTGGAGCCGCTGACGACACTCCCCTTGCAAAAGATGAATTAGCCCCCATTGAGATCTCGTCTGAAGTGCAGAATGAGAACACTGCTTCCCTTTAGTTTTAGTTTTTTAAGCAATTTGCAATTGTAACTTTTTATGTACTTCCATCTTATCAATGTAGAAGCTTTTTCAAATTCCTTGATTTTTTATTCCTTCAAAGCTATATCAATCAAAATTATTAATCTAGGAAACCTTACCTCATAGATGTCCATATGTATTACTTTCTCTGACTTGAAATGAAGTAATAATCTCTGGATAAGAATTTCTACTCTGAAGTTCTAACTTCTTCTTTTCTGGAATGCCAAAGCTCTTGGCGTTCGGATTTGAGCTTTATGGTCCGAGTTCATCATCTGAAACTTTCACGTCATGAACTTTTAAGCTTTCTGGTCTGAGCTCTACTCTACCTTCTAGTCTGGGTTCAGCTCTTAAAGGTTTTACTTTTGAGTTTTCTAGTCTAAGCCTAGTTCTACCTTCTGGTTTGGGCTCAACTCTTGAAGTTTTTACTTTTGAGTTTTCTGGTTTGAGCTCAGCTCATCCTTCTGGTCTGGGCTCAGCTCTTGAAGTTTTTTTGTCCATTCTCTTTCTTATGTTCTTGCTCTTTGGCCATCACGGCTTATGTTTTAATTCCTTTCGAGAGTAAGACTTATGTGTTGCCCCTCTCAAGGACTTACGCTTTTAGTTCCTTTTAAGAGTAGTACTTATGAAATGCCCCTCCCAAGGACTTGCACCCTTAGTTCATTCTGAAAGTAGGACTTTGAATTTTCCATCCCAAGGACTTGCGCCCGTAGTTTCTTCCGAGAGCAAGATTTATGAAGTGCCCCTCCCAAGGACTTTCGCCCTTAATTCCTTTTGAGAGTAAGACTTATGAATTGCCCATCCTAAGGACTTGCGCCCTTAGTTCCTTCTTAGAGTAGGACTTATGTATTACCCCTCCTAAGGACTTGCGCCCTTAGTTCTTTTTTAGAGTAAGAATTATAAATTGCCCCTCCCAATGACTTGCGCCCTTAGTTTCTTCTGAGAGTATGACTTATGAAATGCTCCTCCCAAGGACTTGCGCCCTTAATTCATTCTGAGAGTATGACTTATGAATTGCCTGTCTGAAGAAATTGCACCCTTAATTTCTTCTGAGAGTGGGACTTATGAATTGCCCCTCCCAAAGACTTGTGCTCTTAGTTCCTTGATGTTCTTTCCTTGAAGAAGAGTTAGAAGGTTGAAACCATAGATTTTTACGAGGAAAACCCATACGGGAAAAACCATGGGAAAAATATCACTATAAAATCATAATTACACAAAGTACTTTAAATGAGATGCATTCCATGGTTTTGCCAGGTATGCTCCTTCCTCTGTTGTCAAGTAGTAATACCCAGTTCTTCCTATGGCACTGATTATGTATGGTCCTTCCCAAGCTGGCCCAAACTTTCCTTTTGATTGAAAGACTTTTCTTAGGACTAGATCTCCTTTTTGGAATATAACGCACTACTTTGATTAGGGCAGCTTCTCTTCGCTCTTCCAATTGATCCAGCTTCTCTTTGCTCCTCCAATGGATAGTTTGAGTAGTGTAATCTGTAGTTCATAGTGAGCTTTATGTACCTTAGTACTTTGACTAATGCACTCTGGTGATCACGCCTAAGACTACTTGTATATCTTTCAAGCATTCCTACTGAAATGGCTATATCAGGCCTAGTGCAATTCATGATATAAACTGCCAATTATTTGTGAGTACTCCAATTGAGATATTCCTACTCCATTTTTTGTCAATTAACAGTTTTGGTTTAAAGGAGTTACTGCTGGTTCGCTTTCAAGTTGCCCAAACATCTTTAGGATCTTTTCTACATAATGAGATTGAGTAAGGATATATTCATTTTTAGTTCACTTTACTTGAATTCTAAGACTGACATATGCTAGACCTAAGTTTTTCATGTCAAAATTAGAACTCAACATCCTCTTGTTAGATGATATTATATCCTTATGTGTTTCCACTATGAGCATATCATATACATATACGCATGCTATGACAAACTGATCACTAGTACCCTTATCGTCTTATTACACTCATTTACCTTAAAGCCATTAGATAATATAGTGTGATCAAACTTCTCATGCAATTTCTTTGGCGCTTGTTTTAACCCATAGAGGGATTTAGCAAGTTTATAGATCTTTCGTTCTTGACCTTTAACCACGAACCGTTTAGGATGTTCCATATAGATTTCTTCATCTAACTCTCCATTTAAGAAGGTAGTCTTTACATCCATTTGGTGAATTTCCAAATTTGAAAGCGGCAAGTGCAATCAACATTCTGATGGATGTGATTCTCGTCACTAGAAAATAGGTATCGAAAAAGAATATACCTTCCTTCTGTCGGTATTCCTTAGCTACCAACTGAGCTTTGTACTTTTCAATAGGTCCATCAGCTCTCAGCTTTCTTTTAAAGATCCATTTACAACCTATTAGTTTATTTCCATGAGGGAGACCAACCAACATCCATGTGTTAATTTATATAATAAAATCTATCATTTTCGACTGCTTCCTTCCAAAAAGGAGCCTCAGGATTGAATATTGCCTCCTTGTAAGTTTGAGATTCGGCTTCCGTTAAGTATAATAGAAACTCTAGACCAAATAAGGTACTCGTTTCAGCACATTTACTTCTTCTAGGCTTAGGTTCAGATTCTTCATCAATCTAAGCTCTAGATGAACTTTCTTCTAAATCTCGTTTGACAGTTTGACTGTGTCTTCCTTCCTTAAATGGAAACAGATCCTCAAAGAATTTAGCATTAGCAGACTCCATTATAGTATTGGTACTTATGTAAAAAATTCTGACTTAATCACCAAAAATCTATATGCAATACTGTTATATGCATATCCAATGAAAACACTATAGTCTTAAGTTCAATCTTGACTCTCTATGACAACGATACTTGTACCTATGCGAGATTCCCCCACACTTTTTGGATTTTATAGGATGACAACTTCCCTTTTCACACTTCATAAGGAGACTTGTTAGTCTTCTTATATGGATCTTGTTCAGTATGGTGTTAGGCGTAAGTAAGGTCTCCCCCCACAAATTATGGGGTAGTCCAAAACTGTTTAACATATAATTCACTATATCTTTCAGACTTCTATTTTTACTTTTTGCCACCCCATTATGTTGAGGCGTGTAAGGTACAGTAGTCTGATGCACTATTACATGCTGAGCACATAATTCATATAGCATCGTGGAGTCGTATTCTCCATCTAGGTCAGATCTAAGCACCTTGATTTTCTTATGAAGTTGATTTTCAACTTCAGATTTGTGTGTCTTAAACATTTCTAAAGTCTCATCTTTTGTATGAAGCAAATATACATAACAATATTTACTAAAATCATTAATAAACATACCAAAGTATTTTTGGCCTCCCCTACTAGGTGTTAATTTCATTTCACATAAATCACTATGTGTCAAGTAATTCATTTATTCTTTCTACAGATTTAAATGATTTACTTGGAAGATTCTACGTAGATTTCACATTTATTTCCTTTTTCTAGGTTAAATCTAGGTAGAAGTTCTAAAATAATCATATGTTGCATGAATAAAAAATTAACATGTCTTAGTCTAGCAAGCCAAATATTCGACGGAAAATGAAAAAATTTCATTAATACAGCAGAAAGTATAGCATGCATATTAAGTTTAAAGAGACCATCAGAACTATAACCCTTCCCACAAACATCATTCCCTTAGTCAGAATAAACTTGCTAGCATCAAGCATAAGTTTAAATTCACCCTTACATAAAAGAGATCTTGAAATCAAATTCCTATGAATTTGATTTTCCCAGAGGTGAACTTCAGCACAACCTTTCCTTTTCCCTTTACAGCAACCTCTGAAGCATTCCCCATATAGAGAACTTCACCATTTTCAACCTCTTGATAGGCTAGAAATACAAACTTGTCACTGCACACGTGCTTCGTAGCACTAGTGTCAACCCACCAATCTTTGGTGTCAATGACCACACATATCTCAGAAAATCATAGCACAAAGATCATAAATCTCCATCATATTTGCATGGTTCCCTTTGCTGCTGTTCCTGGGGTGGTTACCATTGTTCTGGTCCTTTTTGTAACGACGGTCCTTTCACTCTATGTTTGGCTTTACCGCACACCCAACAACTATCCTTAATGCATTTTCAGAATTACCTTTTTAGCACTGGCCGGTGATGTTTTCCTTTTCATGCTTGGATGGTTGGATTTGTCCCCTTCTACCACGTTAGTTTTCATCTCCTAGGTCGCCCATGTCGGCTTTTTGTCATTCCTACAATTATCTTCCTCAAGCCTCAGTCTCACAATTAGGTCCTCCATACTCAGTTCTTTACGCTTGTGTTTAAGATAACTTTTGAATTCCTTCCATGACGGGGGTAACTTCTCGATAATTGCAGTGACTTGAAACGGCTCGTTAATGATCATTCCTTCGATCTTCATATTGTTTATGATAATTTATAGCTCCTCCACTTGATTTACGACAATGTTCTCGTCATCTATTTCATACTTCAGAAACTTATCCACGATGAACTTCTTCGTCTCAACATCCTTGGTTTGTGTTTCTTTTCCAAGGCTTGTCATAATTCCTTCGTTGTCCTTAACGACGAATAGACGTTATGTAGACAGTCTGCTAGATGGTTAAGGACATAATTTTGATAGTGGAAATCACAGTGAATCCATACTCCTCATAGACTCAATCTCCTTGGTCTATTTTCTTCAGAGTGACAGGGCACTCTTCATTCAGCAAGTGTGTTTCTGTTGCCGACGCTTAAATTTTTCGCCTTTGAATTTTTCTAGCTTCTCAGCATGCACGGCTTTGATTACGGTGATTTTCTCCATGAATACTGTCTTTAGATTGTTGGTGGAAATGGAGCACGAATTTTGCATAAGCCATATGTAATACTGAGAATGACAACTGAAAATTCAAACAATGAACGATTACAATGGAAATAAATGATAACGAAAACAACTTAAATAAATAATGAACGTTGAAGAAAATAGATTGAGGATTGCATGAATGCAATGTCCTAAAGATAATATTTGTCTTCCACACGATGCTTGGAGACTATGACGATTGTCTCTGCAGGATACAATAATCTTAGATCAAGAACAACAACTAGTCTCTTAATCTCTATCTGAACTCACAATATTTTCTCTCTCTCAGACTCAAAGATGGAAAATGAAAAAAATGGCTGAATAATAGTGTACGTAGTATGCAAAAGCAAAAGTAGTATGTCAAAAATTGTTGTTCACAACTCTCTATCCAGCACCTCTATTTATAGACGGGAACAACTTGATCTGTAAGCAATGCAGTTCAAAAAATCCTGCAAATAAGAAGTTGTAGAATATCTGCAATTGAAGTGAACGTTGGAGATATTTGTTTGTTGGAGTGTTTAGTAGCTCTGACTTGATCAAAGCCACACGTGGAGAGTGTTTTGACAGATTCAAAGCCTTGTTCTCCAAGAAAATAAAGGAAATTTTCAGAAAAAGTTAATCTTGAGGCTTACCCCAAGGGAGTTGTGCTGGGTTTATAAAGCCCACAACTTTCACACTTACATTCACACACTACTTTTCCTTTTTAATTTCCCAATCTTTTCGATTAGGGAATACTCCTCCAAGAAACCTCGCGTCGCACAGAAAATCACCTATCGAACAGAGGTCGGGAATATTCCACAAAATAGGAATACTCCTCACTTACCTTAATCTAAATGCAAGGTGCAAATAGAAGACCCTTCACAATACTTCTAAAGACTATAAAAAAATCTTTTGCACCACGATATCCTATTGGGACCTATGAAGAAAATAAGTCAAAAACTCAAGCCCTACCTCTGTAGCTTTCTAATTAGGCATGCAACATAAAAACAGTGAGGAATAGAGAGAGTGGGGGAATGGGAATTAGCACCGGGATAAAGCTAGAGAGGAATGAAAAATCTAGAGCGAGAGGGAACGAAAAAAGCCATAGGGGACGGGGAACGAAAAGGTCCTAGTGTTTTGATTTTAGGGGAATTATGTTTTTCACTAAAATGAAAAAGGCAGAGGATATTACGTTTTAGCGCTGAAATCATGTTTTACAAAAAGAGACGCACCTCCATGAAATTTGAAGTCAGCGCCATTCTTGTTCATTCCTTCAAAATGAATTATATCCTTAATAGATAGCAGACAAATGAAATACGTTGCACTTAAGTGTTATAGATGACATGTTTTGTTATAGTTCAATTGGCGGAATGAAAGCTTCATCAGTAAAAATCTTGAGAATCTTTTGCGGAATAAGATTAGTTTGTATGCAATTAGTTAGGGTTTAGAGTTTAGACTCATCAGAAAGCCCAGTAGCTCGATTGGACTGGCCCGAGCCTAGTGGGCTTTAGCTTGGCCCGAGCCTGACTACTAGGCTTTTATGGTCCAGCCCTATAATATTAGGGTCGGGCTTGGGCTGACATTTAACCACTAAGGCCGACCTACGGTCCCGGCTGAATTTACCTGATTGGGCTGGCCCATTGGACTGTGTTTTCAGGACCGATTCCATGCCCATGTGGTCACAAGTTGTGTCCTAGTTGATGATTGATATTCACCCTTCCTTTTTTATTCTTCACTCATCTCTTCAATATATACCATTTTTCATCAAATTTATACCTCTAACTTTCAATTTTTAAAATTCTCATTTTATTGCTATAAACAAAGCTCTAAATTTACAAGTTTTAAGTCTAAAAAATTTGAGTGCTTAATTTCTTATTTTTGTGAGTTATTAAGTTTCTGATCTTCTACAAAAGCACTCCAAGCTTTTAAAGTTTAAGTAATCATATTAGATTACATATTTTAGTAGTAATCTTTTCTAATGTTGTTTTACTGATCAATGTCTAAGTTATAACACATTTCATAATAAAATAACTATAAATGCATCTAATAATATCAGATGAGGAAAATTATATTTTGATAAAGATAATTTTAAATAAAGACTATTTTAAAAGTTTTACCCGTAGGCCCGGCCTTTGCGGCTAGCCCGATAGTCCACTAGACATCTCTCTCCCAGGATTTTGGTAAGCTGTCTCCCTCTTCAATTATGTTCTATGAGTTTCAATGCTTGAGCTTGGGGTTCGGTTTAACTTTGAGCTCGTCAGAGCCGAAGATGAGAGATGGCGTTGGTCGAACGGTTTGCCATTTTGACATTCTTGTTTGATTTGGTGATTAGGCATTCTTCTTTTCCTCTGTCTGGTTCTTGATCTCCTTCTCTGCCCAGGTATTGTCCATGCCCTAACTCTCTCTTTCTCCTTCATTCATTTCTCTAGCTCTCTGTGTCTCCATCACTCTATATCCCTCTTTATCTCTTTGTGACTTTCTCTCTCTCTGGTCTTTAACATTTGTTATGGCTTTCGAAGACTGAGGGTGATCCATGCTCCGGGAATAAGGAAGGGAGATTTTGAACGGAGATCGATACTTCGGCGCCATTTGAGTCCGTGAAGGAAGCTGTCGGTAGGTTCGGTGGAGTCGGATACTGGAAGCCTTCTCACTGGGAGCCTTCTCACAAGAAGCTCTCGGAACATGAGGTCTCTTTCTCTCACTCTCTCACAAGAACCATCTAGATTCTCTTCTCGTTCTACGGCAAAAACGATTACCCAAAGAATGGTCCGAATTGTTTGACTGTTTTACCCCTAGCTTAGGCCCGTCTCTGATAGCTCTCTCTCTCTCTCTCTCTCTCTCTCTCTCTCTCTCTCTCTCTCTCTCGACCGAGGATGGTACCAATGACTTCCCTCGCTGTCATGTATGAGGTATTTTCATTTGCAGAAGCAAAAGTTTCTGTTTTTCACATATCTTTTTTTTCTTTTGGATTTGATCTTGGGATAACTTATGGAGGTGAATAGTTTCATCCTGAGAGCCCAGGAATCAGGGTTCTTTTTCCTCTATCTCTCTCTCTCGGTGCTTTTTCTTGCGCTGTTCAGAAATTTTCGTATAGTACTAATTTGTTTTCTTTTGAAATCTTGAGTAAGTTGAGTGTTGTCTCTCTCGTTGATATTAAATTTTGGCAAAGGAAGATTGGGTGTCTTGTTGAGCACTAAACTCAAATATCAAAACTTTTTCGTACTCTGTTTGTGAGTGATAAACAAAATCATGAAAAGAATTGCTTTGCCTTTGGTGTTTCGAACTGATTGAGCCCTGTGTACGTATATTTATGCGTGTAATTGCCTAAAAACTCCCATCACTTGAATGATGGAATTGTTGGTTAAGTAACTAGTTTTTTGTAGGTTGTGAATTGCAATTATAAGCTGTGTTTTAAGCAATATTCATTTACATGCTGCTATCAGATCGTTAATGGATGAACTCTTATTAAAATGTAATGTTTCAGAAACCATTGACCTGTAGCTAGACATAAAATTTAGTGTTGCAGTGATTATGGCCTTTTTGTTCCTTTTTCAACCTAATGAAAGATTTAACTCGACCTTTGATCTCACACACAAGAGAGATGGTCACTACACTTCTATTCAATTATTGAGAACTCAGGTTGTTGTGGTTAAGAATACTGGCCATTTGTGTATCATTCTCTGTTCTATGTAGTGTATGCATATTCATTGTATAGAGGATTCATATGGTACATTGTAGAGCAGATTGAGTAAGTAATCTAGCAACTAGCAATTAGTATTCTGACTGCAATCTAAGTCTTCCATGAAATCTTGTATCATTCATAGTCTATATTCATTTCCTCTATGATTTTAGTCTCAAAGATGGTAAATAGGCTGCAGTCTACTTTGTTTAGATACTTGCGCAGGTACTCTCTCTCTCTCAAGTGTTTGTTGATCATGAGTTAGATTGAGATAATTTTTTGTTAGCTTTCTTAGTTTTCATTTTTAGTTGTTATTTCACTAAAAATTCTTGATTCCAGCAACCACGAGAGTGTAGCGTAATTGGTCATCGTGGGCTTGGGGGTTTGCTCCCCCAAGTCGCGGGTTCGAACTGAGACACTGTAATTTCGTGGCCACCAGACTGAAGATTTATCTCTTAAATTAATTGATGTAGCACTTGCGACAAACTCCTTGTCGACGACCTGTGTACCCTTGGGATTAGTTAGAGAACCACGTTCCAGAGACTCGAGGCTAGCAAAGAAAAATAAAAAATTCTTGATTCCAGCAGGTTGAGGTAGTGTTCTGAGCTATGGCTCCCGTAGGTTTGTTCTTTCTATATCCTCTCTTATTGCCAACTGATAAAAGTATTTAAAATTTTTGCACTTGTTGCTGCTGTTTTTTTTCCATTAAAGATGAAAGTTGTATCAATTCATTAAACCCCACAGGTCTACACACACTTTTTTTTCAGCTGTATAATTGATCAGTTCTGTGTTCCTGTTATATGCTAAAACACTACATTTATGGCATGGTTTCCTGCTATTTATTTTACGAATGCCTATACCTTATTGCTTGTGAAGTATTTTATGCATCTGTCATAAGTTGGTTGTTAAGGTCAATTAGCTTTTGTAGCATTGGATGTTCTTTGTATTGTTAATTCAGCTCAACAGCTTTGATTTAGAACACACTGTTTATGGCGCCAGTCTTCCCTTTTACAGCTCTCAAGCTTACTTAGTTTATGGAGTTAAATGTAGAACATCACTTCAATTGTAGAATTACCCTTACAGTATAGTACATTCACAATGTTTTCTCTGCATCTCAGTTTTGTGTTCTTTGGTATCAGTTCCTTAGTTTCAGTTATGCCTCTCTTCCTTTCCTTCTCCTGTAGGCATCCTACTAAAGGAGAATAAGAGGCTTACTCTGGGTTATTTGATAGAGTTGTTGGTTTATATTCTTTGTGGGTATCTGCCTTTCGAACTTTCTCTTTTCCTTTTATCTGTTGGTAATGGTTATTATATTTGAACCTTTGCTTGTAGGTTTAAGTGCATTGTATTGAGTTTGGCTTCAAGCTTTGGGTGAGTCAGTTTAACATCTAGCATGTTTTAGAGAAGCTGCATTTTTAGGTCCTATTTTGCAACAATATTCTAATGTTATCAATTAGTAGGTTTACTATGGGGTTTTATGTTCAGGAAGGCATTTATGGACAATAACCACAACTTGGATGTAACTTATGAGTGTATTTCACACTCATATTTTAGACACTGTTAACTTTAATTTTATTGGTTCATTGAAATTTATTGCTTGATTTATGTTTGTTTTTATTTTTATTTTGTAGGTTTGATATTCAAGTGCACTTGGGGTGATTTTGAAAGATTGGGAAGGTAAAAAGCGGAATAAAAAATGATAAAAGGACGGATTTGGGCAGAATGGCGAGCGTCACGACGTTGGCACGGAAAAATGAAAGGGCAGTAGCGCTAGGGCTGACGCCGGCGCGAAGAAAAGAAACAGATTGTCCAGCGTCACGATGCTAGAAGCCAACGTGATAAAGATTTTTTGTGTGATTTTTGCTCCAATTTTATCCTTAACGAATCCTAGTGTATAAATAGAATATTTTAAGGTTCTTTAAGAATGTTTTTGGATGTGGGAGGCAGAGAAAAATCTCTTGGACTTCAAGATCCAACCTTGAAATGAATTTCAACTTCAATTTCCTCTTCAAATCCAGTCTTTCTTCTCTCCTTTCTTCGTGTTTATGAATATTGTTAGGATGTTTTCCTAGTTTAGTATGTTTTAGTTTTCCTATTTAGGGCTACGGACATAACCAAACTATGATTGTTTCTTATTTTGATTTTCAATCTAATCGATGCGTATTCATTATTATTGAGTGTTATGAGTTGTTCCTAATGCATGTGATTGTCTGACCAACTATTGCATATTTTGGGATTTGATTCTGAGACTAAGAAGTGATGATTAAATTTGTCTGTTGTTCATGATACCATTATTTCATAAGTTAGAGATGACTATGAATTTAGTGTAGTAATTATAATTTTCTGTGCTTAATGAGTTTCAATATATTTAATCTTGACAGAGAAGTGGGATTTGTATACTTGAATCATGATTATGGATGCTTGAGAAAAATTGATAATTACATTAAAGAAATTCGTTGTCAGGATTATAATAATCATTGATTGATTGAGATTTAAAATTTGAGCATGATTGGTTCGACATTAGAATCTCTAGAACTTTTAATCATTGAAATTCATATTATTTTTACTTAATAATCTTAATTGTTTTAGTTTAATATTACATAAAAAAATCTAATTTCTGATATTCTTAATTAAAAGTAGGGTTTAGTTGATTTCAATAATAATCAATAATTGTGGACGATACTTTATATCTATAGAATTTTATTACTTGACAATGATAATATATACTTGCACTCTTCAAAAAACGTAACATAAACTTATTGAAGGATTATGTTAAAGAATCATAAATGTTTACCCTCACTCTTAACTTGATAACTTTTAACGTGTTTGTATTTATTATGTAGGCACATACCATAAAATGATGTAAGGAAAGCTCGTTTGTCTGAGACATAACTTATTGGTTGGATTTTTTTGGAGCAGACGTGTCGTTATCATATTTAGTATTTTTATGTACTTATAAATCACATTTTAGATGTCTTTAAGTAGAAAAATTAGAAAGGACTTATTAATATTTTTATTTGTTACAAACGATGTGTAAGAATTCGTTTTATTATAGATATTGTTATTTAGAGTTCTCTTTTTACTTATAAATACATTTAATTTTAGAATAAAAGTGAGACGGTAAAAAAAAGGTATTTCTTATAGGGGTATTAAATTCGATATGAATGAAATTTTATAGCAGTCTACTACTACTATAGGGGGTATAAAACGCTATAAAATACATGGTTTTTTATAGGGCAAAACCCACTATAAAAGACCTAGTTTTTGATAGAGGGTGAAAATTGTTATAAAAAACCATATTTATTTTTTATAGCGGTTTCAGAACGCTATAAAAATATTTCAGACTTTTCATAGCTCCCGGAGATTTTCCGGAACTCTAGAAAAAGGTATTTTATAAGGATTTTTGCCCCTATAAAAGAGAGTTTCTATTATAGCGACAAGTCCTTTCAACCCCCCATTGTGATGAGGATTCTTTTAATTTCTCGCTTATAACTTGCTTTTATGTCTATTAGTTCCTTTGCTCTAGACCTGTGGTAGCTTTCTTCCTTAGATTTAGATTTATGGTTTCGGCCCTCTCATATATTTGAAAGTTTTCTTTATTCTAATATTGGGATCTTCGAACTAAAGAATCAGTGACTCAACTATGGTAGGTATTAGATTGCAATAGATCGTTCACAGAAGATACTTCAACCTCATACTAATCAGATAAGCTTTTTTCGGGTGGATATGTTATTGGGTTAATTAGTTGGCTTTTTACAAGTCATTTGAAAATTATCCGACTCAAATTTTGGAGTCGATGATCTATGTTGTAAGTTTTTTTTTCTAGTTTGTTTGGTTGGAAGGATTACCTTATTGTATAGACACTACAAGAAAATCTCATATTGTGACTGTTTTATAGACGGTCAGCCCAACCGTCGCTAAAAAATTAACATAAAAATTCTATTTTGATGGTTTCATAAACTGCCGCAATTATTTGATTTATCGCGACAATTTTTTAACCGTTGCAATATAGAGACACAAATTGGCGACAATAGTGTGAAAAATAGCCGAAAAAACAAGCGCGGAATTGAAGCAAAACACAAGTAGAGCCCTTCAATCTCCTCTCTCTCGATCTCCTCTACTTTCCTCTCTGCCCTTTCTCTCTTCTCGATCTCCTTTGTCTAAACCCCTCTGCTCTCTTTGAAACCTCCCCTCCCTCCCCTGCCTTGCTTATCGATCTCCTCTCTCCCTTCCTTGTCTTCATCTAGTCCCTCTTATGTCTCCATTCTCGATCTCCTCTCTCTCCGCTCTCTCGATCTCCTTTCTCGCCGCTTTCTTGATTTGCTTTCTCTTCGCGCTCTCTTGATCTCCTCTCTTTCTCTTTGTCTCTCTCTCCGTTACACAACTCTCTCTATCACATAGCTCTCTCTTCACTATCGTTGTTCGCATTCACTGTACTCGTCAATGTCATCGTTCGGGTTCTCCATGTCTGGTTTGTTCTCTCACAACATATGTAGTTGAGTTTTGCCCTAAGTTTTGCTGGTTTGTGTATATTGATTTTTTCCCTAACGGATCACTTTGACGGAAAAAAAAGAAATAGATGACAATGTTGGAGAGAAAAGAAGAAGAGAAGACAAATCAAAGAAAGATTGAAAATTGAATGAAAGTGTGTGATGTGAAATAGAGTGAAAATTTGTCCCACATTGGAAACTCAAGGATAGAATGTTGGGTTTATAAACTCAACATTCATGCCATGGGGTTAGCCCCAAGGGGCACCCCACATTTTGTGGGAAAGAGAGAACCTAGATGGCACATGGTCCTCCTTTCACACGCGCGCTCGGCTCGGTTCGGTTCGGTTTTGGTACGATCAAAAGATTTATTTTTGAATAAATTTTCTTTGATTTACTTGGAGAGGAAGTAAATATCTCCAAACAAAATCTGTAATTATCTACAGAAGATAATTAAAATATCTCATTATCTCACAATATCATCATAAATCTGATTCTAGTTTATCTTCAAGTTTGGCTTGCTCTCCAAGCTAAAAATGTTATATATAGAATAGGGCGTCATTAGCTTCGTTTTAAGAGTAGAAAAACACGAACACAAAAGCATCCTGAATATTGAGAGAAATACAAAAGGTGTTCTGTGAGGGTTAGAGTAATCGGTTGCTGTACTCTGGCTTAGATCGTTGTATCCTGCAGAGATGATTCGTCTTAGTCTCCAAGCACCTTGTGGAGGATGATTATTGTCTTTAGGACATTGCTTTCGAGCAATCCTCGATCTACATCGTATTTTATATTCTTAATTTGCTGTAATAGTTTTTTCATTTTATTTATTTATTAGATCAAATAAATTTTGCTGTAATCATTTCTATTGAAATTAAGTTGTAATCGTCCCATAATTCCTTGTAATCGTTGGTTAATGAAAGCATCTTGTTCTATCTCTACACACAACAATTTAAAGACAATAATTATGGAACCATCTACTAGGATCAAAATTCTACACGCTGAGAGACCAGAAAAATTCAAAGGGGACGACTTCAAACAATGGCAACAGAAGATGGTCTTCTATCTGACCAGTCTCAATCTAGCACATCTGCTGACGGGCGATATTCCTCCTGTACCGATAGAAGGACAATCGAACGAACTAGCATCTGCACGGGAAGCCTGGATCCATTCGGATTTCCTTTGCCGAAACTATATCTTGAACAGCTTGGTAGACACCCTCTACAACGTCTACTCGTCATTTAAGACGGCAAAGAAACTGTGGCAAGCCTTGGAAAGGAAATACAAAACGGAGGATGCCGGGACGAAGAAATTTATTGTCGAAAAATTCATGAAATACGAGATGGATGATAAGAACACGATAATCAATCAAGTGGAGGAGTTGCAGATCATCTTCAACAACATAAAGGTCGAGGGTATGATCGTAAATGAACCGTTCCAAGTCGCGTCCATCATCGAGAAGCTGCCGCCTTCATGGAAGGACTTCAAGAATTATCTGAGGCACAAACTTAAGGAGCTCAGCATGGAGGATCTGATTGTTCGACTGAGGATAGAGGAGGACAACCAGAAAAATGAAAAGAAAGCGATGTGGGAAATCTACGGAGGAAAGCTAATGTGGTAGAAGGAAACAAATCCAATCCATCGGATAAGAAAATGAAGATATCGATGAGTAATGCTAAAAAAGGTAATTCAGATAAACGCATTAACGGAAGTTGCTGGGTGTGCAGTAAAGCTGGACATAGAGCAAAGGACTGCCGGTTTAAGAAAGATCAAAATGACGGTAACCAAACCCGTAACAGCGAGAAAATGAACCAAGCAAATATGATAGAGATAGATGATCTCTGTGTAATGATTTCTGAGATCTGTATGGTCACTGACGCCAAGGAATGGTAGGTCGACACTGGTGCTATGAAGCACGTGTGCAGTGACCGAACCATTTTTCAACTTATGCTGAGGTTGATAAAGATGAGGATCTCTATATAGGGAACGCCTCAGAAGCTGCTGTTAAGGGAAAGGGAAAGGTTGTGCTGAAATTCACATCCGGAAAACAACTTACTCTCCTAGACGTCCTGCACGTGCTTGAAATTCATAGAAATTTGGTTTCAGGATCTCTTTGATGTAAAAGTGGATTTAAGCTTGTCTTTGATGCTCACAAGTTTATTCTAACCACGGGAGGGATGTTTGTTGGGAAGGGTTATAGTTTTGATGGTATTTTTAAACTTAATGTGTTTGCTGTAACTTCTGCAATTATTAATAATAATTCTGCTGCTTCTTCCGTTTATATCGCTGAACTTTCTAATATTTGGCGTACTATATTAGGTCATGTTAATTTTCGTTCCCTACAACGTATGATTAATTTAGAACTTCTACCTAGATTTAACTCAGAAAAAGGAAATAAATGTGAAATATGCGTAGAATCTAAATTGGCAAGAAAATCATTTAAATCTGTAGAGAGAACGAATGGCCTACTTTATTTAATACATAGTGATTTATATGATTTAAAATTAACTCCTAATAGGGGAGGTAGAAAATATTTTGTTCCATTTATTGATGATTTCAGTAAATATTGCTTCATTCAAAGAATGAGACTTTGGATATGTTTAAGACATACAAGTCTGAAGTTGAAAAACAACTTAATAAATATATCAAAGTGCTTAGATCTGACCGGGGTGGAGAATATGACTCCACTATGCTGTCTGAATTCTGTGCTCTACACGGAATTATGCATCAGACTACAACACCTTACACGCCTCAACATAATGGGGTGGCTGAAAGGAAAAATAGAACTCTGAAAGAAATGGTGAATTGTATGTTTAACAGTTCTGGATTATCCCAAAATTTGTGCGGGGAGGCTTTGCTTACAACAAACACCATACTTAATAGGATTCCATATAAGAAGACCAACAAGTCTCCTTATGAAGAATGGAAAGGGAAGTTATCTTCCTATAAAATCCTAAAAGTGTAGGGGTATTTCGCAAAGGTACAAGAACCATTACTAAAGAGAGTAAAGCTTGGACTTAAGATAATAGACTGCGTTTTCATTAGATATGCATTGAACAGTGCTGCATATAGATTTTTGGTTATTAGGTCAGAAATTTATAACATAAGTACCAACTCTATTATGGAGTCAATCAATGCAGAATTCTTTGAGAATGTGTTTCCTTTTAAGGAAGGAAGACACAGTCAAAATGCAAACGAGGATTAGAAGAACGTTTTTCTAGAGCTCAGATTGATGAAAAATCTGAACTTGAGCTTAGAAGAAGTAAAAGAGCTAAAACGAGTACCTCATTTGGCCTAGAGTTTCTAACATACCTGACGGAGGCCGAACCTCAAACCTATAAGGAGGCAATGTCCAACCCTGAAGCTCCTTTTTGGAAGGAAGCAGTCGATAATGAGATAGATTCCATAATGCAAAATAATACATGGATGTTGGTTGATCTCCCTCCTGGGAATAAACCAATAGGCTGTAAATGGATCTTTAAAAGAAAGCTAAAAGCTGATGGTACTATTGAAAAGTACAAAGCTCAGTTGGTAGCTAAAGGATACCGATAGAAGGAAGGCATAGATTTTTTCGATATCTATTCTCCAGTGACGAGAATCACATCTATTAGGATGCTGATTGCACTAGCAGCTTTACATACTTAGAAAATTCATCAAATGGATGTAAAGACTGCTTTCTTAAATGGAGAATTAGATGAAGAAATCTATATGGAACAGCCTGAAGGGTTCGTGGTTAAAGGCCAAGAACGAAAGGTCTGTAAACTTGTTAAATCACTTTATGTATTAAAACAAGCACCGAAGCAATGACATGAGAAGTTTGATCATACAATGTTATCTGATGGATTCAAGATAAATGAGTGTGATAAATGTGTCTACATTAAAGGTACTAATGATCAGTTTGTCATAGTATGCTTGTATGTAGATGACATGCTTATAGTGGGATCAAACAAGGATATAATATCCTCTACCAAGAGGATGTTGAATTCTAAATTTGATATGAAAGACTTAGGTCAAGTAGATGTCATTCTTGAAATTCAAGTAAAGAGAACTGAAAATGAATATATCATTACCCAGTCTCACTATGTAGAAAAGATTTTGAAAATGTTTGGGCAATATGAAAGCAAACCTACTGTAACTCCTTTCGACCCAAATTGTAAGTTAAGGAAGAATAATGGAGTTGGAGTATCTCAATTGGAGTACTCACAAATAATTGAAAGTTTAATGTATATCATGAATTGTACCAGGCCTGATATAGCATATTCAGTTGGAAGGCTGGCAAGATATACGAGTAATCCTAGACGTGATCACTGGAGTGCATTGGTGAGAGTACTAAGGTACTTAAAATTCATAATGAAGTACGGACTGCATTACTCAACCTATCCACCGGTGATAGAAGATTTAGTGATGCTAACTAGATATTAGACAGTTTAGAGACTAAATCTACTAATGGATATGTGTTTACCCTAGGTGGTGGAGCTATCTCGTGGAGGTCTACTGAGAAGACTTGTATAGCTCGTTCAACTATGGAATCAGAATTCATAGCATTGGACAAAGCTTGTGAAGAAGCAGAATGGCTCAGGAATTTTCTGGAAGATATTCCGGTGGGGCCAAAACCTATGTCAGCTATATGTGTCCACTGTGATAATATGATTACAACCTTTAGAGAGAAAAATAATGTGTATAATGGTAAGTCTAGACATATTAGACGAAGACATAATACCATTAAGCAGTTGGTGTCCAATAGGGTGATTTCCTTAGACTTTATAAGGTCAAAGGAGAATCTTGCTGATCCTCTGACAAAAGGATTGTCAAGGGAACTAATAAAACAAACATCAAGGGGAATGGGGCTAAAGCCTATTCAATGAATCATTCAGGTGGTAACCTAACCTAGTTGACTGGAGATCCCAAGATCTAGGTTCAATAGGCAAACTGGCAGGGATGATTCAAATTAAAACACTAAGAAACCTATGGTTTCTTCCTGTTCCTATGATATAAAGTTAGTGTGTTGTTTGTCGATGTAAAAGGGTATACGTAGGTACTTAATGACATTGATGCTCTGCTTGCCAGAGGAGTATTGACAGAATACTCATAATCATTGTCACCTATATGAGAGTAGAAGTGGGGTCGCTTCTATGAGAGGTCTGAATGGCTTAACCTCTCTAAAACTCTTATGAAAGCGGGATATGTTCAGGACCAAAATGAACAAAATCGTATGAACTCAGATGTATTAAGATGAGATATGTGTGAAATTTGTTGTCTCGGTTTATCTCAGAAGAGGTTCAGTTCAAGAACGTAGTTCACTGTTCTTCAGAATAAATCCGATGAATTCTCACTACGGTAGGTTCAAGTCCAAAAAACACCTCTCTTGATGCATATCTCATCTGCTCTCTCTCATGTTGTTGTCTAGTTAGGACACATTTCATTCATGTGGGGGATTGTTGGAGAGAAAAGAAGAAGAGAAGAAAAATCAAAGAAAGATTGAAAATTGAATGAAAATGTGTGATGTGAAATAGAGTAAGAATTTGTCCTACATTGAAAACTCAAGGATAGAATGTTGAGTTTATAAACTCAACATTCATGCCTTGGGGTTAGCCCCAAGGGGCACCCCACATTTTGTGGGGAACAGAGAACCTAGATGGCACATGGTCCTCCCTTCACACGCGCGCGCCGCCGCCACCGGCCGGCTCGGTTCGGTTTCGGTACGGTACGGTCAAAAGATTTATTTTTGAATAAATTTCTTTGATTTACTAGGAGAGGAAGTAATTATCTGTAGAAGATAATTAAAATATCTCCCTTATCCCACAATATCATCATAAATCTGATTCTAGTTTATCTTCAGGTTTGGCTTACTCTCCAAGCTAAAAACGTTATATATAGAATAAAGCATCATTAGCTTCGTTTTAAGAGTAGAAAAACACGAACACAAAAGCATCTTGCATATTGAGAGAAATACAAAAGGAGTTCTGTGAGGGTTAGAGTAATCGGTTGCTGTACTCTGGCTTAGATCGTTGTATTCTGCAGAGACGATTTGTCGTAATCTCCAAGCACCTTGTGGAGGACGATTATTGCCTTTAGGACATTGCTTTCGAGCAATCCTCGATCTACATCGTATTTTTCGTTCTTAATTTGCTGTAATCATTTTTCCGTTTTATTTGTTTATTAGATCAAATAAGTTTTGCTGTAATTGTTTCTGTTGAAATTAAGTTGTAATCGTCCCATATATCCTTGTAATCGTTGATTAATGAAAGCATCTTATTCCATCTCTACACACAACAGACAAATCCGCCAACCAGTGGAGATGATTTGGGAAAGGATGCGATGGAGGACTTGGTGAAGCAATTTGAGGAGCTTTCTTTGATTGTGAAATATGAATGGTTCATCTGTTATGTATTATTTGTTTTAGACGTACATGTGGGATTATTACCTTTATTTGGAGGAGTTTATTTTCAAATTTTGTATCTAACACATTTGGAATGAGATGATGTCAGAGAGCTAATTTATAGAGAGGCATGAATAGGTTCTACATGTTTGTATTTTTGCCTGAATGAATCTTTTTACCATCTTTCTCTTCTTGTTCCATTGGCCCATTATAGTTTCGTTTCTTCTAATGAATTATTTTTCCCGTTTTCTGGTTCAGACTCGGGCAAGTGTTTGGTTAGTTTTTTTGAAAACTTGGGGATAGTACGAGTCTAGTTGATTCTAATGTTTATCAGTTGCTACGAAATTGACTGGAAATCGAGAATAATAGCTGTGAGGGACTCGTATGTGGTTTTGGACAAACCTGCTGGTACATCGGTTTGTAGATAAACCATTAAGTTCTCACTCGGCTTGACATAGACACACTAATGGTTTTTTTTGCAATTTCAGCGCTATATTTCTCCTTTTGTTTTATTGTAATGATAAGTATAACACATTCTGCACCTTTTACATTGTTACAAAAACATCTTCCAGGGACTCAATATACTTGAATAGGGAATGCAATGCTTCTTTCCAGATGAAATTACATTTAGCTTAAACATCATTCTTGCATTTTCCTTTTAAGTATGCCACAGATGGAACTTTTAGACTCTAGTCATATATCTGTTGAATATGTGATTGCTCTAATATAATTTCTGTCAGGTTGGAGGAACTACTGATAACATTGAAGAAAGTTGTGCAACCTTCTCAACTCGTGCTTTAGGATTAACCTCTCCCTTGAGGACTACCCATCAAATTGACAAGTGTACAGAAGGATGGTAATTGTCTTTCTTGCTAAATTATTGATTTTTCATATTGCTATTGATGCAAAGTCACTGATGGCTACTTTTAACAGCGTTGTTTTAGCTAGATCAAAGGAGTATTGCTCAGTTTTGAGGTTCAATAATTCTATAGCCAACATGTTTGTGCCATACACCAAGGAACTGCTCGACCTCATTTGGGCAAATCGAATTTATCGTCCTAGTTTTTTCATTCTATGGCTGCACTTTTGCTTTAATCTCAGGAGAAGAAGTTGAAGAAACTTTATCTTGCTCTTGCTGCTGCTCTAGTACCCCTTGGAAAGCCAGTGGGGAACTTGGGCACTCCATATGTGTTTTCTTCGAAGCAGCCTGCCCATTAGAAAATGGAGTTGTAGAGGGTTAATGGATTGTTCATCACTCTGTTCCTTCACTTGGAAACCAGGCATAAAGAAAATTTGGCCGTTGTATCTATTTTGTAGATGAAGCATAAACCAATTTAGTTGCTTCAAAAATTAATTTAATTTTTTGTCCTTCGAGCTCAAAACTTCTTGATGAAGATCACATCGGTTAGGAATTTATGTGATGGTTTTATAACCGTAGCATTAGATTAAAAGAAAAATATATATTGACGGCGGTTTGCAGAGCTGTCACAATAGTTCACATTTGACGATGGTTATAAAATCATTGCGATACAAATTTTTTAGCGACGATCTTCCGATGATATATCTAGTGACGATTTTAGAACCGTCACCATAGATTTTGTGAGAGTTCAAAACCGTCGCGAAATATCTTAAAAACCATCGTAAAAAATGAGTTTTCTTATAGGGAGATGATGTTTTACAATTAAATACTACTTGGGGCTATAATCTTGCGTTTAGCATTACTGACCGATTTAGGTAAATAAGAAGTAATACTTTGATGAATAAATATATAATTTGAATAACACTCCTCAAAATGAGACTCATTCACATCTACACTTCTTATCACATTTCTCTTCTTGCTAAGATGATTCTAAAAAAAATTTATAGTGTTTATAGATTTTATTTCCTCATCTCTACTTTTCAGCAAAATACATATTTCGTCTTTACTCATTAGAAAATACACAACAATTTAGCGCAAATATATAAAGATGTGATAAAACATCTTGAACCAGCTCTTAGATTGTACAAATAACTCACAGTACAAAAGCCGCAATTAGTACAATAATAGCCAATAAGTATTGTCATGCAAAGATAGACCACCGATAATAGTGCACGAAAAAAATAATCTTTCTTGGGGACAATATAGGCAGAAGATTAATAGCCCCTAGTAAGAGCTCTTTATAAGTTTTCATACATACACCCTATTACCTAAAGTTACATCCTTCGAATGCATCTACTAATGTACTGATCAATAAATTATATTAAATTTATAAACTCATTTCCAACAGGTAGGATACTAGTAAAAATTCCATCACAACCGCTCTCAGTTCAAGAGTTTTCTATGACTGGCCAAATAAACAACATTATTTCATGATCCATAACAATGTTTTTCATTTATATACATGCCAGTAATAATAGTAATTGGCCAAGCAAAACTGCCAATGTTTATGTACATTCCATAAACGTATGAATGAAATCCTTCAAACAGAATATAACAAAATTAATTGCAAAAACTTGCACTTCCAGTAAAATTGGCAACTTTTTTTTTTTTTTTTTATAAAAAATGACATTGATTCTTCGCACTTTATTATGTTGTAAGCTATAATTTCAACCCATCCAAAAAAAATCACGCCACAAAACAAGGTGCAAGCAGAAGCAGTGTAACAAACGGAACATTATAAATGAATCCGTGTATTAGTAGAACCAAATCTAAAGTTCAAACTAAAATACTGCACAAACATATATGGCATTATCCACTGCCGGTATACTAACACAGTAAAATGATAACCAAAAGGCACGCACAAAATTTATAAGATTGTTGGGTAAAAATGTGTACCTTATATGAAGATTACTTACAATGCTTAAAACTTTGGTAACGTCTTAAATTCTGCAACAACAAGAAATAAACACAACTTAAGCTCAGTGCGAACACTATGCCCTTAAGACTATTTTGCTTCCTCCACGATGCACAATGTAATATGAGAAATTGTCTCCCAAATTAGAACAAATTTTCATTCATACGGATGTTGCACTATAATAATAAGAACAAGTGAACACAACCATAGTTTGTAGTCGCACACATTAGTAAATAGGTGTATATATATACCTATATATATATATATATATATACACACATATGTGTATATGTATATATATCTATGTGTATATATATATATATCTATGTGTATATATATATATATNATATATGTATGTATATACTCAAGTGGGTAAAAACAGAATTAATTTTTCATTCAAAGTCATCCCACAAAAATTATATGCCAAAAAGTCAAGTAACATTTTTAACACACATTCAAGTGGGTAAAAATAGATAACTTTTCATTCAAAATCATCCAACAAAAATTATATGCTAAAAGTAAAGTTCCATTTTTAATATATTATATTAAATTAAACATAAAAATTTTTATATGTCTTGACATGTTTTTAAATCTATTTATATTCAAACACAAATTTTTAATTTTGGTAACTTACTTTATTGATAATATTTTTTTAATAAATAATAAAAAAGGTCAATATCTTATAACCCCTCAACTTTGACCAGAAATCACTCTATCCCTGAATTTTAACATTTTTCTCATTGGTTCCTAAACTTTTTTCATCCATCACAAAAATCCTATAGCCATGAAAAGCCTATTAATTGGATATATGCACGGCACATGCCTATTTTTCCTCTAATTTTACCCCTATCTTCAATCTTATATGCTACCCATACCCATGGTTTTTTTATCCTAATTTAGTCACAAATGTTTCTCCATCTTCATTGATTTGTCAAAATTTTGACAAATTCTCCTCCAGATTCAGCAGTAGTTCAGATTTCACCTCCTCAAGGTTTTGTTTTAGTTTTCATAAATTACCTTTATTTTTCTTTATAAATAAATTAGGCTATACTTTTCATAGTAGTCACATTTCGATGACCATTTCAGTTTTTAAAAAAAATAAAATATTCTGGATATTTCAGTGTTCTATTAGTCTGTTCCAAAAAAGTATCGGGCAAAATAATAATATTATAAAAATATGTGCAAGGAAAATTGAATCATGACTTATTTTTTCATACAACAAAAATAATTTTTATTTAACACTAATACATAACTCACATTAAAAATCATCAGTTATTTTTTAGATGTTATATTTTTATTTATCAAATCATTGTTTTGTATAATAAAGATTGTAATAATTTTAAATTGTGATTTCTCTCTTTAAGTGAGAGTTTATCTGTCTAAGATTTCTTGTGGATCATCTTCCTCCTTCCTCCCTCCTCCCTGGGGGAGTTGTTTCTGGTCGGTGCTTATGCTTCTTGTATGGAGAGTGAAAGTCATTCTTGACACGGTGGAGGCTTGGATTCCGTCTGTGAAGGAGATGCTATTAACCTAATATGGAAGGATGGCTCATGCTGTGTTTCCTTGCAAGAATACAATGCTGGTATGGATTTTGGACAAAGAGATATCTTGGTAGTTAGTAATGAGTTGAATGAAGTCACTACTAGAAAAAGTGGGTTAGATTATAGGTAAAAACCCGTCATTATAACCCTATATTGACGGCTGACTGACTGTCATCTTTAGTCATTGAAAAAAACCATCATTATAGAAGGATGTACAATGACGAGGAATCCCCGTCATCATAGGTACCATGAAAAATAGATAGATGATGTGGAATCCCCATCATCTTAGTCGCCGTGAAAAACATTTATATGACGGGGATTCTCTATCATCTAAAGTTACTCACGTAGAATTTAGATGACGGGGAATCCCATCATCTAAAGTTCAAGAAAAGAAAAAAAGAAAAGATTTTTTTAATTAAAAAAATTAAAAAAGAAAAGATTTTTAATTATGAGAATGACACAAGAAAGTGACAGAAAAAAAATAAAAAAATGAATTCTAATTGTAAGACAAGAGGAATCTTACAAATGATGGGAACAATGGTCTCTCTCCCAAAAAAATCAGTCACATGTTGCACGTTCAATCACAAAGATGCAATCACTCTCTGTACCAAACCTTAGTTATCAGCTTAGAGCACATCTATCTCAAACTTAATTCAACATACATCATATAAAATTAGCTCTCTAGATAATAAGTAAAAGCATATACAACAGTGAAATGATAGCAAGCGAAACCAACAACAACAAGAGCATTACAAGGAAAAGAAAATCATAGACAGGTATATAATTAGTAAGAAACTGAACATCGAAGACATGAATAGAATCAATCAAGAAAAAAACTCACTTAAAGGGAGGAGAGGGAGAACGGGGGGAGAGAGAGGGAGGGAGAGAGTGTGAGAGGGGGGGGGATCCCTTTTCAACAAAGTAAGCAAATAAATTGTTAATTCTTCAGGTCACATGGAAGGAAAACTAGAGAGTTTAAGAAGTAAATTAAAAGAATATAACAGTTAAATCTAAATGCTGTAAAGCACAGAGGCTTAAAGAAACAATTAAATCTATCTAACAATAAAAGTAACACTCACTAAGTGGAGTCACCTTCATTATGCATGCATATAGGTCTTGACCCTTCACATAATGGCATTCGTTGACTATCAAAACCTTTATCATGCTTAGTTGGGAAAAGTTGTCTCAAACCATTGAGCAAAATAACTGGTGTCATCACAAGCACCTGCTTTGGGGAAAAATTCTCACCAATATGAGCTAAAAAATAGTTTGTAATTAAGGCACCATCATGCAGATTAATTAATGTTACAACATCCAAAAATATACTTTAGTTAAATAAATATAAGTTAAAATAACTGCCTACAACAATTGTATATAAAACATGTTGCCCAGAAAAATGCAAGAAATGCCAGACCCATAATTTTTTGATTTACGATCTACTATTTTGATATGGGTGAATTAATATATGAATGCATCAAGCAAAATGGGCAGGCAAAGAACCACGAGCAGGTCAAAAAGGAAATTACCAGGAACTTGTAGTTGCCTCTACAAAGTTCATGAATCGAACTAATTATCATCATTCGATATGCGACTAAAATTTCATTCACTTACCCTCTACTGAAGTTTATTTTCAATTAAGAGAGTGGTTTCTAAGAGAATCCAAACTAAAGTTTCCACTAACAGCATATTCATTTGCATTATGATCAATTCAAATTAAGGATTTCCTTAAATTATTCTAAAGATAATCCAGAGTAAAGACATAAACTTTTAGGCATGTAAAAGCTGCTTCTTATTTGCTTTTACTATCTATCACCACCAAAGTCAGAAAGATGCCAACCTTTTTCCATTGAAATGAGTAAAAGCTTTAAATTTAGTTGAAATGGGAACATGAAAGAGTATATATATTGTATTTTAAGCTCAAGTATTACAGTCGACATAAACAAGTATATATAACTTATAAGATCTATTATCTGATTCCTAAAAACTAGAAAGAACAATGGCCAAATCAATTTCGATAAGTTTAACAATACCATAAAATAATTCATAATACTCATTAAGCCAAGTTAAGAAAATACATAATACATAATACTTACTCCCTCCTAAATTAGATTGATTTAAAGTAAAAACACCTACCCAAAGCATCAGTTCCCAACAGCTCTGTCGGCAAATCACCATACATCTAAAGAAAAGTAGTAGGTATGTATCCCCAAATGGACCAAGCAATGTAGTGACTGATCTTTGATGTAGGGTCAAATATAAGAGTCTAAAAACATGTTCGAAGCTAACATGAAGTAACGAACTAGGGATACTAGAAGAAACATTCAAAATCAAATCAAAATAGAGACATATCTCAATATTGAAAAGCAGAGCATTTCTTCCATAGAGATTAGAAAAAAAAATATAAGAGTAAGACTCACCGTGAAATTTGACTGTGGACATATGCACATTTGTTTTGGAGTAAGACTCGATTAGAACTAATCTCTCAGTCTAAACTCCAAATCAAACATGCAAACGTCTAAAACTCAAAAAATTAGAAAATTAGACATGATATATAGGGTAAAACTGACGGTGAATTGTCAAATTTGGGGGCATGAGCTCTAGCCCTAGAAAATTAGAAATGAAGCCAACAGCCTAAGGTTTCACATACGACTAGCATAGCTATAATTAAGAGTGGTCCACCTCATGCGTAATTCATAATATATGCATCAGAGCAAGAATATGATAATAGTTAAAAAAATTCTTAAAATGAAAATTAGGGCATGGATGATACCCGACGGAGAGGGAGAGAACCACATAGGGGAAGGAGAGCTTCGCGAGCGACGCAGAGATGCAAATCTGAGCTTCGAGTGTGCAGGGACGCAGATATGAGCTTTGAGTGTGCAAGGACGTAACTCGCCTGGAAGCTGCCGTGAAGTCACCTAGCGCGCAGTCGGGAAGATGAAGCTCCAATCGCCAGTCACCGCTGCTGTCAAAAGAGAAGAAAAAATAACACAGTAAAAATAAAATTAGAGTTAGATTGATTATATAGGATGATATTTTTGTAAATAAAATTAAATTTGAGATATGTAGTAATTTTTTTACACCATAGAACAATGACAAGTATTTTTTCCACTATCATAATATGGAGTTATATTGATAGCCCAAAAATTAGCTGTCATAGTAGAGAATACATTGATAACATCTAATTTTTGAGCTGTCATCAATCCCGAATTACCCCACCCTAACTATTTCCCAGTGATAGATTTTAGATAGCTGCCATTGTATTATAAATATGACTGTCATTTAAAGCCAAAATTGTAGTAGTGAGTCCTTGCTGAGGCTGGCTTGGAAGATCAAGAAGTTAGTGAAGTGGTTAATAACATGGTAGAAGCAAAGAAAAAATTATGAGAAACTTGAAGCTTATCCTTAATTCTCAACCTAATTATGTCATTCATAATGTGCTTGGCAAAAAATGACAACATGAATTTGTAGTTGTAAGTTTACTGTAGAAAATGCATTACAGAAAGCTAGTTTTTCTCCCATGGAAGATTGTATATGTTTGGATGATGAGGAAGAAGAAGCTGAGGTGGAAACTAATGATGAGTTCAGCATTGAGCCCTGCCATAACACATCAAAACTTTTGAGATATTCGACTCCTATCAACTCAATGGATGCTTTTGTCTCCTTTAGCTAAGGACAAAAGTAAAGATAGTTGCCCTTGGTAACTCAACTAATCACCCTTATTCTAGTCCTAATGTCGATCAAGTTTATAACAAACTCATTCTTCAAGTGAATAGTAACAATGACCTTAATATTAATAATAATGTTAATGTGGGGAACAATGATTTTGAGAATGACCATATGAACAGTGATTTTAACACTACTAGGAGAGGTAAGCCTTCTTGTACCATCACCCCCATGCTGACAATGGGGCTAGAACTTCCCAAGTTAACCAAGGCCACTCGAATGACAAAAGCCTTCCTAAGTTCTCTTGGGCATAGAAGGTTAAGTGTAGGAAGCCTAGCAAAATAGCATTCTCATTTGTGGAACCTTTAAGTAAGGGGAATGCTGCTCAAGTTGAGATTGCTGAAGAGATATTGCACATAAGCAAGCTTGAATGGCAAATCTATATTGTGGGTCACTTTGTTGATGAAGGGAAAGATATAATAGGGTTTTTTTGTCATTTGCATGACATGTGACATATTAAACGATATTTGGTCTGATATTTCAAGTCAGGGGTTTTTTATGGACGAAGAAACTTTAGGTATTAGTGCGAAGAGGTAAAAAATTAGGGGGTAAAATGATTTTGGGTCAAAGTGTAGATATTTCTTTTATCGATGAAAGAAATTGTATAATGAGAATTATTTTTTTATCATGTGCACGACACATCACATATTAAATGAAGTTTGATCCGATATTTCGGGTTAGAGAAGTTTTGTGATGGATAAAAAAATTTTAGATACCAATAGAGAAGATATTAAAATTTAGAAGACAAAATGATTTTTGATTACAGTACAAAAAATTTTATGATATTAACAAAAAAACGTGCCGTGTACGTGATGACCGGTTAGACTTAAATAATTACAAACTTCTAAGAAGATTCTTCTTCTTTTAAGCTTTTCTACATCAATGCTTAAATTAATCTTTACCCTTTTAACCAAATCCACTAGTATTTCTTAAAAAAATCCACTAATAGAGTTGCTTTCCAATTCCATTTGACTTTTAAAAATGTTTGGCTCAAGTCCAGCACCATAATTATAAAAAACACATTCCAAATGCATAGCTCTTATTTTTGGAATTGATCGGAACAAAATATTGTTGTTCTTCCAATAATTATTACTATCACTATCATCATTAATGACCCAGTATTTAAATAATATTTTTTCACTTTTTAATTAGTGAATTATTGGGCACACAAGTTTATCATTTATGACTGTGAAGTCAAATTTGTGTCAATTCCATTACACAACATTATTTATATATTTTTATAGAAATCGTTTGCGTTGATAAAAGAAATGGAATGTGATACATTATATCAACTTTAATAAAGGAAAATAACAATAATGCCCTTATCTTCACATAAATGAATGATAATATAATTGGGGAAAACTTGATCTATTCAATTGTTTATATCCCCGGAGAGTGTCATCGATAATTTTCACAAGTAAAAATCAAAAGTATGAATGTTGCGAGATAACACGTGAAGTAATACTTCCTCGAGAGAGGATGCTGATATCTATGAGACAAAATTAAAAGTTATACATACTGATTTCATACTGAAAATGCACTAGCTGCTGTACACTGTACAAATTTAAATTATCTTACTTGAAGAACAAAATAAATAGTTGACATTTTATTGGCTTCTCAACCAATAAGGAGGGACCCCAAGTATTAGTGGAGTTGGACTCAAAATATAAAAAAGAAATAACTAAAAAATGACCAGAAAAAGCGTGTGTAGCCTTAAAACAAATTATGTCAACATGTATATTTAGTCTTTAATATAAGGTTGCTGCTTAAATGTAAACAAACAAACAAACACAACTGAACCAAATCTTCTATTATTTTAAATCACTTCCTTTCTCTCAAGTTTGTATAATTGTAAAATTCCAATTTGCTAAATTTTTAAAAAGCTCGCGTGCATTGGAACAACAGTACGTAGCTTGTCCTATTCAAATTTAATTAATTAAAAAGTAGAAAAAATAACGCAATTCATTTGACACGTGTAGGCTGAATTGCTGGTTGATTGAATTTTTATTGTTAAGGATCAAAAGCTTAGTAAAAGCATTTTTAATATAGCATTATTGGACAAAAGGTCGCAACTACGTACATATATATTTAATCTTATTGGTTTGTAGGCTTTGATGTGCGACTGATTCACCGAACTTGAAGGGTCTTTATATTGTATGTTTTCATATTTTCTTATTGGTTTTTATTGCTAACTATTTGATATTTTGAATAATCTTACTGGAGAATGTTAATACTCTCCAATATTTTGAATAATCTTTTTGTTTATACATTTATAATGAAAATTAAAAGTTGGAAGTGCCTAATTGCTATCATGAACAGTGCAAGCACAGGGACTCTTTTGAGGTTATTTTAATTAAATCTTTTGGTCAGCTGGTCGTTTTGGCATAATTGCATATTATAAATTATTTGGTTGGTCACCTTTTAGTTGTGATAGACTTTCTACTTAATTTGAGGAGAAATTGAAATTAAGCCCAACTTTGTGCTCCACTTAAGCAAAAAGTTTATGTATGTGGTCTCAATATCGGTACTACTTTTGGAAAGTATTTCAGAGTATTATAAATTGTAAACATTTTAATTGGCTAAAAACAACAAAAAGTATTGAAGACGTAACTTCATTGGAAGAAGATTGAAATTGTAAAACTAATTATTGAAAGGTGTAAAACAATAGTAGCCATTAAAAAATGAGGGGATTTAATTATACATGATTTTAATTTTGGATCTGATTATAAATTTTAAACAAGAAACCTAAAGAAATTTAACTATTATATTAATTTATTGATGGATAGAATAAATATGAATAAAATGGGCTCATCTACTGTTAAGTAGAGCTCACTAATAGAGTTAAATCTCAATTCCATCTATTAATTTCTGATACATGCGTTACACATAATATAATATAAAAGGTTTTATCTTTATTTATCAATAAAGTAATAAATATACAACAATTTCAGAATATTTATAATATAAAACTCATTTAATTTTTTTCTTAATTATAGCAAGTTTATTCAAAATTGTGTTTTATTAATAGAAACATAAAGAATTTGAGTTCGATAGTATTTTACTGTCACATTTTAAAAAAAATGTTATGCATAGTTATTTAAGTCTTTAATCTCTTACTTAGTTGTATTGGATGAAAATACTCTCATCAAGTCAATTAATTAAGAGATACAAACGCGCTTGCACACTGACACACACATTTGTGATTTATAATAATCATATTTTTGTTATCAATATTATCCTATATGCAAATTTGTTGTTTAAATGTAATTATTATCATCTAATATATATCATAATAGATCATTAATTATAACAATCAATCATAATAAATATTATAAATTGTAATTTTTCAAAATATCCATTACTTTAAAGTATAAAAAATTATTATGTACTTATTTAATTAAATAACTTTGACGATGACATTGGCCTAGACAATGTTCCACAACATCCGAACTTTTTAGATATATTGTGACGTGATAAATATTATACAGCTTTTATATAGATACTAGACATCTTATGTGAGCATCAATAATATGTAACTATAATGAGTTTGAAGTCGGGGGACGAGATTGCATAGTCAATTTTAGGATATTTCCATACCTCAGTGACTCATCACCCAGATTTGCATCATTACATGGAAGTTGCTCCAGCATTGAATCACTCTTGTACTTCCTTATCTTGTGCCGATTACGTGTAACATTGGCCTCTCTAACTAATAGCAGTAACTCATCAATATTCCTAGTGATTAGTTTTGTTATTTATTATGTGTCTTTTCCGTCAAAAAGCAGAATGAAAACTTAATTAATGAAAGGAACTCTATACGGAAGATTTTAAGTATTGTTATTGGTGCAATTCGTTTATATACTGTATTGAGACTTGGAATGAAAGCCAGGTAAAGCTGAACAGCTATTATGGAACAAACATGGCAATCAAGCAGCACTGGAAAGCTAAATCCGTTTGCTTACGCACTGAGGCCAACCTTATCCATCAGAATTGTTGCCCATGGTTTATATCCTAGGCTCATTGTTGAAATATGAAACCTCAACTTCATTGTGGGCAATATTGGAGATAACTTTTGCAAATAGGTCCAAGGCTAAACTTCCTTAGTTAAAGAACGCCCTGCACAACACACGCAGAGACACTAGGTTAATTTTAGACTAACTGCAGGCAAAGGTGCAACATTAAAGGTGATCAAGGGATTGGTGCAACAAAACCCTATGACAATCTTAAAATCTAAACATTAAACAATCTAATCTATGATAGAACAAACATAAAATTTATATCTTTGGTGTGTGAACCCTACAATTGAAGATTTTTCATCACAATCTGACCATCAGTCTAAGTGTGAACTGTATCCTAGATCTACGTACAAGACCGTGAAAATGCGTAAGAAACGACAATCTACGTTGACCACCTGCCGTTGCTGTAGTGAGCTGCAACAGTCGTCTAGACCAGTCGTGTATCATTTAATGATACCTCACGATCCTGAGGTATCATTAAACCGTTTATCAGTGTGAGAGAACTTAAAAGAAAAAGTTTGGATTTTCGTTCTCTTCTCTCAGTTTTGGCTAGGGAGAAAAAATGGATGAATACTTATTAAGCTATGCCAGCCAAACACTTGATCATATTATGAATTATTAATTATGATTAATTCGACTATAAAATTATAATTGAACTTCAATCATATTTTATATTACTCAATATAATTATCCTCGACCTATTATTCATTAATTTACTACCCCTCATAATATAGCACAATGTATGATTAAATACACTACTATTGAACTAATTTATACACCTCTTGTTCCTCGAGTTTGAAATATCATTTTACTTACCAAACATAATAATTTTCATACTTGATTACTCGAGTAAAATGGTTAAATCTCTAACTAAACCATTAGAGATATTAAATACTTTTAGATTTCTATGATCACATAAACATATTTTAACAAGGGGTACTATGACACTTACTTAAAAGTATATATGGGGACTCTATTTTTGGGAATCTATCATTCTCACTATCAAACAACACATTTATTTAACGCACAAATATATTGATTCATATAGTCTCGACCATAGTAGATCAAAATAATTGAACCATCTCAAAATTAAGAGCACTCAAAATATAATAGTAATGAATTTTAATTTTCTTAAGATAATACTTTAATAAAAAATCAATCTCATTAGTAACTTCAATGCATTAGCACACCAGCAAGTCATATAGATTTTTATAATGTAAAATATAGTTTATCGAAAATTACTAATGAGTCAATCTATATGACAGAGGTAATTTACTACAATTTATCTTAGTGAAGCGCTCAACTTCACTAAACTATGATATATATACATTTTTCAGTCATATAGAACTATTGAAAAAAATACATTTTTTTTGCATGAGTTAAACTCCATAAAACATATAGTATTCTGGAAAATCTCATCTATCCCTACGCTATGATAGGTCCTGGATTTTTTCATAGGGTTTCAAAACCCCTACAAAATACCCAATTTTTTATAACGGTCTTTACCCCTATAAAACATCTGGTATTTTATAGGGTTTTCTGCGTCCTATAAAAACCAAGTCTTTTATAGGATTTTTGTACCTATAAAAGACCCATTATTATAAGAGTGATAGGCCGCTATTAAATTCCAAAATTAGATGTATTCATAAAATTAAATGTATTAAAAAATTAAATGTATTCATAAATAAAAATAAAATTTTAAATAACTATAACTATATATATAATAAAATGAATTCTTACAAATCATTTAATAAAAAGCACAAATATCAATAAGTTTTTTTCCAAGTTTCTACTTAAAGTCATCTAAAATTTTATAAATATAAAAAAACTACTAATTCTAAGAACAACATGCTTCAACCAAAAGAAGCCATGTCTCACAAAATGAGCTTGCTTTTTATCCTTTTATGGTGTGGGCCTGTAAAAGATATTATGAGCCCAAAAATAAAACTAACTATTCACATAAAAAGAAACCAACTAAAATCTTTTACTAACACAAATAGAAACAAATCTCAAACTCATTGCAAAAGAAAAAGGTTTATTGAAATTTCTTAGACCGCGACCTTGTTATTGGTCCTTGAGGCTTGCCAAATGGGCTAGAAACCTCTTAAACTTGCCCATTTCCTTCTTGATCATGCTCAAGATGATGAGTCCTTGGAACTTCGTGTGCAAGGTGATCCTTAACATATTATGAGCCAAAAAACCAAACCAACTGTTTACATAAAAAGGAACTAACTGAACTCATTTACTAACACAAACACAAAGCCTTGAAGTCTAAAATTCATCATAATGAAAATAGAAACAAAGTCTCAAATCATTTACTAACACAAGTAGAAACAAGTAAAAAACTCATTGAAAAAAGTTTACAGGATCATAGGACTAGATTAGCAACTTCAGGTGTAGACACAACAAAAAATGTTCATCAGCAAAACTAACTATAGTTCTAATTACTTTCACCACAATAAAAGCCTATAAGCCAAAATATTTGGTGTATTTCATAAATGCACACTTCAATTATGCACAGTTCGAAGCTCCTATCATTAAGTCAATAACATATGAAGAATCAATACTTAAAGCTCTGGCCTCAAGCTTCCATATTCAATTGCAAGAAAGCCTGCTAAATTTCATACATCCTGACATGTAGTTCTTGACAAACAATTACACTCAATCAAGATAGTCTACTTCAATCTTAGATTGTGCTCGTACTTTCTCAAATGGAAATGATAGTTTCTCCACCTTTCTTATCTATTATGGTCCATTTAGTAGATCATTTGGCATATGATGTAAAAATTGGTGGACCTGTTGAATATAGTAGATACCTTGATAAACTTAAGTCATATAAGAGTAATAAAGCACATCTAAAAGCTTCGATAGTTGAAAAGGTATATCATAGATGAGTGTGTGACATTTTTTTCAAGATACTTACAAGGGGTTGAAACACGACTCAATCGAGTTACAGTCAATTAGGATGTTGTAAAGGAACAAACCACTCAAACTATCTCTCTATTGCCCACATGAGAACTTCTAATGAAGTCAACAAGAGAAGATTCTCTTGACGATATCACATTGATACAAGCACACCGATGTGTCTTTTTCAATTGTGATTTTGTAACCCCATTTCAAAGGTATTGCTCATTATCCATATATTATATGTAGTTTAGTAGAGCCATGCCTACGAATTATATTTGATGATACAAGCATATTTACATGTTGGGAGTATGAGGATAAAAAAACCAGAATATCATAAAAGTCGACCTTCGTAAAATGAACTCGATCGTATGGTTCATTAACTGCTTCATGAATGATTTCAATCTAATGTAAACTTATATATACTTCAAATATTTAGTTTTAATTATCTACTGTAAATATCTTGACACGTGATATAAAATAATAGGTTGGACAAAGAGAAGATGTCTTAGAAGAAATTAAGTGGCTTGCTCGAGGTAAAAAATATAGTAGTAAATAAGTATTCAAGATATAACATAAATGACTCCATATTTTGCACTATAGAAAACAATAAGTTGCTTAAATCACAAGATAATGGAGTTATAGTGGCGATTGAGACAATAGGTTACGCAAGTGTGAGGGATAGGAATCTTATAAGATGAGAAGTCATGTATAACATCATACTCAAATATATCATTAAGCTCAACTACTATGAAAAAATTGAAGGTGGGTTTTCCTAAACGTGATTGGAGTAATCCTAACAATGGGAGAAAGAAAGACCAATATAGTTTTACCCTTGCAAACCTTTCTCATTTGATTCATACCATCAATAGTTAAGCCATGAGCCTTTCATCTACGCATATCAAGAGCATCTGGTGTATTATGTACAAGGTCCAAAAGAAAATGAGTGGCATGTGGTTGTTCATGCAAAACCTAGAGATTTTTTTGGCATGGGGGAAGCCAAATATAGATAACAACAGATAAGCATATTTTGGAAACGAGCAATACAATGAACATGACTTTGAAGACGTGTTTGATGATAACAAAGAAGATGTAGATTTAGTTAGACCAGATGGTGGTGGTTCAAAATTTCATACAAATTTATAGTGAAGATAATTAATGAACACTTTAGTGTTGTTACTTTTAGTGATGATGACATCATTGGTGATTGCCTAATTTGATTGTGTCATTTTAGGTAAAGTTTATTTCTTTATTTGAAGTTTTATTTATAGTTACATTCATGCATTGAACAATGATTAATGTATTCATGTTTTTTTTCTTTTTAGGAGTTTATCAATCCTTGTTCAAAATGTCAAAATTTAGTGATCTGAGAGAGTCCATCTACCAACATACGAGAGTATGTGGGGTCGATCCCAAATTCAGAGGACAACATAGAATGGAAGGTGTGAGTGTTTTATAATTTAACTAAAACTTTCTCATTCCATATATTAAGAAGTCTAAGTATTTTGATTATGTAATATAGATGAAGTCTTTGTACCAAAGAGGCGTGGGAAGACACTTGTGAAAGATGTATGGAATTTTCTTGAAGGAGAGAAAAATAGTGATAGATTTTAATCATGCCTATAAACCTGTTGGGGATGGATCAACGAGTTTTACAAGTTGATTGGGTATTCTCGTGAAAATTTACACATTTTTTCCATTTCACTTTCTTGATTGGAAAAAAACGTCAAAGTTCTACAAGAAAGAAGTTTGAAGAAATTATTAAGGTATTTTCTCATTATTTTCTTAGTTTGCCATGAACAATCGTTTTGTCATAATATAATCTTTTTATGGTAAATTTTGTAGTCAAAATATGATGTTGACGATGTTGCTTAAGACTATGATGGAAAAGCTCAATAAGCAATGGAGAGATTAAAAAAGTGCTCTTAAAAAAGAATATGAGGTAAAATATCCAACTGTAGGTGAATGTCTACCACATATGTTTCCTTGAATGCATGGAGATTCATCGACCACTCTTGTCCACTTTTGGTATTCTCCGGAGGAATGGTAATAGTGATATCATCAGTCAATATATAATAAATTTATATAAAAATATGAAATGAATTATGAAATTTGACTTTTTTTATGATAGAAGTTAGGATAAAAAATAAAGGGAACCAAAGTAAACAAAAAATGTTACATACGAGCGCTTGAACAAATATAGTGCAAATATCACATGAAATGGTAATTAATGGTTACTCATACTTAACAACGTTTGCTTAATTTATAATTCAAATTGTTCATTATTTTAATGTAGAAAAAAGACTTGGAAAAAACATGGGCGTGCCGAATTGCCTGCAGTTGCTCCTAAGTATAAAGATGGGATTTTTGTTGATTTCGAATCAGAAGCTGTAGATGCAAGTGATTATTACATCAAATGTCTGATGTTATTATTCAAATCAATAAAATTTATTATTACATAAAAGCTATTACATTAAGCATGTAAGTGTTGTCATCAATGTTTTACATTATAAAAATCTATTGAGGAGCGCATCGATAAACTTCTTGGTCCTTATGAATACATTTGAACTACATTTTCACAAGTAATGAGAATGGAACATCCTAGAGTATATGGGATCTTGGATTAGGTCCTACCCTGTTTAAGTTGTTTTCACATTCCTTAAGTGAATGTTATGCATGTGCTTCTAGATTAAAAAGTTCTCCACGTGGCATATTGACATCTAGATGATGTGTTTTACATATTCTTTTTGAATAGTTAGGAAGGATAAATCATATATATATATATATATGGATAGAACATCTACAAATTATGACATTAGGGTTGAAAATTTCCTCAAGTACGCAGTGCAATATCGTTGTGACCGTTGTTACTTACATTGTCCTAGTCTGGAATGTAGAAATCTCAAATATTAAACTATTTCTATGGTAAGAAATCAATTATTCATTAATGATATAGATCAAATGTGTCAAACATGAGTGTAGCATGGAGAATTAATTTTCACAAAAAAATAATTTAGTGTAAATGAAGAAAGATAGATAGATCTTATGTAGATACTAATGACTATGATTTTACTGTAAATACTGCTAAAAATATAGAAGATTGTTATTTTGAAAAGACGTCTAATGATGATGAGAATCTATTGTACCCAAAATATTCAAAATTATCAGCATTGGTGAAGTTCAATTTAAAGGACCAAATATGGATGAAGTCACGACATAAGTTTTTTATATTCATTCGAAGGAAATGCTTCCAGATGATAACAAAATGCTTGTTTCATTCTATGATGCAAAGAAAATCTTAATTGCTTCAGGAGTGGAATATGAAAAAATACACGCATGTCCTATGATTGTATTTTATATAGAAATGACCATGAAGATGCAACTATGTGTCCTTTATGTGATTTATGTAGATCGAAACCCAAGGAATTTTTCAAGAGAGAAAAAGGAGTGCCTGCAAAGGTGTTATGGTACTTTTCACCTATTCCATGGTCTAAAAGAATGTATAAGAGTAACCATATTGCATAGAAATTGAGATGATATGCTTATGATAAGGAAATAGATGGTAAGTTACATCACCTTACCGATTCTCCATCTTGAAAGTTATTGACCACATGTAGCCGGATTTTTCTCCTGACCCAAGACACTCTCATCTATCACTATTTTTGGCCGCTAAAGCCTCTAAATTTGGTCACAAAAGGTCTAACGCGATGAACATATGTTCATCGCGAACCTCATCACTTTCGCTTCATTAGTGAAAGTCTTTCACGATGAAAAATGAAACTCACCGCGTTAGACCTTTTACCACCAATATTTCTCTTCATCGTAAAAAGCTTTTACGACAAAAAAAGTTTCGTCGCAAAAACCTTTTGCCACCAATATTTCTCTTTGTCGCCTAAAATCTTTTGCAGCCAATTGTTTTTGTCGCGAAATGTTTTTGGCGACCAAATTTTACATTACCGGAATGTAAATAAAGAACGCTGAATTTTTTAGTTTTCTTATACACCTGTAACAACAATTAATATCATCAGAAAATTTATCAAACCCAATATTTTCTAAGAAATACATATATTAATCATTCATATGTATAATGTAATAAATTAGTAGTAGTTCATTACAAAATCTCCGAATCATAATTCATTATAGAATTTGGTTCACAAATGTATCCAAAAAAATAAAAAAGTGAGTATTTAAATCTTGATATTACAACAACAAAGCTTAACAAATATTTTGAAGCTCATGTTTCTATTGTTGAGTCATCGTTAGAAGGTGGAAAACCATTTTGACAAGATCAAGTGAGTAAGTTTTGTAGTTGGCTCTCCATCGACTTTATTTTTTTCTTTAATTCTATATTTTCAACTCGACTCTTTTTCTTGGAAGATATGGGTGGGGCTCCACATCCAAGACCTTTATTTGCCCGTGAACTTCTTCAACTATCTCTCTTCAAAGCGAGGTGTGGCATCCTCAGCGATAGGCTCATCTCGTAAAGAACACACGCGCTCCTGAAAAAACATCAAGCAAAATTCGATTCAAAGTGATAACCTCCCAAATTAAAACTGACACTATTATTTTTAGACAAGTAGCATCAATCAGAAAGTATTCAAAAATCATCTAGCATGCTCAGATATAAGGTGACAAGCCCTCCCCCCACACCCCCCAGACCTACACCCACATTGAAACTAACACTATTATCTTTAGACAATGAGCATCAATAAGAAAATATTCAAAAATCATTTAACACGCTCAAATACAAGGTGATAAGGCCTCCTCCCAACACCCACACACACATTGAAACTAACACTATTATCTTTAGTCAATGAGCATCAATTCGTAAGTATTCAAAAATCTTCTAGCATGCTCAGATACAAAGTGATAACCCACCCACACATTGAAACAACACAAATCTTTAGACAAGGAGCATCAATAAGAAAGTATTCAAAAATCATCTAGCATGCTCAGATACAAGGTGATAAGCCCCCCACACCCACACACACATTGAAACTAACAACATTATTTTTAGAATAGGAGCATCAATAAAAAAAGTATTCAAAAATCATCTAGCACGCTCAGATTCAAGGTGATAATCCCTCCCTGATGAGGATCCGGTTGCACAAGCTCAAAGGATGGATCCACTTCAAGTAGCAAGCAATCAAATCAAAATAGTTAGAGAACAGAGAATGGCTGAAACACTCAATATGAGTATGACATGGAGCATGATGTGAAGCATGATGTGGAGTTTGACGTGGAGTATGACAGCCTACGTGTAGCATGGCGTGTCATCTAACATGGACGCCTACATGGAGCATTTCGTGGCTTCCAACATGACAACCCACATGGAGATGATGTGGCATCCTACATGGCATTCCACGTGGAGCATGATGTGGAATTCAGTATGGAAGTCCACATGGAGGATGACAAGGAAGCAAGACAACTTGGTAATCCTAACCTAGAAGTGAACAACCAATAGTATTCTACATTAGAGCATGACACATTGGCAATCCTAACCTAGAAGTGGACAATAAATATGAGTCTTTTGGGTGGATTACAAGTTCCATATTTATTGTAATTAATATTTCTTTATCTTTTAAACTTAGTTTAGGTTATTTAAACACTTTAGGACTATTTAGGCTTCTAGTTTTTCTATTTAAGCATGGTTTCACAATGTATTAAACAACTTTGATCAATATAATTTTTTGTGAGAGTTTTCTCTTTGATTCTTCTTAGAACTTTTCTGACTTATCAAGATATTCTTGTGGCGTCTAAAATCTAGACTTATCACTCATTTTTCCTTCTTGTTCTTGAGTGTGGCAACTAAATCATACATTTGGTTCTTTTCGAAGCATCAATTAGGATCTTAGTCTTATACCTAAGGTTCTCTTTGTGTCATAGAAAACAGGTCGGGGTCTCTTCTTCTTTAAAATCGATCCTAGGGTTCTTGAACCAACATTGTTATTGGGTTCCTAGGAAGTCTCCTAGTGAGTTCATATCAATTGGTATCAGAGCTTTTGGTTCTCTAGAGTCAGATTCACTTCTGATTTTTTTTTTCCTGATTTTGACGGTGATTCTGAAAAACGATCATAAATTTTGATCTAGGTGTCGAAATAGTCATTATTGCATATAAAATCAAATGGATTTTTTAGACCTACAATAGGTACATGATTTGCAAAGGAAAATTCCATTGTTTTGATCATTTCCATAGGCGTTTAATTTTTCTACGCAGTTTCATCTAAAAATTTGGAATTTCAAATTTCAAATTCGAATTTCCATTGTTTTAGCTATGCTCTTATCATCTTATCATCTTATCTTAACATCATATCTTGTCATATAATTTCTTATCTCATCGTATCATATCATATCTCATCTTGTCATAATTTATCTGATCTTTTATTGTCTCATCTCATCTTATCTTGTCATAGCTTATCTTATCGTATCTTATCTAATCATTATCTTATCTTATCTGATCTCATCTTACCTTATCTTATCCTTACCTTATCTTATCCTATCTTATCTTCTATAAAGAAAGATAGTATAAGTTGATCTCTTTTTGTTTCCTTATCTCTAAATTTATCCCTTAATTGTTTCATTTCCTTATCTTCTCATAGTGTTTGATTCGTTTAGGTATTTTGGTTGTTACTTCAAAATTCTAGATTTGTTTATTAGTTTTAACAAGAACTGATAGATAAACTAAGAGTGGTAAAAGGCAAGAGTGTGTGAGAAAATCGGAGGGTAAACGTCGAATATTTTGAGTGAAACACGAGAGAAATTGAGTGGACCTCAAAATTTGAGTGTAATCACCTGAGGGAGAGATTGTGAGGTCCTTCATTTTTTTCTACTAATCTTATTCTCTTTCAAGTATGTCAAACAGTAATGGTAGTGGAGGAATGGTGGAAGGTGGTACATTAAAGTTACAAATGGAGGCGTTAGTAGGTGAGTTTAAGAGAACGTTAGGAGATGGCCTAGAATGATTGCATGAGAGGATTGATCGGGTCGAAACACATCTAAAGAAACCTGGAGATCCTATGGGGCATCGAAGGGAGAGACGATAACCTATGATTAAGTATGAGGAAGAATTTGGGAACTACTTTGATGAAGAGGAGTGATATTCTAACATGGGCAGATTATGGCATGGGGTTAGGGATAGGGGATTTGATATGGAAATAGAGAAGATAAGTTTGGTGAGAGGGTGGATAAGAATTTGGGTAGCATTAAGATAAAGATACCATCATTGCAAGGGAAGAATGTGGAAATCAAAAGTGAATCTGAAGAGGAGTCCATGCCCCCACTAGAGGATGCAAGTGACGTTAAAGAACCGATCGATGGGGAACTTTCAGTAAAAAGAAGAGCTCTTAGTTCCATAGCCAAAGAAGATAAGAAGGTACAACGAGAAAATATTTTTCATACTAGATGACTTGTTAATAATAAAGTGTGTAGTATGATTATTGATGGAGAAAGTTGTACTAATGTGGTTAGCAGTTACATGGTGGAAAAACTAAACTTGCCTATACTAAAACATCCTAATCTATATGCACTAAAATGGTTGAGTGAATGTGGGGAAATCGAGGTGCACAAGAAAGTGTTAGTTTCTTCCTTTATTGGCAAGTATAAAGACGAAGTTTTGTGTGATGTAGTGACAATGCAAGCAAGTCATCTTCTCTTGAGGAGGCCGTAGAAATGTGATAGAAAGGCCACTCATGAGGGTTTCAAAAATAGATACTCTTTTGTAATTGATAAGAAACCCATTACTCTTGTATCCCTTCCCCCAAAATAAGTGCAAGAAGATATTTTGAAGTTGTAAAGAGAGAATGAAAAATAAAGAGAGATTGAGAATGAAAAAGAGAGAGAGAGTGAGAAAAATCAAGAGAGTGTGAGTTCAAAAAAGGAGTGTTTGAACAAAAGAAAAGAGTGAAAAATCAAGAGTTGGGTGAGAGGAGTGAGAAAAATCAAGAGAGAAAAAAGACAGATTTTACGCAAGAGAGAGTGAAATTAAAAGAGCTTTGAGTTCAAAGCTTTTAAACTTAATCACTCTTTGCCTAGTGTGTTTGTATCTCTTTTGCAGCACTTTGAAAATGTATTTCCCGAGGAGAGGACAAAAGGGCTGCTACCAATTAGGAAAATCGAGCACCAAATTGACTTTGTACCCGAAGCTCCCATCCAAAACAAACCCACTCATAGAAGATATCTGGATCAAACAAAGGAGCTGCAAAGACAAGTGAGCAACCTCATGGAAAATGGGTATGCCCATGGAAGCATGAGCCCTAGTGTGGTTCTCATATTGCTTGTCACTAAGAAGGAATGGACATGGACGATGTGCATTGATCATCGAGCCATAAATAACAACACTGTAAAGTATCACCATCTAATTCCTAGAATAGTTGGTGTCCTTGATGAATTGCATGATTCTTGTTTGTTTACTAAAATTGATCTTAAAAGTGGATATCATCAACTAAGCATGAAAGAGGGAGATGAAGGGAAAACAACAATAAAAGCTAAACATGGATTGCCTGGGTGGTTAAGAATGATTTATTGTTTAACTGATGCACCTAGTACATTCATGAGGTTGATGAATCACGTCTTGAGTGCATTCATGGGAAAATTTGTGGTAGTTAATAGGATACTCACTACTTTTTTGGGTGCTATCATCCAAAAGAAATTTAAGCAATGGAAGAAGTGTTTACCATATTTTGAGTTTGCATATAATAGGTTTCTTCACTATACTTCTTTTTCTCCCTTTGAGATTGTTTATGGCTATAATCCTTGAAATCCTATGCATATTTTACCATTACCTACAAAAAAGTATGCAAATCTTGTTGGTAAGAAAAATGTCAATTTTATGAAGGATATACATGCCAAAGTCTGGGCTAACATTGAAATAAAGAATGAGCAATATTCTAAGCGAGCCAATAAGGAGCGTTTGAAGTTTGTTTTACAACCAAGAGTATGGGTTTGGGAGCACATGCATGAGGAAGGGTTTCTTACATAAATGAAATAAAAAATGTGCGTTGTTCGAGACCTATAGTTTTATTTGAAGTGTAATAATGTCCATTATCCGTAGTAAAATAGTTTATCATATTTAATTTTCTCTTCTCAAATATCATTTTACTTTCTTTTTATATTATCTCACGATATAAATTAATTAGAATCGTGTGTTCTTTAATTCAAAACATTTCGTAGATAATTTATCATCTCGAGATGATGCATGGCTTATTCAAATTTTCTTCTATTTGTAATAATTTTATTATAAATATATCAACTTCAAGTGATTTATGACTTATTCAAATTTCTTTTTATTTGTAATAGTTTAATTGTGGATATGAGAAAATTATCATTTTTATTTTCTTTTATTTTAGATTTACAACATTTTGAAAGCTAATGTATTTATTTCAACCATAATAATAATTTTCAAATTTATTATATAATTCTAAATTTTTTCAACACGTGCAAAGCACGTGGTTATTGACTAGTATATATATAAGTATGAAAGTTGGAGAAACATTTTTGGACACTACTACCCTTATTTGGTTTTTAAATTTCCTACATATCATTACAATATATTTATTATCCAAATTATTTATATGAAAAGTTTTTTGTAACTATTTTGTGTTTATTATCCTGATTGTTCATATGAAATGGTAAATGATTTTTTTCTCAAGCACTCAAAAAATAGTAAATTGAACAAGGAGAGAGGGAGGGAGAGAGAGAGAGAGAGAGAGAGAGAGAGAGAATGCTCTAAGAAGGCTGCTTGTAGGCGAATTGTATTGCTTCGTTTTGAACTTACAACTAGCCTTTATTTATAGGTTGTCTTTGAGATTTTGTTACATCCTCTAAAGCAGAAATATTCTCCTAAAAATGGAATATTCACAGTATTCCAAGGATATTTAACAATAATTAAGAGATTATAATCATATTCGGGGGGATTCACAAGCATAATTAATAAATTGCCATAATGTTCTTCCAGATTTGTGGAATTCGACTGTAACTACTAGGCTGATCATAGCCATTGATTGAGTTCCCCGAATTCCCGCTTGGCTCATCCCGATCTGCCATGTTAGTGGCCTTCGCGGCTTTCTCTGGTTGGTTCCTTTTTGTACACGTGTCTTTGTTGGCGAATGGGGATGGATCATTCCAAGTCCTTGCAAGAATAAATGACAATGCCTACAAGCTAGATCTTCCTGGTGAGAACAATGTAAATGTTCTATTTCATGTGACTAACTTATTCCTGTTTGATGTAGGTGACAAGTTGAAGGCAAATATTTCTCAAGAGGGATGGAATGATGAGGATCCAGTTACACAAGCTCAAAGGATGGATCCGCTTCTAGTAACAAGCGGTCAAATCAAAAGAGCTAGAGAAAAGATGATTGATGAAGCAATCAATAGGAGTATGATGTGGAGCATGACATGGAGTGTGATGTGGAGTATGATAACCTACGTGGAGCATGGCATGGAGTCGAAAATGACAGCCTACATGGAGCATTTCGTGGCGTCCAACATGACATCCTACATGGAGATGTTGTGGCATCCTACATGGAGATGTTGTGGCATCCTACATGGCATTCCACATAGAGCGTGATATAATATTCAATATGTAAGGCCACATTGAGCATGGCGTGACATTTTAAATGATGACAAGGAAGTAAGACAACTTGGCAATCCTAACTTAGAAGTAGGCAGCCAATAGTAGTCTATATTAGAGCATGACACCTTGCAATCCTAACCTAGAAGTGGACAGCCAATAGGAATCTTTTGGGTAGATTACAAGTTCTATATTTATTGCAATTAATATTTTTTTTTAAATTTAGTTTAGGTTATTCAAATACTTTAGGACTCTTTAGGCTTTTAGTTTTTCTATTTAAACATGATTTCACAATGTATTAAATAACTTTGATCTATATAATTTCTTGTGAGAGTTTTCTCTTTGGTTCTTCTTAGAATTTTTTAGACTTATCCAAAATATTCTTGTGGCGTCTAAAACCTAGACTTATCACTCACTTTTTCTTCTTGTTCTTGATGTAGCGTCAAAACCATACCTTTGGTTCTTTTCTAAGTATCAATATGGGTCTTAGGTTCTATACCTAAGATTCTCTTTGTGTCATAAAAAACGGGTAAGAGTTTCTTATTCTTTAAAATCAATCCTAGGGTTCTTGAACCAACATTTTATCAGGTTCCTAGGACAGGTCGCCTAGTGGGTTCATATCACTCCCCCACCCCACACCCACACACACATTGAAACTAAACATTATTATCTTTAGACAATGGGAATCAATCAGAAGGTATTCAAAATCATCTAGCACGCTCATATACAAAGTAATAAGCCCCCCTCCACACCCACATGTACATTGAAACTAACACTATTATCTTTAGACAATGAGCATCAATAAGAAAATATTAAAAAATCATCTAGCACGCTCAGATACAAAGTGACAGACCCCCCACACCCACACACACATTGAAACTAACACTATTATCTTTAGACAAGGAGCATCAATAAGAAAATATTAAAAAATTATCTAGCACGCTCAGGTGTAATAGGAATCGTAAAACTTGGGAACATTTGTATTTTCCTTCATTATCTTTCTAAAATAAAGCACAATCATATTTACAAGAATGAATGGTGTCATAGCCCAACCCCCAACCCTAAATCTCTTAATTTTTTTGGCTTCATAGTAAGAGGATGGAATTTTTTAGCCTACTTTATTAGAACCATTTAAAACTTCAAGTAATTTATCAAATGACTTATTTCACCAATGATTAAGCACTTTGACAGGCATCAACTTCACAGTAAAAGATAGTGAAGTATCCTTTTGACCACCAGGAAAAAGTTCTTCTTCAGCTTCACTAAACAAATCACTATATCTGTCTAACGTCTCTGTATTTAGATTTATTCTATTAGTATTATCCTCTTTAACTCGTTCATCTTTCATCTCTATCCCAACAAAACCACACATGCAATTTAACATTTCTCTCATCTCATCACCATCATCATCATCATCACCAACAAGGTGAAAAGTAGTACTATTCATCTCCATATTTGGTGAATGGTGATATCTTTGTATCTCTTCACCAAGAAACACCCTACAATCATAGCTCAATGCCATTCCATATTGGCACAAATTAATTTTAACTTTTATCAAAGACAATTGTCTTGAATTAAGACATTTTGTACATGGACAACAAATTTTCCCCTCTACATTGAGATAATTACTGTCCACGCTCATAAACTGTGAAATACCATCAATATACTCATTGGACAATCTATTACGATTTTTTATCCAACTCTTGTCCATTTTGTCACTCTATAAATTAAATAACTATTTAAAGAAACTCTCAACAAAAGATCCCAAAGCAAATAAAATCTTCAACATACTAATTCCTAAGCAAATAAAACATTTATAGTTTAAAGTCATATGAATAGATGCTAATTTAACTAACTAATATTTGGAAGAGGAATGGAAATATCTAGTACAATATCAGAACTCTAGGCGATAGAGAAAAGGAAAGAGACAAGAAATGGATAGCACAAGATTCAATTGATCCTAAGAAAAATTAAGAATTGGCAAGAAGATATGAACCTTCTTTCAAAGTCAAAGATGTATACAAATGCGGATAAAAGAATTGGAATACTGCTAGCCAATGTTTTATAATGAAAAACTAAAGAGGTTCTTAAGTAATTTTAGCCAACAAACACAACAGACAAGTTTACTTCAACTCAAAAGAGAGCAAATATGAAATGGTGATGAGAGGCCTCCCTATACTATTGCTTCGTGTTTCAATGCATTGATAGATCTTTATATTAACTAATGGCAAGTCTTTATATGCACTATCATCCTATCCAATCTAAGACGTTGGCTCAGATCTCAAAGACCCATTGGTTTAAAAAAAATTAAGTTAAGTTTCAATTTCAAGATTAATACACACAAACCTAAAATGTTCAACCTATCTAGCTAAAAAGGCAGATCCAAATCCATATATTCCATTAGAATCAAAATCCTTGTTGAAGAAAAGATCACACCATTCTCTTAGCTGTATTATTTTTCTTCTTCTCATCATTCATATTTTATCTTAGTTTACAGTTTTTCCCTTTTTCTTATAAGTAGTTTAAAGGTTTCTAAGAACTTATAATACATTCCAGTATAGTTAGTTTTATGAATATTATCCACAACGTTTGGTCGCTAAAAGGCCATTTTCTTGTAGTGTAAATAAAACATGTCAACTTATTATTTAAGTTTTATTTAGGTGCTAAATAAAACATGTCAAACTTATTAATTGCATACAGAAAGATGAATCTATCTTTAAATGAAGGACAAATGTTTTAGCTTTGGCAAATGAGGTCATCCTACAAAGTCCTAGAATGATCTGGTTGAATTTTATGTAGAAATCGATAAAGCATGCAATTCGTTAATGGTTCTTCAAGTAGGAACCATTTTTATCCGTACAAGTAGAAACCATATATTGCATCACTATTTAGTTATATATGCTACTTCAGTAGTAGATGAAAATTATTATAAAGAGTCAGGGTATTCTGTTATGCTGATGTTTAGAAGCTTAACTGGGAGGTCAGAGGTGTAAAGTTCATTTCTTGATGTTTCAGAGAACAAGTCAATATATTTGTTCCTTGCTTCAGCGTTTTTATTTTGAAGTGGGGGTCTAGACTGTAGTTTGGGGGACATAATACCACTCAAGACAAAATATGGGGTTAGATGGTTTGGTTTGTCTCCCATATTTGTATATGGTGGTCTTTGATTGTCATTGCCTTTTAGTATGCTCAGTCTTTGTTATTACTATTTTTTTGGGAGGTTTTTTTATTTATAACTAAATTTGCTGTTGCAAATTGAATAAATATCAGTAATGAAGATGATGAAAACTATTCTTCCTAGTATATCTACTATTTTGAAATTGATCATGTAGTACATAGGTTTAGAGAACCAGAAACAAATAACAGAGAATATATTAGAGAGGCCAAATAGAGATGCTACGAGAGAGAGGTTAAAGAACTAGAAATAAATAACAGAGACCAGAAGCTAAATAAAAAACAAATCATAGTTGCATCAACCTCTTTAGACATTTAAAGCAGCAACCTGATGACTCTGTAAAAGCATAAAATTGACTAAATGTATCTCATATAAAATTAAATTGGAACCAGAATCAGATGCCTAAGATAACAGTCAATATATGGCCAAGATATTTTAAACTGATTCTACATAGAATGGGTGACAACAAAGGATTGAGGGATTTAATCTACATAAAGAATAGTTGAAAAAGAAGAAGAAGGAAGAGGTTTGCATATCTAAACCTCGGCGACAAACGAAGAAGAAGAAGAAGAAGAAGAAAGCTAGGCGATAAATGACGAAGAAGAAGGAACAAGTATGTCGAGGGTGTCTCTGTCACGATGGGGGTGAGAGGGTATATGGGCTATGTGTAGGGTGAGGACAGATGAGGGAAATGAGAGGGTTTTATTCCTCTCGAAAATGACATCATTTTCCTGTGACCTTTAGCGATGAACAATTTATTTGGTCGAAAAAAGCTCTACCTTTACTGACCAAATTATAATGTGGTCGGTAAAAACATGACTTTTGTCAATGAATTTAAATATTTGTCGACAAAAGCCCACCATATAATTGGCGTGCACCCTCCTTTTTTTGCTAGGGAACTATCAAGTTTTTTGTGACCAAATAAAATTTTGGTCGCTAAAAATGATATTTAGCCACGAATTTACCTTTGTGGCTAAAAGTTTGATCGCTAAAAGGTCATTTTCTTGTAGTGTATCCTTATGTTCTATTGAAATATTTGACATAGACAATGAAAATGAGGTCATTTGTATTCAACCAAGTGGTGAAGGCACTATGTTTATTGAAGGTAATCCATGTAAGTGATTGTTTAATTGTAATATGTAAACGTTAGTTCTGTCATTGTATATAAGTTGATCTTATCTCCTCATTTTTTAGAGAAGCCTACTTGAGTTTTAGTTTGGGCTGTTGTTTCTAAGGTATGCGCCTGTGCTTTTGTAGCCCTAGTTTCCTTTATTATATTCTTTGCCATAAAAAATATGAAAATGTTGACTTGTACTGATAGACTAGTCTTGCTCCTAGTTAAGACTCTTGAAGATATAGTAAGTATGTTGCTGGTGTGTTTATATTTGTTTACTCACAACTGCTGAAATTCAGGTGTTGTTTTCTATAAATGTATACCTTGAAATTTCATAACGGGAGTTATATATGCTTTTGAAGCATTTTTTTGGCAGGATTTTGGGTTTAAGTCTTAAAAAGCTACAAAATTTTTCATCTGATTTGGACTTATTATTTAGGCGCTACAATTTTCAGAACATAGTATTCAAAGTTATTTTTGTTTGACAGATTTTCAATTCAACTATCACACTATATTACAGAACTAAACTTCACTTTATTCTTTTATTCAGGTTAAATAATTTATAATGCAACACATAATATGGTAAAATAAGTAGTGGTATCAAATCGCCTAACACATGATATCTTTGAAATACTAATTTACTTGATTTATTTACAATTTAATAACTCATCGGTTTAATTTTATCTTTATTATTGTGCAGGTTTAGCAACTAAAAAGAATATCATTGATACAACTTGAACATCTCAAATGAAAGAATGCAAAGTTTATTAGGTTCTAGATTTTTGTCACCTCGATATTTATTATTTTTAATGTACACATGTTCTACAAGATATCAATTTCACCTTTTTATTCTTCACATGTTCTCTGATAAAATGATAATGAGTATCAATGGGGTTGCTTCTTTGATGGTGCACTAGATTCTTTGCTAGTGCAATCGCTGAACAATTCTCAATGTAGATCTTAGTGAGTTCGTCTTGTGGAAACCCTAACATTTCATCATATTTCTATGCCATATTCCATGGTAAACTGCTGAGCTTGCAACAACATACTCAACCGCATGATGACAGTGTCACAATAGCTTGTTCGCTGACCAAGTAAATACAATATCTCCCATAAAGTAGGCAATTCCCTTACGTACGTCTTCTTTCATCCTAGTCTCTTTCCTAATCACTATCAAAATATCCAAAAGATTTGATCGTCACTGAATGAGTAGCATAAACCATCATTGATAGTACCTTTAATGTACTGAAGTATCCTTTTTGCTACATTTAGATGAGGCAGGTTAGGAGTCTCCATATACCTGTTGACTAGTCCAACTCCACTAGCATGTCAGATATCTCAAACTTTCAACCATGCTATTGAAGTAGGTTGGATCAACATGTAACACCTCTACTGTTCGGCTTATCTTAAGATTAGAGGGTATTTTAGTCATTTTCCCTCACATGTTTAAGTTCATTAATCTTTATGCATGTATGATGTTTTGATGTCTTGTGCATGTTATTTACGTGTGATATTTTTTATGATAGTCGATTCTGGTATTTCTATTTTGTAGAAATTATTTTTGTACTGAAAACTTTTGGGTTTTACATTGTTTAGGGTTTTTTAGTATGTGGGTTTTATTCATCTTTGTGTTGGCCGAATGTCCCCCTCCTCCTTTAGGAATTAGTTTTCTTTCCTATACTCTAACAGAAGAAGGAATGTAGAAACATTCCTAAACTCTATTGGTTGGAGTTTTAGAAACTTAGGAATTAGTTTTCTTTCCTATACTCTAACAGAAGAAGGAATGTAGAAACATTCCTAAACTCTATTGGTTGGAGTTTTAGAAACTTTCGTAAACACCTAAGCATAGGGTTTTAGAAAACCCCTCTTTTCTTAACCTACTATAATAAGTTTCCTTAACCCTTTTTATCTCCTTTGGTGACTCCCCACTGTTTTAATTTCGTGCACAGCCTATCTCCCCCTCTCTTTTGAGTTTGGTGGTAGCCACTTTCCTCTTCTGAGCATCAAACCTCCACCACCTTCTAACCCTTATGATTTTTGACTTCTCTCTTCCTCTCATTCTTGTGCAACCATCCTTGAACGACAAGAAAATTTTTCTCCTCACTTTTGTGCAACTTTTTCCTATGAATATTCGTTCCATAGGCAGCAGCCGCTTTCTTGAGTCGTAGATGTTTGTTTGGTGTTCGCGTTTCGGTAAATCCTTGCTACCCTTGTTTAGCTTTCACGTATTTAGTTGACTTAGATTCACACGTTTCATTTTAGATCTGAATAATAATGATTTTTGACACTCTTTTATGTTCTTATAAGTCTTTCATGTCGTTTTCATTAAGGGAGAGACGTTTTTTCCGATAAATATATGATTTTTGGGAAAAACTGGGATTTTCTGAACAATGTGATTTTGACTACTCGTTTTGAAAACAAATGTAGGATTTTGAATCTGAAATGTTTATGGTAGGCTTTTGACATGTTGATACACATAATATAAAAAAATTAGATCAAAATTCGATATTTGTAATTTTAAATAGTTTTTTAAAGTTTCTGTTTTGTTAAAAGAAAAATAGTTTTCGAGATCCAAGTTTATAGTTTACTTCAATATTGAGATCAACTCTGTTTGATCTAAAAATATTACAGAATTATTTTAGATATATTCCTAGTAATTTTGTAAAGTTTCAAAAAAAAAAATTATGAGTCTTGTCTACTGGAACATATTTTTGAACCTTACAGTTTATAGAGGAAAACAGTGATTTGTAATGATTTGATATTCATGTTTTCATATTCAAACGACACCTTATTTTCACGAAACTTTATTTAAGAAACCCAAGTATACTCAGAGTCATCCCGCATGAATTTTAGAATTTTCCAGTTGATTTTTGTCATTTTTTACCGAGTCAGTGCTCAGTGTTACTTTCTATTTTAGGTTATCGTTGTCTACTGAATGTATATAGTTCTATTGTTTCAGGAATTTAACTTTCATTTTTGTCTAGCGGATGATAAGGTAAGTGAAATCTTACATATGTGATGGCTTGTGTGTTTTGTTTTTTTTGTAAAAAATGTGGCTTTCACTCTGTTTTTCTCTTCATTGTTTTTATTTAGTGTTTCTATGAGGTATTCGATGTGCTGTTGTAATGTACTATGGATGATGATGTTTTATGTAATTCTGAATTTGGATAAAGAAATCTAACAGATAGATACTTAGGCCGTAGAATGACTCATGTCTATCAATTTTCATACTCATATCTATAAAATCATGATTTCGAATTACCAATTATATCTCAAATGCTCTTACCTTAATGTTTGAAGAATATCTTGGAGAATTGACAACTGCAACGGCGGCGGCCCACATAGGAGAAGGCGGCTCTGAACCGAGAAGGTCATCGGAGACCACCGAAGACAAGCTCGACATGGACCATTCATGACCCAATACCGACTCAGATTCTGGAACATCAATCACCTGAACGTCATATAGAACCAAACTCTTTGTGGACGATACATGCGGCTCGTCGTGAGTAATCGAGTTCCGCCACGCCGGAGTCGAACCGTTCGCTCACAAATAAGTCCCCTACCAACTCCTTAGCTTAACCTGAAACCCCTCCTGTATCGGCTCCCACCGGACCATCCAGTCCAATAGCCTTTCCGCAACCGTTTGACGAACCTATTAACAAATAACATAATTAATTAATTAATTGAACTTTCAATCGTACGCTAATTTAACTGCGCGTTGTTACCTTGTTTCCTGTCATGCCCAATAGGAAAGGTAAGTCGGTGGCCGTGAGGTATCGACCGTGACAGCTTTTGAGTCGGATGGCTTCGCTTTTACCCTCTAGTTTTTCGACTATCCATACAGCTTGACGGGAAGAGCCGTTGCGGCTCTGGCGGATGGTTTCTTGGTCATCATCGGCCACTAAGTACTTGTCACGGTGGCTTCAAAGCTTGATAGCCTTGGCTTTGTTGAAGAACTCCATGTATTGCTTGTAGAAACAGGGATTTGTGTAAATCCATAACATGTCTAGGTCAACCGTTAGAGTCCCCACTCCCATGACCCGAGATTGGCATCCTTTGGTTCTATCTAACAGTTATAATCGAACTCGATTACCCAATCGATCCTAAAACTGTGAATAGCATTCAAAAAAATTTCAGAAGAATTTGTCTGGCAGACCCCTCAGTCTTTACTCTTCTTACGTTGACAATAGTTCTTAGGCTTAAGTAAATTATAAACACACTTTAATTAATAGAAAAAAACTTTAATTCGTTCATTAAATTCAGTAATAAGAAATGTCTGAGAAATAACTAATACTCATAAATAGCTATTACACTCTACTTTATGGACATAATTCCAACAATATCTACCTTATTTATTCTTAACTGTTGATATCCAGACCTCAAATTGATCTTTGATTAAATGCACGCTCCCTGAAGTTGATCAAATAAATCTTATATCCAGGGTAGAGGGTACTTATTCTTAATGGTAACTATTTTCAACTCCCTATAGTCGATACAAAGCCTCATTGATCCATCTTTCTTCTTTACAAAGAGAATGGGTGCACCCCACGGTGAGAAACTGGGACGAATGCAACCTTTGTCCAATAATTCCTGTAATTGTTCCTTACGCTCTTTCATCTCTACAAGAGCTAGGTGGTATAGGGCCTTGGATATTGGAGCCATCCTGGGAATTAACTCGATGTTAAATTCCAACTCCCTAACAGGTGGCACGCTTGGCAAGGACTCAGGAAAAACTTTTAGAAAATCTCTAACCACCTTGATATCATCATGTCTAACTCCAAATTCTATGTGTCCAACACACTAGCCAAGTAGCTCCAAGAACCACTGTTAATTAAATGCCTAGCTTCTATGGATGAAATGATTCGAGGTAGTGCTTGCAAACACGATCCTCTGAACTTGAAACTTGACTCACCCGAAGGGTTAAACATTACCTCCCGTTCATGAAAGAGAATATTGGCATTGTTGGAAGCTAGCTAATCTATACAAAAATTAACATCAAAGTCATACATCCTCAAAAGAGTAAGAGTGGACTCCAACACCCTATCGACAATCACTAGAGGACAAGACTTAATGACCTTGTCAGCATACAGAATACTCCTAGAAGTTGTGGACATAAAAAGTTCAATATCAAGAGGTACCAATTCCACATTCAATCTCCTGGAGAACTTAGCAGAATGAAAGGAATACATAGAACCAGAATCAAACAATACGAATGCAGCAACTCCATGAATGAGAAGTATACATAACATCACATTTGAAGCATCTTCTAAATCAGCCTTAGACATGGCGTAGACCTTTCCTTATGTCTTGGGATCATTCTCGTTCCTCTGACCGATAGGCTTATCTCCTTTCTCAGGACAGTCCTTCAGAAAATGTCCAGTCTTACCACATTGGAAACATGCGCCAGGCTCCCTGAAACATTGCCCCGGGTGCACCCACATACCTTGTGAGAAAGGTTACTTGTATGTACCTCACAAAATAACAATTTACATCATCGTTCGGGAGAGCGTTTGTGAATATGCTACGGTTAGTAATGTGGGAAGGCTTTAGTGTAATTGGTTCCAACTATATAAGAATACTCTGATATGCAATGTGTGTGTTTGTGTTTGTGTTAAGTTATGTATGTATGGTTTTACTTACTGAGTATATTTTTATACTCACTCTGTTTTATTTTAAAATTTTCAGATGAAGAAGATGCATTCGTTACTGATGAAGTCTAGAGTCTCTGGCACGTGACTAAGTACGAGTTTTTCTTTTGAAAAAAAAGAGAGTTTATGTTACTTTGTTAAAGTTTATTTATTTACTTATATTCTATCGATAGTCGTTTATGACTAGAAATAAGTTGTTATTTGATGTTTCAAAATTTTCATAATAAATCACACTTTATTTAAGTTAAATTATCAATTTGATTGTTTTTTTTTAATTTTACCGAGCTTCCGAAAGTATGTTTGCATAAATTATATAAAAGAATTTTAGTTAAGTTTTTGGGTTGTATAGTTGGTATCATAGCCAGAATACGTGATTCACAGATCCTAGATCTCGAGAGGATTTATCTTATGAAAAGAAATTTAGGATTTTCAGGCTGAAAATTAAATAACAACAAAATTGTATTTTTGGGAACGCCAAACAAACATCTATCACTCAAGAAAGAAGCGGCTGCCTAGGGCACGGATCATCTTAGGAAAACATGGCACAAAAGTGAGGAGAAAAAGTTTATTGTCATGGGTTAGAAGGTGGTGGAGTTTTGATGCTCGCAAGAGGAAAGTGGCTGCCACAAAACTCAAAAGAGAGGGGGAGGAGAGAGGTTGTGCATGAAATAAAAAAAGTGGGGAGTCACAAAAGGAGACAAAAAGGGTTAAGGAAGCTTATGTAGTAGGTTAACAAAAGAGGAGCTTTCTAAACCCTAGGTTTAGGTGTTTAGAAAAGTTTTTAAAACTACATGAAAATTTATACAAATCTTTCTGATAATTTATACAAAACAACTCGTGGAAGCTCGGTCAATTTTTTCTTTTTAAAAACTAATCAAGATGAAAAACTTAACTTAAATAGAGTCTAATTTATCTTGAGAATCTAAAACAATGAAACTCCAACCATAAATGTCTTAGGTGAAAATTTAATAACCCTAAACAAAAATCAAAAACTCTTATTGTTTTCCCAAAATAAAGACTTGAACTAAGTCTCGTGCCAGAGACTCTAGACTTCATCTGTAAAGATTGCATCTTCATCATCTGAATTTTTTTTAAATAAAATAGAGTGAGTATAAAAAACCATACATACACTACTTCACACAAAAGCATACACATACATTGTATGCCAAAATATCTTACAGAGTTATTACACAAATACTTTTCATTTATTCAGATCATTCATAACTTATCTTTTGGAGTTCACTGGACAACTATCATTAGAACTCACCACCACAACCAAAGCATAACAGAGATTACCTGTCGGTAAGTTCTTAGTTTGCAAGGTACGTACAAGTGATATTTCTCACGAGTACCATTATGAACCTTCAAAGAGGTGGAACCATTTGCACTAATTCCTTCCCACATAACTAACTAGGGCAAATTCAGAGACACTCTTCCAAAGGATGAGTGACAGAATTAGAGATTTGGTGGGTACGTGGTTCTAACGGCATAATCTTTTACATTCTAAGATCATACAAAAATATTTCATTTATATTTTTTTCTTTATCAAAATTCAGAATCACATAAAACAACATCATCCATAGTACATTACAATGGCACAACGAATTCCTCATAGAAACACTAAATCAGAACAATGAAGAGAACAATAGAGTGCAATCCACATATTTTACAAACACGACAAAATAAACAAGCCGTCACATATGTGAGATTTCACTTACCTGATCACCCGCTAAACAAAAATGAAAGTTAAACTCCTGAAATAATAGAACTATATACATTTACTACACAACAATAACCCAAAAATGGAAAGTAACGTAAGCACTGACTCGATAAACAAAAATGACAAAACTCAACTAGGGTTTCTTGAAAATTATAAAACTCATGTGAGATGACCCTCAGTATACTAGGACTTCACAAATAAAATTTTGTGAAAACCTGATGTCGTTAACTATGAAAACCAAATCATTACGAAAAGCTGTTTTCCTCTAAGTAAAGGGTAAGGTTCGAAAATACGTTCCAATAGGCAAGACTCATCAACTTTTTTTGAAAATTTACAAAGTTACTAGGGATATATCTAGAATAATACTATAAAAGTTTTAGATCAAACAGAGTTGATCTCAATACTGAAGTAAACCCTAACTTGGATCTTTTTTTTACAGTATGTGCGTCAATATGTCAAGAACTTACCATACATATTTAAGATTTGGGTTTCAATCGTTAAGATGAAATCACAGTGTTCAGAAAATCTAAAAATACCAGTTTTTCCCAAAAATCATATTTTTATCGAAAAAATGTTTCTCCCTTAATGAAAATGATACGAAAGACTTATAAGAATATAAAATAGTGTCAAAACTCATTAATAAGCACATCTAAAATGAATTGTGTGAATCGAATTCAAATCATAACTTGAAAACTAAACAAGGGTAGCATGGATTTATCAAAATGCGAACACGGAACCAATGTTTGACTCAAGCAAGCGGCTACAGCCAAGGGCACGAATCTTCTTAGGATAAAACGGCACAAAAGTGAGGAGAAAAAGTTTCAAAAATCACAAGGGTTTGAATATTGTGGAGGTTTGATGCTCACAAGATGAAAGTGGCTGCCACAAAATTCCAAGGAGTGGGGGGATAGAGGCTGTGCATGAGATCAAATAGTGGGGGAGTCACAATAGTGGTTTAATGCTCACAAGAGGAAAATGGATGCCCCAAAACTTGAAAGAGTGGGGGCAGAGAGGTTGTGCACGAGATCAAATAGTGGGGAGTCACAAAAGGTGAGAAAACCGTTTAAAGAATCTTATATAGTAGATTAACAAACGAGGAGCTTTCTAAAAACCTATGCTTAGGTGTTTAGGAAAGTTTCTACATTCCATCTCTTAGAGTTTAGGAAAGAAAACTAATTCCCAAAGGGGGAGGGCAACATTCATACAACACAAAAAGGAATAAAACCCACACAATCAATAACCCTAAACAAAGAAAAACCCAAAAGTTTTGGGTACAAAAATAATTTCCAAAAATAGAAATTCCGTAATCGAATATCATAAAAGTAACACACGTAAAAAACAAGCACAAGACATCAAAACATCATACATGCATAAAGGTTAATGAACTTAAACGTGAGAGGCAAAAATAATTAAAATGCCGCTAACCTTAAGATAAGCCAGGTGGTAGAGGTGTTCTAACCTCCTCTCATAAAAATTTTCATCCTCGATAATTTGCTAGAGTAAGATCCACGGATGTAGGGCTCGAAATTCTTTGTCTCGTTCCCAAGTGGCTTCTTCCACTTGATGATTTTTCCAAAGTACTTTTACCAAGGGAATCTCTTTCTATCTAAGATAAGAATGTCATCTATGAAAAAAAGGACAAACTAATCCAAGAAATCATGAAAAACCCGATTCATCAAGTCCATGAATGCGACAAGGGCATTGGTCAATCCACAAGGCGTGACCGAGAACTAGTAATGATCCGAATGAGTACGAAAAGTAGTCTTTGGTCTATCCACCTTCTTTATTCTTAATTAGTGATACCCAGACCTCAAATCAATCTTCGAGAAAACGCACGCTCCCTGAAGTTGATCATACAAATCTTCTATCTGGGGTAGAGGGTGGTTATTCTTAATGGTAATTTTGTTCAACTCCCTATAGTCGATACAAAGCCTCATTGTCCATCTTTCTTTTTTACAAAGAGAATGGGTGCACTCCACGGTGAGACACTAGGGCGAATGAAGCCTTTATCCAATAATTCCTACAATTGTTCCTTAAGTTCTTTCATCTATGCATGATTCATGCGGTATGAGGCCTTGGATATTGGAGTTGTCCTGGGAATTAACTTAATGTTGAAATCCACCTCCCTAACAGGTGGCACGCCTGGCAACGACTCAGGAAAAACTTCCAGCAAATCTCTAACCACGTTGATATCGCTTAGCTCTAACTCTAACATCCATGTGTCCAACACTCTAGGCTAGAAGCCCCAACAACCATTCTTAATCAAATGCCTAGCTTGCATGGATGAAATGATTTGGTGTAGTGTGTGCAAACGCGATCCTCTGAACTTGAAATTTGACTCACCCGAAGGGTTAAACATTACCTCCTATTCATGATAGAGACTATTGGTGTAGTTGGAAGCTAGTGAATCCATACCAAAAATAACATCAAACTCATACGTACTCAAAAGAGTTAGAGTGGCCTCCAACACTCTGTCGACAATCATTACAGGACAAGACTTAATGGCCTTGTCAACGTACAGAGTACCCCAGAACGGGTGGACACACAAAGTTCAACATCAAGAGGTACCAATTCCACATTTTATCTCATGTACAACTTAGTAGAAATACTAGAATCTGTAGAACGAGAATCAAATAATACGAATTCAGTAACTCCAAGAATGAGAAGTGTACCTGACACCACATTCGAAGCATCTTCTAAATCAGCCTTAGACATGGAGTAGACATTTCTTTATGCCTTGGGACCATTTTTGTTCCTTTGACTGACAGGCTTGTCTAATTTCTCAAGACAGTAGTTCAGAAAATGTCCAGTCTTACCACAACTGAAACAGGCGCCAGCCGCCCTAAAACATTTCCCCCGATTTTTCCTTCCACATGAACCACAAGTTGGAACCTCCATACTGGCTTGAAACTTTTTGAACTGACCCTTCTTTTGGCTAGTACTCCCCTGAAACTTCCTTTTCTTGGGGTTTGAGTTGCGGTGATCGGTAGAGTTTGAAGCTCTAGTGTTTTCAAATAGGACTTGTGAAACTTGAAGAACTTCGACATAAGTCTTAAGCTTTAGCACCCTAACATGCATACGTACATCTGGCCTGAGGCCATGCACAAGATGATGAACCATAGGTTCTTCGGTATCAAGGAGATGTGGGGAAAAATGGGATAAGTCTTCAAACTTCCTCTCATACTTCATGAGAGTCATAGAGCCTTGCGCCAGCTGTATAAACTCCACCTACTTCAGATTATTTTCCCAAAATAGAGACTAGAGACTCTAGATTTTATCTGTAACGAATTCATCTTCATCATTTGAAGTCCTTCCTACATAGCTAACCAGAACAAATTTAGAAACACTCTTCCGAAGGACGAGTGACACAAATAGAGATTTGGTTGGTACGTGGTTCTAATGACACAATATTTTACATTATGAGATCATACAAAAAACTTTCATATATTATATGTATTTCTTTATCATTCAGTACGCAACGATAACCAAAAATGGAAAGTAATTCTAAGCGCTGACTCGGTAAACAAAAATGAAAAAAATCAATTAGGGTTTCTTAGAAATTCTTAAACTCATGTGGGATGACCCTGAGTATAATAGCGGTTATCAAATAAAATTTTGCGAAAATACGATGTCGTTTGAGTATGAAAACATGAAAATCAAATCTTTATGAAAAACTATTTTCCTATAAGTAAACAGTAAGGTTCGAAAATATTTTCTAGTAGGCAAGACTCATCAAAAATATTTTGAACATTTACGGAGCTGCTAGGGATATATCTAAAATAAAATCTCAATACTGAAGTAAACCCTAAACTTGGATCTCGAAAATTGTTTTTCTCAGTACAAAATAGAAATTTTGTCAAAATTTATTTAAAAATCAAAAAATCGAATTTTGATCTAAATGTTTTACAGTATGTATATCAACATGTCAAGAACCTAATATAAAAATTTCAAATTCAAACTTCTTCATTTGAGTTTCAAGACGTGAAGTTAAAATCATAGTATTAACAAAATATGAAAATCCGAGTTTTTCCCAAAAATCATATTTCTATTGAAAAAAACATCTCTACCTTAATGATATAAAAGACTTATAAGAACATAAAAGAATGTAAAAACTCATTATTATTCTGATCTAAAATGAAACGTGTGAAGTTAAGTCAAATCATAACTTGAAAGCTAACACAAGCCTCTACTGCCTAGGGCACAAATCTTCTCAGGAAAAAATGGCACAAAAGTGAGGAGAAAAAGTTTCTTGTCATGCAAGGATGGTTGCACGAGAATGAGAAAGAGAGAAGTCAAAAATCATAAGGGCTAGTAGGTGGTGGAGGTTCGATCCTTACAAGAGAGAAGTGGCTGCCACAAGACTCAAAAGAGAGGGGGGAGACTGGCTGTACACGAAATCAAAACAGTAGGGAGTCACAAAAGGAGATAAAAAGAGTTGAGGAAGCTTATATGGTAGGTTAATCAAAGAGAAGCTTTCTATAACCCTAGGCTAAGGTGTTTAGGAAAGGTTCTAAAACTCCAACCAAGAGAATTTAGGAAAGAAAACTAATTCCTTAAGGGGGAAGGGAAAATTCGGCCAAAACAAATAGGATTAAAACCCACATAATCAAAAACCCTAAACAAAGTAAAACCCAAAATTTTTCGGTACAAAAATAATTTCCAAAAATAGAAATACCGTAATCGAATATCATAAAAATATCACACATAAATAACGTGCACAAGACATCAAAATATCATAGATGCATAAAGGTTAATGAACTTAAACATGAGAGATAAAATGACCAAAATACCCTAACCTTAAAATAAGCTGACATTAGATGTGTTACATCCTCCCCTCCTTATTAATATTTTCCTACTAAAAAAATTGCTAGAGTAAGATCCTAGAAAAGGTACGGATATAGGGCTCACAATTATTCTTGTCATTCCCAAGTGGCTTTTTCCACTTGATGATTTTTCCAAAGTACTTTTACCAAGGGGATCTCCTTAATGCATAGTAGTTGCGTCTTTTGATCTAAGATCTGAATCAGAAATTCATCGTAAGATAGATCTTCCTGTAACTGGTGTGGTTCATAACTCAGGATGTGCGACGGGTCTAGAATGTACTTCTGTAACATAGACACATGAAACACATAATGTATTCCTATCAAAGCTAGGGGGTAGGGCTACCCGATATGCAACAACTCCAAGTCACTCCAAAATCTCAAAAGGTCCTATAAAACAAGGACTAAGCTTTCCTTTCTTCCCAAACCTCAAAAATCGCTTGACTAGTGCAATCTTATAAAAACCATGTCTCTGACTGCGAGTACCAAGTCTTTCCTACGTACATCTGCAGAACTCTTATGGCGACTCTGAGCAGTTTGGATCCTTTTCCGAATTTTACCAATAACTTCATTATCTTATTGAACCATTTCAGAACCAAGCAACTTCCTATCACTAAGTTCTTCCCAATTATTTAGAGATCGACACTTTCTTCCATAAAATGCTTCAAACTATGCCATTTTTGGATCAGGTTTTAAAATTTGATAAAAAAATAATTGAACCATGAACAGTTCGTGGGTGCAAAATCAAGAATTTTTCATTATAAACATTTAGTAAATTGATCCCTATCAATTAATTAATTTTTTTATTTATTAATTATCAAAAAATTAGAAAATAACTAATTAATTAATTTGAACATTAATTTTGCCCTTAACTACTTTAGTGATGACACCCAACACATTGGGTTCGGGAAGTGTACGTTGGTCCAAAACACATTTTTGGTCTAATTCATGTTATTTCTCATTCATGTCCTTATAAGCTACTCCTGAGATCAAATGGACCCACTTGATTAAAGCTATATGATTCGAATACGCAGCAAATTTATCTTTATAAATTCTTGACCTATTTAATCCTGACATTATATGAGGTCGCTTTAGATTCAATGCTGAATCAACTCTCGATTCATGCGCGCTACATTTTATGTTGGTGTAAATAAACACCTTTTTATTTCATGGTCCAGAAAATTTTTTATTATGTTATCCTTCATGAATATAAGTAACAAGAGTGGGATGTTAAAATACCATTTTGCCCCTCTAATTATTATTCCATTGACTCTTTTATTTATTGTGAATAAGAAAGACATAACAATAAATTATCTGGCACAATTCACCATTTCTTATTCAAAGATTCTTTTAATGGAGTACCTAGCTAAGTTTATTTATTGACAAACTCATCAATCAAGGATAAGGTGATATTGTATCATTTTGTAATCTCACCACGAATTACATATCTATGAATCATGTGACTCAAATATAATTGAATCACGATCTGAACAGCCGAGGTATTGTCCGGCAATTCGAACTCACTCATTTGGCGCATCAAAGATCGCAAGTAACTAAGTTAAGTTTTGTATTCACCTCATGATTAAGGTAATACGAAAATAGCCATAAGGTGTCATAGATAGATTTAGAGTTAGATAAACAGCTTGACTATTCAACATGTTTCATAACATGTCTAGGTTAACCGTTAGTGTCTTCACTTCCATGCCCCAAGACAAACATCATTTGGTTCAACCTAACAATCATAATCCTCCTCGATTGCCTAGTCGATTCTAAGACTAAGAACATCATTATGAAATATTTCAGAAGAGTTTGTCTGGAAGACCCCTCTGTCTTTACTCTTCTTACGTTGATAATAGCTCTAGGACTTGAGTAAATTATAAATATACTTTAATTAAATAAAAACATTCATTTATGTATTAAATTCAATAATAAAAAAATGTCAGAGAAATAACTAAATAATTATTAATAATTATTACACCCTATTTTATGGAGATAATTTCAACAATCTCCCACTTGGACTAAAACAGGCGTGTACAATCTCATATTCCCATGACCTCCATATGACCATAAAAGACTTTTTTACTTAAAGTCTTCATGAATGGATCTGTCAGGTTCTTGACCGTCGATATGTGTGTTACTACAACATTTCCATGTAAAACAATCTCCTTGATGGGGTGATACTTACGCTCTATGTGTTTGGATCTTTTGTGTCTCCTTGGTTCCTTCGAGTTTGCTACAGCCTCAATTATTATCGCAATAAAGTATCATGGGCTTGTCAACATCTGAAATGACTTTTAAAGTCTTCAAGATCTTTCTAAGCCATACAGCCTCCTTTGCAGCTTCACAAGATGCCACATACTCAGCTTCAATGGTAGAATCAGCTATGCAAGAATGCTTGATACTTCTTCATACTTCTGCTCCACTATTCATGATGAACACCAATCCTGAAGTAGACCTCCTAGAATCCTTGTCTGCTTGAAAATCGAAGTCAGTATAACCTGTTATATTCAAGTTAGTACCTGAATACACAAGCATGTAGTTCCTCATTCTCCTAAGATACTTGAGGATATGCTTGACGACATTCCAATGTTCGAGTCCAGGATTAGATTGGAAATGACTCACCACGCCCATGACGTAGCAAATATCTAGCCTAGTGCAAAGTATCACATATATGAGACTTTCTACGGCTGAGGCATAAGGAATATTTCTCATGTCTTCCTCTTCTTGAGGAGTCTTGGGAGACTGCTCCTTGGAGAGGCAGACTCCATGCCTGAAGAGAATATATCCATTCTTGGAGTCTTGCATATTGAAGCGATCCATCACCTTATAAATATAAGATGCTTGAGACAGTGCCAATTTTTCTGTTTTTCTGATCTGAAAAGATCTGAATACCTAAGACGAATTCAGCTTCTCCAAGATCTTTCATATCAAATTGCATCGTAAGTAAAATGACATCGGACAATTTACATACATCATTTCCAATGAGTAGAATATTGTTCACGTACAATACTAGAAAAACCACCTTCCCTTCATGTATCAGCTTATACACACACGGTTCATCCGCTAACTGTTCAAAACCAAAGTTCTTAGACAGTTTCGTCGAATCCAATATACCATAATCAGTATGCTTGCTTAAGTCCATAAATGGACTTCAGCAGTTTACAAACCATGCCCTTTTGGTCTTTCTCCATGAACCCGTCTGGTTGAGCCATATAGTCTTGATGTTCATCTGCCAGATTCCATAATCGAGAGCAACAATAATGGACAGGAGAATTCGGATAGACATAAGCATGGCCACTAGCGAGAAGGTATCCTCATAGTAATACCTTCCTTTTGGGTGTAGCCCTTGGCTACAGTAGCTACTCCTACTGCAATTGCAATTTAGGGCTTCTTTTAAGCCAGCCCGCCAAAGAATTCCACCTTGACTCCCCTCTACTAGAGAATCCATGAATTCCGGGCACTTTCAGTAGTAGCAGGAATGGGAAAGACAAATAACCAGCCAACTATGTATGCCTTCAAGCCTGCCTTCCTCTCATCTTCCTTATGGAATGGGCTCCTCCTTAAATCCTAATTTTGAATGTATCTTCATTCTCATCCGGACATCTCTTCTTATTATAAATCTATTTACACCCAACAAGTTTCACTTTTTTGGGGGGATCTACAAGCTTCCAGACTCCATTTATGATTGTATCTCAGTGTTCATGGCATCTTAACATAGGTTTACTTCAAAACCAACAATGGCCTGTGAGAAGGAAACAAATTCATCATGATCCTTATTTGAGACTGGGTTAAGGAATCTCCATAATACATGTACCTATTAGGTTTCTCACAACCCGCCCACTACGTCGAGGCTCCGACCCCTGTTGTGGTTCTTCTATTATTGAGTTAGAAACAAGTCCTGATTGGGAAATCAGTGTCCTCCCACTCAATAATTTCTCTAGCACAAGTGTGTTTCTCGGATTTACACTTCTTATATAGTCTTCCTCAAGAAAATGCACTTTCGTGCTAACAAATGTTTTCTTGTCGGTCAGACTATGAAAGATGTATACTTTTATGCATAATTATGATCGACTTGCCAACTTGCTTGTCTTCGTTCTCAGTATATGTGCCACGCATCCCCATATCCTAAGGTGGCTTATAGATGACTTTCATCCAATCTATTTTTCATATGGCATGCTAGGCACCATCTTTAACGGAGCTTGGTTCAGAATGTATGATGTTGTTTTCAAGGCATATCCATAGAATGAATCTGGGAGGGATAAGTAACTCATCATGAATTAAAGCATATCCATCAAATTTCAATTCCTTCTCTATGACAAACTACTGTGTTCTAGAGTGCTAGGTGCTATAAGTTGGGAAAGAATACCCTATTAAAAGGTTTTAGACTTTTAGCGCATTGAATAAAAATGTCTAAAACGCGAGTAGTCACCATTGAAGGTTACAAAATTTTAGTAACCCTTTCCTTCTTGGATATTTAACGGCCCACATACGTCACTATGTACGAGTTTGAGGTATTGAGTGACTCTTTCATCTTTCCCTGAAAAAGGTATCTAGGTCATTTTACCTTCTATACATGATTCATATGTATGTGATCCCACACTTAAAGTTTACAATGGACCATCCTTTACAACTCTTTTAATATGGCAAAGACATAAGTGTCACAAGTAGGTTAGATCGATTGAGTTAGACTTCAATCTTTTACTATCCCTTTGTAAATCAGTATTTACTTTTAGTGTCACATATCATTGGAACTATTGAATAGGTTATTCATTAAGCATGTAGTAGTGATCAAGTAATTATTTATAAAAATACCAATATCATTATCAATTAAATTTAAAGAAAATCCTTACTCAATCAAACTAGCTACTGAAATAAGGTTTTCCCAAAAATCGGGATGTAATAAACATGTCATAAAATAAAAAACTATTATCAAATGATAATTTAATAGTTCCAATTGATATAGTTGATACTAGTGCTCCATTCTCCTAAGGGAAGCTGAACTCACCCTCGTGAAGCCTTCTGTTTTCAAGTCTTGCTTCTTAGCTTTCTTCAGACCTCTTTTGTGTTTCTTTTTTGCACCAGAGGTGGAAGGCTTACTTTCGGTAAAGTTTACCTCTCTATTCTTCCTTTTTCCTTTTAGTATTAGGGTCTCAACAACTTACAACTCCTTCATAAGCTCTGCAAGAGAGTACCTTAACTTATTCATTGAATAATTAAGTTTGAATTTCTCAAAAGTGACTGGCAGGGTCTCAAAGATCATATCAACTTGAGTCTTGTAATTTACGTCAACACCCATGATCTCCATCTTATTAAGATAACTTATGATCAATATCATGTGTTCTCTGACATGATTTCTAGGTTTCATCTGACAATTCACGAAGTTTCACATAGCAGCCTGTTTGGTTTGATGACCCTGATCCCCAAACATTTCGGTGATGTTCAACATCATATCAATTACGGTTTCCATTTTTTATGCTGCTGTTGCAACATATTGCTAACAAATGCCAAGATGTAACATTCGACAATCTTATCAGAACGCAGTCAAGAAGCATAAGCATCATTTTCCTCTTGAGTCAATTCAACAATAGACTCAAGAGGACAAGGGATGGTGAGCACGAACTTGTATTTTTCTACCGTCACTAAGATATCAAGATTACGTTTCAAATCCACGTAAAATTCACAAGTAAGTTTGTTCGCATTCAAGATTGTTGAGAGTGAGATAATGACATGATTATTGAATAGAATAAAGTGGTGTAAATAACTACTTAATCATTTAGCAAAGTATAATACATGATATAAATATTTAAATATTAAAAATCCGATAAAAATATTTCTTCCATGATGTTACGATCAACAACGATAACTTGTCTCATCTAAGGACGACGCCTAAGCTACCTTCTTGCACATCGAGACTTTTCTCATTTGGTTAACGCTTCTCAAGATGTCACTACATCTATCACCAATGATTTTGGTCACCTTATCCCCATTGATTAGATCATATGAGAGATTCCAATGTGCTTTGGTCTAAGTGTTTAACCAAAGTATCATCTTTAAAGGTTGTTATGAACTAACAGTCTGTCTAGGAACGGTCCTGCCTCACCGTCTTCCTTATAAGCTTTAGCTTTTCAAACAACTCGATGACACAAAGTGACATGATTCACAAGTTTCTCCCACTTAAGAGAGGACCGTTTGGGCAGCTTTAAACCATTCCTCGTGTCATGATCAAGTTTGCGTTGAGGACCTTAAGAATGTTTCAACGTAAACGACCCTCTCGGTTAGTTTTTGGAAAAATTAGATTTTCTTTGTTTTTTTTAAAATACAACTTTTTATAAGTTTGAAAAATATAAATTTTTATAAAATTTATGTTATATTTAAATTATAACCCATTATAAATTTAAATTGCAATGATACATGTACATGGTACAAGTCTATTTGATATTGACATATTCCTATTTCTATATGACATGCTATATTATGATACGAGATTAATAATAACTTATACATTCAAAATTAACATCTATGACTCATTTCTAATTACAACCAATAAAATGAATAATAAATAAATTATAATAGTTTAAATACTAATCTTCATGACGTCTGTAATTATCTCATTATCCTTCAAAAATTCCCGCCAATTTGTAACTATTTATAAAAGTCTAGTCCCATTTTCAAAATGAAATTCAACTTAAATTACGAACAATTTTTATGTTGATAAATAAATTATCGAGTATATTAATCAACTGATTTATTTTTAAAAATAATTTACAATATAAATTCCAATTAATTAGTGTTAAAAAATTATCTAATTAAATAAAAATAATTTTAGGGACTAGATTGGGACAAACCCTAAGGTTTTCTAAACCCAAAAGTTTCCAAAGCCTCAAGGTTTCCTAAATCCTAAGGTTTCCAAAAACTCAAGGTTTTCTAAACCTTAAAGCTTCCAAAAACTCAAGGTTTCCTAAACCCTAAAGTTTCCAGAAGCTGAAGATTTCCCAAACCCTCATGTTTCCAAAAACTCAAAGTTTCCTAAACCCTAAAGTTTCAAAAACCTAAAGTTTTCCCAAACCCACAAGTTTCTAAAAACTCAAGACTTCCTAAACCATAAAGTTTCCAAAAACTCAAGGTTTCCGAAACCCTAAAGTTTCCGAAACCTTAATGTTTCCTAATCCCTATCATTTTCTAAACCATAATTAGGAAACCTACGTTGGCGAACGACAATAGCAAGCAGCGGTGCTTCGTATGTGGTGGCGGCATCGCACCAGCGGTGAACGACAACGATGAATAATGACTCTTCTTGAGACAATGGATTTACATGGAATTTAAAGATACAAATCTTACAAAAATTAAATTACATCAAATCCTATGCCTCAACTTTGGCGTACATCAATTCTAAAATTAAAAATAAACACCTAGAGCCAATCGATCGGGATGCATTGATAACACACATTCAAACATGCTTTGAATCTACCCTACAAAAATATATGTAAATATCACAACATCCATTGATACATACGTCTAATTACTAAATATGCACAATCAAGAACCTAAGACTTTGATACCGATTGTTGGATCATGTATTTAAAATTTGAAGAAAAATCAATGAACCACGAATGATTCGTAGGTGAAAAAAAAATCACAACAAATATTTAATCACATTAAATATAAAACCACACAATCGATTATTCATATTTAGATAAACTTATTTAGAATGGGTAGTAACAATTTTAGACCTTTCTTTTATCAGAGAAATTCTGATTTGGTGGAATCCAATTAGTCAACTCGCGTTCTTCGTTCTTCGCAAGATTTCAAATAAACTTCACACAAACAACCTTTCTTAGGATTCACAAGTATATCTCAACAGGGTGTCATCAGGAACTAAATGTGGGTTCTCAAAACAACAGAGGAAGAAAAAACAAAATTTTCTTCTTCCTCTATAGAAATCAACAACAACTTCTAGTGGGGAGAAAACCTTTTTCTTGCTCTCTGCAATCACACACTGTGATTAGGTTTATGTCAACACACACTTAGGAGGCAACTCAATGTCATCCCTCATATAATGATTACATAATTATTACACCATACTTTATAAACCACGAACGGTTCGTTGATGGAAAATAAAAAAAATCCAACAAATATTTAATCACATTAAATATAAAACCACATAATCGATTATTCGTATTTGGATAAACTTATTTATAATGGGTAGAAATTTTTTTATACATTTATTTTATCAGAGAAATTATGATTTGGTGGAACCCAATTAGTCAACTCCGTTCTTTGTTTTTCGCAGGATTTCAAATAAACTTCACACAAACTACCTTTCTTAGGATTTGCAAGTATATCTCAACAGGATGTCATCTGGAACTGAATGTGGGCTCTCAAAATAACAGAGGAAGAAAAAACAAAATTTTCTTCTTCCTCTATAGAAATCGACGGCAACTTCTAGGGGGAGAAAACCTTTTTCTTATTCTCTGTAATCACACACCATGATCAGGGTTATGTCAACATACACTTAGGAGGCAACTCAATGCCATCCCTCATATAATGATTACATAATTTACACATTTACCCGTATATTGTAATTTGCAAAAAATCTCATCCCTACACTACCCTCTACGATTTTTACATTTTCCCTAGAACCAATACTGTGTTCAAATTCATCAATCCAAATTGATAAATAAAATTGATCTCTATCAATTAATTAATTAATTTTTATTCACTAATTATTTATTAATTAGAAAATAACCAATTAATTAATTTGAACATTAATTTTTCTCTTCACTAGTTTAGTGATGACACCCATCACATATGTGTTCGTGAAGTGTACTGTGGTCCAAAATACATTTTTGGTCTAAGTGATGTTGTTTCTCATTCTTATCCTTATAAGTTACTCCTGAGACCGAATGGACCCACATGAATAAAGCTATATGATTTAAATACTCGGCGAATTTATCTTCATAAATTCTTGACCTATTTAATATTGACATCCTACGACTCCACTATAAGTCCGATGCTGAATCAACTTTCGATTTATGCGCGCTACATTTTCTGTTGGTGTAAATAAACACTTTCGTTTCATGGTCCACATAATATTTTATTATGTTACCCTTCGTGAGTATTAGTAACAATAGCGGAATGTTAAATTATCATTTTACCCCTCTAGTTATTATTTCATTAACTCTTTTGATGATTCTAAATAAGAAAGACATAACAGTGAGTTATCTCGCATAGTTCATCATGTCTTATTCAATGATTCATTTTATCGAGTACCTGACTAGGTTTATTTATTCACACACCTATCAATAAAGCATAAATTTTCTTCTTCCTCTATAAATTATTTATTGCATTTTGCAACCTTGCCACAAATTTCATATCTACGAATCACGTAACTCCAACATAATTGAATCACGATCCCAACAGTCAAGGTATTGTCTGGTAATTCGAACTCACTCATTCGGTTTATCAAAGACAACAAGCAACTAAGTCAAGTTTCATATTCACCACATGATAAAGAAATCATGAAAATACCCTTAAGGTGTGACAATTAGATTTAGACCTAGATAAACGACTTTGCTTCAAACTAATTTTTTACTAGTTTATTCAACATGTTCCACAACATATCTAGGTCAACCGTTATAGTCTCCACTCCCATTCCCCAAGACTGGAATCCTTTGATTCAACATAACAGTCATAATTGGACTCGATTCCCCATTTATCCTAAGACTACGAACAATATTCTAAACTAATTTTAGTAGAGTTTTTCTGGAAGTGCCCTTTGTCTTTACGCTTCTCACGTTGATAATAGTTCCAGGACTTGAATAAATTATAAACACACTTTAATTAAAGGAAAATTTTCATTTGTTAATCATATTCAGTAACACAAAAATGTTAAAGAAATAACTAAATAATCATAAATAGCTATTACACCCTACTTCATGGACAAAATTCCAACAACCATCCGAATTGTTGCTTGATAACTATTATTATATGAAAACTCAATCAATGGAAACTTTTCACTCCAGTTTCCTTGAAACTCCAATACATATGATCTTAGCATATCCTCAAGGGTTTGGGTGGTCCGCTCTATTTCTCCATGTGTCTAAGGGTGAGAAGTTGTTTTGAAGTCCAATTGTGTACCCAAAACCTCTTGAAGACTTCACAAAAATCTGGAAGTAAACCTTGGATCACGGTTTGATACTATAGATACAGGTACTCCATGAAGTCTAACAATTTCCTTAACGTATAAATTTGCCCAATCTTCCACTGTGAATGTCACTTATCCCGGTAGAAAATGTGCAGTCTTAGTTAAACTATCAACTGTAACCCAAATGGCATCAAATCCTCTCATAGTCTTTGGTAAACCCAATACAAAATCCATCGATATAGGTTCTCATTTCCATTCTTGAATCTCTAGAGTTTGTAGGTGACGGGTAGAATGCTGGCGTTTAGCTTAACTTGTTGAAAAGTCAAACATCTCACCATAAACTTCACCACATCTCCCTTCATATTGTTCCACCAAAAATGTTTGTGTAAGTCTTGATACATTTTTGCACTACCCGGGTGAACCAAGTAGGGAGTAGAGTGGGCGTCTAAGAGAATCTCCCTTTTTAGCTCATCATTAAGAGGTATAAAACCTCTATTATTGAATTCGAATACTCCATCCCGAGACAATGAGAAGCCTTTCCTTTTAGCGTTCCCAATCTCTGATGTAATATTTACTAAGGAATGGTCCTCAATCTATGCGTCATTATTCTATCTCAAAGTGTAGGTCGTACCATCAGTGGAGCAAGCATGGCCGAAGTACGTGTACCAAGATTTCTAACTCCAAACCTTCCAAGTCATCTAGAATACATTTCTGAGTGGAAATATGAGCTGCTAGAGAGCTTGATTTCCTACTTAATGCATCAAGAGCTTATTGGCATTTGGGAGGAGGCTCATAATCATGAACATCGTGCCAGGAACGCTACCCATATTGGATCAATTTTAGAAACTGCACCAATCATCCTTCGATGAGACTTCTGGTAGCCCTCTCTTAGCAGAGGAATGGAATGCAGAGATTTAGACAGCTTTCTCCGTTTTCAATTCCACCAACCAACAAAAGATTTCGTAGGCCAGTTTCATGTTGCAGAAGGAAGCTCGTCGACAGTGGGCGATGACTTAAAAAACCTAGGATGTAAAAGGAAACCAGATGGCTTGGCCTCGTTTCAAGAAATTATTTTATGAAAGTTCATTCCTATCACTATGAGCAGCACGAGGAGGTGAAGTTCATACAGATGACATATGGCACTATGACTCTTATGCAGTATGAGAGGAAGTTTGAAGACTTATCCTAATTTACCCCACATCTCGTTGATACTGAAGAAGATAAGGCTCATCAATTTGAGCATGGTCTCAGGCCAGATGTACATAAGCATGTTAGAGTGCTAAAGATTAAGACTTATGCCGAAGTGTTTCAAGCTTCATAATTCGTACATGAGAACACTAGAGCTTCAAACTTCACCGATCAATGCAACTCAAACAACTATAAAAGGAAGTTTCAGAGGAGTACTAGCCAGAAGAAAGATCATTTCAAAAAGTTTCAAGCTAGTACGGAGGTTCCAACTTGTGGTTCTTGTGGAATGAATAACCCAGGGAAATATTTTAGGGCGGCTAGCACTAGTAAGACTGGACATTTTCTGAAGAATTATCCTGAGAAAGGAGACAAGCCTATCGATCAAAGGAACAAGAATGGCCCTAGGGAATAAGGAAAGGTCTACACCACGTCTAAGGATGATTTAGAATACGCTTCGAATGTGGTGTAAGGTACACTTCTCATTCATAGAGATGTCGCATTCATATTGTTTGATTCTTGTTCTATGAATTCCTGTATTTCTGCTAAGTTCTCCAGGAGATTGAATGTGTAATTGATACCTCTTGATTTTGAACGTTGTGTCCACCCCTTCTAGGGTATTCTGTATGCCGACAAGGCCATTAAGTATTGTCCTGTAGTGATTGCTTATAGAGTGTTAGAGCCCATTCTTACTCTTTTGAGTATGTATGACTTTGATGTTATTTTTGTATAGATTGGCTAGTTTCCAACTACGCCAAATATTCTCTATCATGAACGGAAGGTAATGTTTAATCCGCTGGGTGAGTCAAGTTTCAAGTTCAGAAGATCGCGTTTGCACCCACTACCGTAAATTATTTCATCCCTACAAGCTAAGTGTTTGATTGTCAATGGTTTTTGGGGCTACTTTGCTAGCGTGTTGGACACACGGATGTTGGAGTGAGAGTTGAGCGATATCAAGGTGGTTAGACATTTTTTGGAAGTTTTTCTTGAGTCGTTGCCATGCGTGCCACCTATTAGGGAGGTGGATTTCAGCATCGAGTTAATTCTCGTGACGAGTCCAATATCCAAGACCCATACTGCATGGCTCTTGCAGAGTTGAAAGAACTTAAGGAACATCTACATGAATTATTGGACAAAGGCTTCATTTGCATCAATGTCTCACCATGGGGTGCACCCGTTCTCTTTGTAAAGAAGAAAGATGGATCATGAGGCTTTAAATCAACTATAGGGAGTTGAACAAATTTTCCATTAAGAATAAGTACCCTCTACCCCAGATATAAGTTTTATTTTATCAACTTTAGGGAGCTTTTTGAAGATTGATTTGAGGTTTGGGTATCACTAGTTAAGAATAAAGATGGTGGATATACCAAAGACTGCTTTTCGTACTCGTTATGGGCATTACGAGTTCTTGGACTTGCTTTTTGGATTGACCAATGCCCCTGCCGCATTCATAGACTTGATGAATCGAGATTTTTATGATTTCTTTGATCAAATTGTCATTGTTTTCATAAACGACATTTTTATCTACTCTAAGTCTGAAGGATAAGATGAGAATGACACTTCAGATTTCAAAGGACCAGAGGTTGTATGCCAAATTCACTAAGTGTGAGTTTTGGCTATCAAAGATTACCTTTTTGGGACATGTAGTTTCAAAAGAGGGTATAACTATCGATCCGACAAAGATAGAAGCAGTGATGAGTTGGAATTGTCCAATAAGTGTTAAGGAGATTAGGAGTTTCCTGGATTTGGCAGGCTATTATCATAGATTTATGGAGGGATTCTCTAAGACTTCTGCATCATTGACAAAGTTAATGAGGAAGAATGCGCGGTATTTGTGGTCAGATGAGTACGAAAAGAGTTTTCAAGAACTTTAGCAAGATAGGTTTCAACCCCATTCTTTACTGTGCCTTCTGGCAGTGACGAATTTGTCATCTACAGTGATGCCTCACGAGTGGGCTTTGGTTGTGTTTTGGTGTGACATGGGAAGGTTATAGCCTACGCATCCCGACAATTGAAAAGTTATGAGCAGAACTACCCAACCCATGACTTGGAACTTGCAGTGGTTGTTTTTTCCCTAAAGATTTGGTGCCACTATCTCTATGAAACAAAGGTTGAGATCTACATAAACCATAAGAGTCTGAAGTATCTTTTCACACAGAAGGAGCTTAATATGAGATAACATAGATGGGTAGAGTTTGTTAAGGATTATGACTGTGTGATTCACTACCACACTGGAAAAGCAAATGTGGTAGCATATGCATTAAGTAGGAAATCAGGCTCTCTAGCAGCTCATATTTCCACTAAAAATGTATTCTAGATGGCTAGGAAAGTTTGGAGTTAGAAATACTGGTACTGGAGACTTCATCTATGGTTCATTAACTGACGATACAACCTACACATCGGGATAGAATATATGATGTACAGATTGAGTATCCTTCCTTAGTAAAGATTACATCGGAGATTGGGAACGCTAAAAGGAAGGCTTCTCATTGCCTCAGGATGGAGTACTTGAATTCAATAATATAGTTGTTGTACCTCTTAATCAGGATCTAAATATGGAGATTCTCTTAGAAGCCCACTCTACTCCCTACTCGGTTCACCAAGGAATTACAAAAATTTATCAAGACCTACGCAAGCATTTTTGGTGGAACTATATGAAGGGAGATGTGGCGAAGTTTATGGAGATATGTTTGACTTGTCTATAAGTTATGGTTGAATGCCAATGTCCTTCTAGTCTCCTACAACCTTTATAGATTCCAGAATAGAAATGGGAGCATAATTCGATTGATTTTGTAGTCAGTTTACCAAAGGACTACGAGGGGATTTAATGCCATTTAGGTTATCGTTGATCGTTTGACTAAGTCTGCTCATTTTGTACCAGGACTTGTGACATTCTCAGTGGAAGATTGGGAAAAGTTATATGTTAAGGAAATTGTAAGACTTTATGGAGTACTTGTATCTATAATATCAAACCATGATCCAAGGTTTACTTCCAGATTTTGGCGAAGTCTTCAAGAGGCTTTAGGTATCAAACAAGACTCCAACATGGCTTTTTAACCTCAAATAGATGGACAAACAAGATGGACCATCCAAACCCTCGAGGATATGTTAAGAGCTGTTGGATTGAGTTTTCATATAATAATAGTTATCAAACAACAATTTTGATGGCACCCTTTTGAAGCATTATATTAAAGAAAGGGTCGATCTCCAACTCATTGGGAATAAATTGGTGATAGAAATTTGCTTGGTATGAAAATGGTTTAGCTAGTTAATGAAGACATTGGTAAAATTCATAAAAGGATCAAAATCGCTCAGAGTCGCCAGAAGTATTATACAGATGTATGTAGGAAAGACTTGGAATTTGTAGTTAGAGACATGGTTTTTAACAAGATTTCACTAGTCAAGGGAGTTATGAGGTTTGGGAAGAAAGGTAAACTTAATCCTTGTTTCATAGGACCTTTTTAGATTTTGGATTCTCTACTAAATTTTCATAGGACCTTTTCTAGGATCATACTTTACTAAATTTTTTAGGAAGAAAATTTTTATTTGGAGGGGAAGATGTAACACCTCTATTGTTCAGCTTATCTTAAGGTAGGAAACATTTTAGTCATTTTTCCTCTCACATTTAAGTTCATTAATCTTTATGCATGTAAGATGTTTTGATGTCTTGTGCATGTTATTTACGTGTGATATTTTTATGATATTCGATTATGGTATTTCTATTTTTGGAAATTACTTTTATATCAAAATCTTTTGGGTTTTGCTTTGTTTGGGGTTTTTGGTTATGTGGGTTTTATTTCTCTTTGTGTTGTCCAAATGTTCCCCTCCCCTTTTAGGAATTAGTTTTCTTTCCTAAACTCTAAGAGAAAATGCAGAATCTTTCCTAATTTCTATTGGTTGGAGTTTTAGAAACTTTCCTAAACACCTATGACTAGGGTTTTAGAAAGCTCCTCTTTTGTTAACCTACCACCGCTAGAAGTCAGACTACGAGTACACATTGTATGATTGAAAACTGCCGCTGCGTACTACCCGGTGCTTGCCTCTGTCCCCCTCTCTTTTAAGTTTTGTGGCAGCCACTTTCCTCTTGAGAGTATCAAACATCCACCATCTACGAACCCTTGTGATTATTGACTTCTCTCTTTTTCTCCTCACTTTTTTGCCATCTTTTCCTAATAAGATTCGTACCCTAGGCAGCAGCCGCTTGCTTAAGTCGTAGATGTTTGTTCGGCGTTCACGTTTCGGTAAACCCTTGCTACCCTTCTTTAGCTTTCAAGTTATGATTTGACTTAGATCACACGTTTCATTTTAGATCTGAATAATATTGAGTTTTTACACTCTTTTACGTTCTTATAAGTCTTTCGTATCATTTTCATTAAGGGAGAGACGTTTTTTTCGATCGAAATATGATTTTTGGGAATAACTAGGATTTTCAGATTTTATGAACACTGTGATTTCGACTTCACATTTTAAAACACACATAGGAGTTTGAATCTGAAATTTTTATGTTTTTATCTTGGTATATTTACACACATACTTAAAAAATTAAATAAAAAATTGATCACCATAATTATAAATAATTTTTGAAAATTTTGTTTTGTTCAAAGAAAATAGTTTTCGAGATCCAAGTTTAGGTATACTTCAGTATCGAGATCAACACCGTTTGATCTAAAGTTTTTACAGAATTATTTTAGTTATATCCCTAGTAACTCCATAAAGGTTCAAATATTTTTTATGAGTCTTGCCTACTGGAACGTATTTTCGAACCTTACTATTTACTTGGAGGAAAATAGTTTTTTGTAACGATTTGATTTTCATGTTTTTATACTCAATCGACATTGGATTTTCATGAAATTTTATTTGAGAACCACTAGTATACTCAGGGTCATCCCGCATGAGTTTTAGAATTTCTAAGAAATCCTAGTTCAGTTTTTTCATTTTTGTTTATCGAGTCACCGCTTAGCATTACTTTCCATTTTTGGGTTATCGTTGTGTACTAAATGTATATCTTCTATTGTTTCAGGAGTTTGAATTTCATATTTTTAGCAGGCACTCAGGTAAGAGAAATCTTACATATGTGACGGTTTATTTGTTTTGTTGTGTTTGTAAAAAAATGTGGATTCACTCTGTCATTGTTTTGATTTAGTGTTTTCATGAGGTATTCGTTGTGCTGTTTTAATGTACTATGGATGATGATTTTTTATGTGATTATGAAATTTGATAAAGAAATACATATAAGATATGAAAGATTTTTGTATGATCTCATAATATAATTGATTGTGCGAGTGAACTCTATAAGATAGTCTGACGTGCAATATATGTGTCTGTTCTCCTCCGGGTGTGGTGGCGAGTTCTGATAAAAGTTGGCCAGTGAACGCTATAAGATAAGTTATGAACGATCTAAATGTATGGAAAGTATGTATGTATAACTCAGTAAGATATTTTGACGTGCAATGTATGTCTATGTCTTTGTGTGAAGTGGTGTATGTGTGGTTTTACTTATTGAGTATATTTTTTATACTCACTCCCTTTTATTTTAAAAAGTTTCAAATGAAGAAGATGCTTTCGGTACAGATGAAGTCTAGAGTTTCTAGCACGAGACTGAGTCCAAGTCTTTATTTTGGGAAAACAATAAGAGTTAATGGTTTTTTGTTTAGGGTTATTTAATTTTGACCTAAAACGTTTATGGTTGGAATTTTGTTGTTATCTGACATTTTAGATTCTTGAGATAAATTAGACTTTGTTTAAGTTAAGTTTTTTAGTTTGATTAGTTTTAAAAAGAAATTGGTCGAGCTTCTGTGAGTTGTTTTGTATAAATTATCTAAAGGATTTGGATAAATTTTTGGGCTATTACACAACATCTCTTTGATCATTCTTCCTTAGTTCTATTCCTATTTTAATAGGAGTAGTAACATGATTATAGTTCTGCATGGCAAACTTCATGAGTGTCTCCCTTGCATAGTTAAATTTGGAGATGATGATTCCTTCCTCACCTTGTTTAACTTCAATGCCGAGGAAATGAACCATAAGGTAAATGTCTGTCATTTCAAATTCAAGAACCATACTCTTTTTAAAAGAGTCAAACATGGCTAGATTGTTACATGTAAACCAAGTCATCCACATATAAGCATGCATATACCAAACTACCATAAGCTTCTTTCTTCAAGTATAGTGCATTCTCATAGGGACACTTCTGAAAACCATTATTTTAGAAGTAAGTATAAATCCTCATGTTCCACACATGAGAAGCTTGTTTTAATCCGTACAAGGATTTCTTAAGCTTGTACACCTTCTATTCTTGGCCTTTCTTCACATATCAAAGTTGCTGGTCCACACAGATTTGTTCTTCAAGAAATCCATTTAGAAAAGCTAACTTTACATCCATGAGATATATCTTCCACCTCTTCTGTGCTACTAATGATATTAGCAGTCTGATGGTCTAAAGTCTGGCAACAAGGGAAAAGATTTCTCCATAGTCAATACATTCATTCTACTTATATAGCCTTTTACTCCAAGTCTTTCTTTGTGTCTCTAGACTTTTCCTTAAGCATTTCTCTTTATTTTGTAAACCCATTTTACTCTGATAGACTTGTTATCTTTTGGCTGAATAGTTAACTCCCATGTTTTATTCATTTCAATAGATTCAATTTCTTCATCCATTTCTCTTCTTCTTATATATTCTTTGTTAGCTTCTTCAAATCTAATTGAATTATAATTCATCTATAGACATAGTACAATATGCTCATCATCATATATGAGATCTATATTCTCATATAAATTTTCTAGATTTTGGACCCTTATTATCCCTATATCAGATATTTCTCTTGCCACTAATTCAAGAGTTTTATTCGTTCTTGGTGAGGGCTGAACACTTTGTGGTGGCCTTAGCTCTTTTTCTCTTGGTTGAGCTCATTTCTCTTCTTCAACTGTTAGTTTTACATTCTTAGAAGATTCAACATTATCCCAGCTACCTGATTCATTTTCTTCAAAAATTACATCTCTGCTATAGAATACTCTCTTGGTGACTGGGTTGTAGAACTTGTACTCCATTGTTCTATCATTATATGCAACAAGGATAATATTATCTCATTTATCCTCGAGCTTTGTTCTTCTACCTTCTTTGATTTTTACATATACAGTGCATCCAAAAAGTCTAAGATGACTCACATTTGACTTGTAAGTACTTCATGCTTCATTGAGGTGTCATATTTTCCAAACTTCTTTTGCGACACCGATTTAGTAGATATATTTCACATGAAACTGCTTTAGCCTAAAAACTTTTAGGCAACAATTTTTCCTTCAGCATGATCCTAGCAATATTAAGGAGTGAGTGATTCATTCTTTCAGCTACTTCATTTAGCTATGGAGTGTATCTGGTGTGAATTGATGCATGACTCATTGCAGCTTTAGGAATCCTTGAAACTCATTTGAGTTATATTCGCCACCTTGATCATATCTCAATGTCTTGATGTGATAACCATTTTTCTTTTCTGAATTCCTCTTTAAGAAATACACCCAAGTTCTTCTATTGTAATCATTAGTGAAAGTAAGAAAATACATATTTTGTCTATTTGATTCAGGATTCAACAGACCATAGACATCAATATCTACTAACTCGAGTGGATTCATTGATCTCTAATATGCTCTCTCAGCAAATTTGTTTCTATGTTGCTTGATAAGAACATAGGTTTCACATAGCTCATTAGGATGCTGAATATTTGGAAGACTTTTCACCATCTTCTTACTTCCTAGTTGTCTCAAACTCTTAAAATTGAGATGTCCATATTTGAGATGCCATAGCCAATCTTTTTCATGGACTATACTCTTCAAACATTTTGGTGTATCATGATGAACATTTAATGGAAACATCTTGTTCTTCGTCTCCTTTACTGGAGTAATCAGCTTCCCACGAGTTTCTACACATATTAAGTGCATGTCTTTTGGCTAGTATGAAGCCTTTCTCCAGTAGTTGTCTAAGACTCAATATGTTAGCCTTCATGTCTAGAACATAGTAGATATTGGAGATGAAAGCATGATCACCATCTTTTTGTTTGATCAGAATATCTCATTTTCCTTCGACTGGAACTTTGAGATATCACCAAATGAGATTTATCCCTGAAACTTTTCATCAAGTTCAACAAACAAGTTCGTTGATCTTATTTATTTGAGTTTTGTTCCATCGAGTCTCCACTAGCTAATTCTTTCTCTCAAAGTTAGCTTGGTCACTAACTTCATTTGCTGGTGGTGATCTACATTCGTTGCTATGATGACTATATTTGTTGCAATTATGACATTGAATGTTATTTTTGACATTATTTGGACAATATTTGTACCCGCCTCTTCTTCTACTTCTTGTGGTGTTATTCTGTTATTCCCTGCGGTTTTGTTTTCCTTTTCTATTTTGTTGCATTCGTAGTTTTGTTGCCCTCTTGCTTATTTAAAGAATCATGTTCTGCCTCTGCTTATAGATTCTGAATCATGACCTCATCCCCTATGTGATGTCGATGTCCACCATTGTACTTGCCTCTTTATATTGAGGTGTAACTTTGATTGTATTACTTGCTCCAGGACTTTCTCTTTACTCCTTCTTGTTAATTTCTGCTCATGAGCTTCCAGTAAACCACAAGTTCGTTAATAGACAGTCTCCAAATCCTTAGTCTCTTATAAGGCAATAATAATATAATCGAATTTTGGATTTATCAATCGTAAAATTTTCTCTAAAATTCTCATGTCTGTATGATTTTCTCTGTTCCTTCTTATCCAGTTGGCAACCACCATAATTCGTGTATAAAAAAGCCCTTTGGAGCGGGAAAACCTTCTCCCTAAAAT